>JAUBOD010000934.1:1775833-1832222 GCA_032353885.1 Nothura maculosa
GGGCGCGGCGGCGCTGCCCGCGGCGGCACGCGCGCCCCCTGGCGGCGGCGGCGGGGCCGAGGGCGGCGAGGGGCTCTTCGTGGTGCTGGGCGCGGGGCTCGCCGCCCTCAGCCACCCGCTGCTCTACGTCAAGCTGCTGGTGCAGGTGCCGGGCGCGAGGGGGGACCCGAGAGCATGGGGGCACCACGCGGGGGGAGGGTGCCTATAAAGCCCCCTTATATAATGGGGATGAGGAGCGTCTATGGGGTAGGTAACCCCTATATAGCAAGGGGAGGGGGACCCCCTATAGGGCCACCCCCACCGCAGCAATCCCGCAGCACCCCCAATGGGGCATGGGAGCCGCTCTATAATGAGGGGTGAGGCCCTGTTTGCACTTTGCATCCCCATATAAAGGGGCAGAGGGACACCCCACGTGTGGGGGGGAGAGGGACACCCTTTACAATAAAGACCCTTCAGTAACAGGGTCCTGTAAGGGGGGACCTTGTATAGCGTGGGGCAGTGGGGACGTCTTTATGTAACAAAAAGCATGTCCTGTATAATTGACACTGCTTTATGATGGGAGGGGACCCTGCAGAAGGGGCAATGAGATCTCCTGTGCAATGTGGGTGTCCCTATATAAACAGGAGGACCACGCAAATACAACAGGATGAGGCTGCCCTGTGTAATCGTCCTACTTATAACAGAGGGACAGGAACCATCAGCATCCTAAGGATCCTATGAAAGAGAGAAGGGGTGGAAAGGGCCATCCTGCGCCATGGAGACTCCCACTTATTCTTGCGGAGGGTACAGGAAGCCTGTTGGGATTTGGGATGAACCCAGCAGCAGTAGGAGGGCACGCAGCCCTTCGGCAGCTCCCGGAGACGTGAGCGAAGTCAGGGGTTGGCAGCGTGGGGCTGGCGGCAGGGACAGAGCGACAGGGTTTCTCTTGAAGGTTGGGCATGAGCCGCTACCTCCAACGGTTGGAAGAAACGTGCTGGGGAGAAAAGTACTGTACCTGCCTGGCTTCTTCACTTACGGTGAGCGTTCCCTCCTGCCAGCACGAGGCCACGGCCCAAAAACGGGATGAAAATGGGGCTGGGAGCTGCTTGTTAGGCGCCCAGGTAGATCCAGTGCAGTTTGGACCCAGCACAGGCCAGTACGAGCCAAATTTCAGCAGCACTCCTGCATCTGCATGCCAGCGACGTCCCTGAAGGTTAGAGAAGACATAACATGCTACAAGTGATTGAAAAGCCAGATTTATGTATCTTTTGTTGCAAAGAGGGGAGCAAAGAAGATGCTGGCCCAGGTGCTGGACATTGCTTTGGTGGCCCGTTGCACTTGAGGTGCACTGCAGTGCAGCTGTAGAGCGGATGGTCGATGGAGACAATGCTCTGCAGAGCCCTCAAATCTCAACACATGGGCTGGCATGAGCGAGTTCAAGGTCTCGGGAGCTCTCTTGTGTTGCTGCCCAATGGGAAGCACATTCCTTGACTAAGGCTGAGATTTGGGAAAGAGACAATTCACTGGGGGCTAGAGACTGTGATGAGAGGAGGCTCATGCTCAGGATGAACCAGTTCTGGGCTCTGTTTTGATGGTGCTGTGAGATCACAGCAGGAGTTTGTACCCTAGAGGTTTGTTGGTGGAGGGGTTTTGCATGTGTAAGAGATGGTTACGTTCCTTTTTTCACTACAAAACAGTCCTGCAATAACTTGGCCTCCTGCCCTCCTCATTTGTATTGTAGATGGAGCCCTAAAGGGACAGAAATACCAAGAAAAAGGGAAGGTAATATATTTAGAAGGGGGGAAAAAAGTGTTTTCTATCTCTGAGGGTGGAGTAGCGTGGGAGAGGTGGGCGAACACTGTGCAACTTTGGGGATCTCTCCCTCTTTCACCAAAGGTTTGGGGAAGGGGACTGTGTAATCTCTGAGAGCAGCCTTGATCTGATCCCACAATGGGCAGCAACAAGCAGGACATTGTCCCTCCTTGCCTTAGGGAGGTCAAAGCACCTCATAGCCCTTTCAGATAGGCAGAACATAACCACAAGACTAGAATTAGCCCCCAAATCTGGAGTTATCCTCCCACTTTGGACAAATATTATGGATTACTTCTTGTATGTTACCTGAAATAGACCTTTTCTAATAAATCAGTCATGGGGGGCCTACAAGCAGCTACCACAACGTGCTGAATCCCGGTGCAGTTTTGGCCGAGTGCCGATTCTGGCCTGACAACAGCGTGGTGTTTTCTTACCCAGCCAGACACATTGTGGAAGTGGATGGGAAAAAAGGTCTCTTCCGTGGTCTTACTCCTCGTCTCGTCTCAAGCACTTTATCCACCATCACCAGAGGGAGCGTGAAGAAGGTAAAGGTCAGCTTCTCTCCCCATAAATCAGCCTGCAGATGGGTCCATGCTACTGCAGCAGAGCTAGGGAGCCTGCACGTGCTCACTCCTGGCCATGGCAGGGGAAAGAGTAAAGCACCGCTTCTCTCTACCACTAACAGCTCTGCGTAGCTCCCCAGGATAGCAGAATGAAGCCCATGTCCCTGAAACTTGCCTTTTCATCCTTTGCAAGCAGTCTCAAGTCCCATCTCTCCCTCACCATTTCCTGCTGTCCTCAGATCCCAGGAAATTGTGTTTCATCACCTATCAGCTTTGTCCATATGGTTCTTTCCCTGCTCAGGCATTTCCACTGGAGGACATGGAGCATGTTTCCAACAAGGATGATGTGAAGACTTCCCTCAGGAAAGTGGTGAAAGAGGTGAGAAAGGTAGTGCACAGCTGGGCACAAATTGGAAAACATTGTTTGTTAATATTGTGTGTTAACATGTGGTGGGAGGAGTTCATGCTGAGGACCTAGAGATCAGGGGAAAATAAAATAGCAAGATGTATGTGTGAAATTATTTGGAAGGAGACTGTGTGGGTGACAGACCCTGGCACTTAGTAGTCATTTTGAGATTGGCCTTAAAGTATTTCATAGAAATAGTAGTGGGAGGCTTACTTCTATCAGCAGATTTCAAAAGAGGTCTGGGACAGGTTTCCCTACATAAAGGGAATGAGATTGACCTGTGCAGGTGGAGAAGTTTCTTACAGTGTGAATTTTTCCTCCCTTTCCCAGACCTCTCATGAGATGATGATGCAGTGCGCATCCCGAGTCGTCTCACATCCCCTGCACGGTGAGTCCTGCCCTGCTCCAGACCAACTAGCCCTTATCCAAACAGCACTCTCTGGAAAATGACTCCATATGAATCTGCAAAATGGATGCGGATCCAGAGTGGTTGCTTAGGAATCCTAATGGTCAATGTGGCTGTTGGGAATAAACCAAATGAGCATTACAGCAATGTCTTGATAGGGCATCCTGGAAATCCTGTTGAGGCTGTGTCCAGGAAGTCCTTTCTCGACTTCCAGATCAAGGAAGAGAGAGACTTTCTAACAGATTTGGAGATGGAATTGAGAGCAATTGGAAATGAATTGAGCGAAGGAAGGACAGAAGAGTTAGCTTGGATTTTGCTTCACATCCATCAAACCAATGAAATTTCATCACTTTCAGGCTGTTAATGCTGTGTTTCTTTCTTCCTAGTAATCTCTATGCGCTGCATGGTCCAGTTCGTAGGCCGGGAAGTCAAATACAGGTGAATGGTGATAGCTCAAAGATTTGGGGTGCACAAAAGCTGGAATCAGGCAGGCCAGAGGCTCCCAGGCAGTGGGGATACAGTGACCCAGGAAGTTTGGGAGATCAAAAAGCATACCTGAGCCATGGCTAGACAGTGAGGGAAGGCTGGAGTCTGTCTGTGCCCTGGCTTGCCTGGCAACTCAGCCCCATTCCAGGGGGAGTTCTGATGGCTCTAATGCACATTGCTCATTACATTGTGCATTTCCTGCCTTTTTGCATTAAATGTCAATAGAAAGCAAAGTCATCAAGGGGGACAGGGGTAACACCAGGTACTGCCATGGCTGTGTAGATCCATGTGGTTTCTACACTCCTTTTTCAGTAGCTCCTGGGCTCCCTGGTGACAGTGCTCCTCTGCAGGGTGAAACTGCAAAGAGCCTAGACAGGCTGAGCTAAGCCACAGCTCCATGCACAAATTCCCAATGCAGGACAAGGCTCCTGCCAAGCAGCAACTGTGTCAAAACAGGTTACATGCCACACTTGAGAGGGCAGACTCTTCTACCCTCAGCGATTAAATGCAGTTGTAAATTGAGCAACAGCCCAGGATTTGTTGCAGGTTGGCAGAGTGACCATCTGCAGTAGGTTGAAAACAGTGTTGCCCACTGCTTTAAGGACACAACAGCAGGATGGGAGACACTGCTGGGGCTGCTTGCTGCAGAGTGCACATAGAGCTGTGCATGAGACAGGCTGAGTTGTAACCCCACTTACAGCGCTGCTGCTTTCTTGACAGCGGAGTGTTCAGCTCCATCGGCAGGATATTGAAGGAAGAAGGGATCCTAGGATTCTTTGTGTACGTGAGTTCTTGCTTAAATAACTTGCTCCTGTGGTCAGAAGGTGCTGATGGCTCTCCCAGTTGCTCTGCAAACACAAAGAAGTTGTTTGGTTCCCTTTTATCTGTAGTCTTGTTCCTGGGACACTCATGTCACTCTGGTAAGCAGAGATAAAATCTGTGCCTTTGGGAGAGCTCCCGCTCTATCAGTAGGTTTGGCCCAAGGGAAGAATCAGATCATATCTTCAGTAGAGCCCTGTGAAACCCCTTTATTTTTTCCTACCTTTTTCCCTTGGTGCTTCTCTTTGCTTTGGCATAAGGAATTTAAAGCACTTGTTTGTGCAGTGGGCACAAAGAGCAAGTGCATTGACACCCCTTGTTGAAACAAAAGCCACAGCCTGTTTAGGAAATACATTCATCTTTAGAGGAATTAATTAGTGCTTGTAATTAGCAGGTGGTTCATGCTAGCAGCAGCTTTGTCCATGCGTAGGAAACCTCTAGTGCATTGCTACCTGGAACTGTAAGAAGCTCCAAAGGGCTTCTGCCCAGGCACAAACCCAAACCATGGCAAATTGCTGGCATTGCTAAAGCTGGAGTCTAGCAGATAACAGCTTTACTTAAAGCCTTCACTAGCACTTCTTGTCCCTCCCCACCTTTTTTTTTTTTTTTTTTTTTTTTTTTTTTTAAATGGGGCACCTGCTACCTCTGCTCCCATTGGATAGATAACTTGTTTTATTACACCAATAATACTAAAGCAAACACTAAAATTCTAGAAAGAGCTTTTGGACCAGATACATTTTGCTCTGGAATCAGAAATGGGAAATCTGGACCTTCCCATGAAGCATGACTACATTGGGAAGAGGAAAGCAATTGCAGGGGACCTTGCTCTTTGAGGACGAAGCCCAGTGGTCATAGAGACCTCACTGGCCAAGTGTCACCAGATCTTCCTCTGGCCAAGCTCTGGGCTCTGCAGCCCCAAATCCCCTCCATTAAATGCAGATCTCTCCCATGTCCTGGGGTGGATGCTTCTGGGGGGGCATGGCTGGAGTGTGTTGCCCATCACGCTCCTGTCCTCCATCTGTGCACCACGCTAGGAAAGTGCATGTGAAAAGCCAGCTGCATTCCCTCCCCCACATAAAATAAACACCATTGGTAGCCTAATTAAACTTAATAGTTCACAGGAAAGGCTTTAACCCAACGCAAAATGTCTCAGGAGGGCTCTGAAGTTAAACACACTCTACAACTCTGCTAGGAAATCCCATTGCCATGGAGGGACCGCAAACCGCCTGTAGGACCAAACTGTTCCCTTTCTCCTCTCAGCCCTCCTAGTGGAATCCAAACATATCCGCTCCATGAAAAGTCATGGAAGTTCACTTTCTTCTCCTATCCTTTTAATCCATACACAGCTTTATCAGCAGCACGTGCTCACTCTAGATGCACGCCTTACTAGAAAAAATCCCTCCCCTGAAATGCTTTGGAGTTCTGTTCCATGATGTCTTTACCTCACTTCCCATCATATCTGCAGCAGCGTCTTGGCTGCCAGCAGGAGAGAAAGGTGATTGCAGGGCTCAAACAGACACTTAAACTATCATAGCTCAAAGATGTCTTGTCGAAGTCCTCCAGCACTGGCATGTCTCTTGCTGGGTTGTGGAAGTGGTTGGATTGGATTACTGCATCCTGCAGGCTTTCTTATCTGCTGCTCTGGCTTAAGGGCTTTTAATGATTTCTTTTACCATTTTAGCGGCTTGGTCCCTCACATCCTGGGGGATGTCATCTTCCTGTGGTGCTGCAACCTCTTGGCACACTTCATCAACACGTATGCGGTGGACGATAACGTGAGTTACTCACTGTTGTAAGGCGGTAATGGGGAGCAAGGGCTGGGCTAACACACAGACCTCAGGCTCTGCACCTTGCTGCTCTGCCCCAGGCTGGTTCATATGAAGCTCTCAGAGGGGTGTCACGCAGTGACAGTGGCACTCTGAGCAGAGCCACCTCCTCCACAATCCCTTTGGTTTCTGTCTTTCCAGTTCAGTCAGGCATCGGTGATCCGGAGCTACACGAAGTTCGTGATGGGGGTACGTAGGCAACGTCATTTCCACCTCTTCCTGCCCATCTGTGATGAGAGAGTCTGGGGAAGAGGCACTTGAAGCCTGGGCTTTTATGCAAAGCTCGGGATAACTTTGCTAATGTGCAAAAGCTAGAACAGCAGTAACTAGCACTTTTGACATGATGGACATTGGAGAGATACTACCAGGTTTCTTTGCCTGCAGATTGCTGTGAGCATGCTGACGTACCCCTTCCTTCTCGTGGGAGATCTCATGGCAGTGAACAACTGCGGGTACGTCAGTCACAGGGAGATCTTATATTTTTGTTCCTTTCTTTCACCCCCTTGTTGTCCGAATCCTTTGCTAATGGATTGTAAAGCTCTCACATGAACCATAAACTATAAGGCACCTTGAAGAGCCAGCCCATTTTCTGTCCCAACTTGCTTATAATTTTAGATCACAGGGTGCAGACAAGGGCAGGATAAAAGCCGAAGTGAAGAGGAATAGGCAGAGTTGTGGTGGCATCATCTTGGTTTAGCTAGACCAGAGGCAGAAGGCATCAAAAGGACTTTAGTGACTCCAGAGCAGCACAAGGGAAAGCAGATCTCTCATCAGCTGCAAGAGCAAGAGGAGACATGAGATAGAGCTGAGCAAGGCAGAGATACCTCCTTTGGCCCAGCTTGTTTTCCCAATCTCACTCCTTCATTTTGCTCTTCTTGTGCCCATGTTTATGGGAAACCCCTCAGTGTTAAATTGCCATGATGCTTGTCTTCAAATATGGAGATCCAGCATATAGTACTGGACTCTTAACATATCTAGCTAGCGCTACTTGTTTGTATGCTCAGGAAAAATTAAATTACATGATCTTCTGCCATTTAAATAACAAAGCAGTCATTTGGCCTCCAGCCCAGCACGGACACTGTTTCGGTGTTCCCACTTACACTTACCGTTGCTCTTGTGTTACCTCTTGGCCTGGATAACACGCGGACACCGTCTCAGCTCCGTCTCGTTGCCGTGCAGGTTGCGAGCTGGCCTCCCTCCCTACGCTCCTGCCTTCACATCCTGGGTCCACTGCTGGAGGTATCTCAGGGATCAGGTGAGGGAGTGTGCTGCTGCTCACAGGGCTTTCTCTGGCAGCACTGCTCTCAGTAGTCCTGGTGCAGAGGACAGGCAATGCTTTGGCTGCCTTAGATAACCTGCCTGCTCTTCTTCCTCAGGGCCAGCTGTTCCGCGGTTCCAGCCTGCTCTTCCGCAGAGCGCCTGCATCCTGCTTCCCCATTGATTAACTCCTCCAGCTCATGGGGGGGAATGATGAACTTGGACTCACCAAGAAACTCCAAGCTTGTTTTGATATCTACATACCGTTCCTTTCCAGTCCAAAGTCCACAGTACCAGAACAAGCTGCCTCCTCTCCAGCAAGCCCAGTGACAAACTGGCCTACAGCAAGCTGGTTTCAGCCTCTAGCTGGGCCAAAACACCTTCTTTGCAGCCAACTCAACCATGATGAAAGCCATGATGTTGCAGAGAAAGTAGAAGGTAGTTGGCTCTGGTTCACACTGCTGGAGATACTGGAGCAGCCTGTTTTTAAAGCAGAAAGTGCCCAGGTACTAAACAAATCGACCCCAAAACATTTGCTGAGACCCAGTGCACGGACAAAAGACTGCTTTGTTCTGCCCACACTGAGAAGAGGCCAAAGATCCAATGTTACTTTGCTGGGAAAGCCATCCTAATACATCTCCCATTGCATTCCTTCTGGGCACACATTTGTGTGACTGGGAGCTCATTCTGGGTGAGAGCAACCCTGGAATCCATAACTAAATGTTTTGTGAGTACCTGAGGACTAGGGAACACACCACCTCCTCTGAACATGAAAGGAAAATGATATCAGAACAAATAAAGCATCCTACAGAGACAGATAAATTTTGTCTCCAGGACAGTGTTGGGACTTGAACAGAACTGAAGGCAGCACTTGAAAGGATGTGCTCTGCACACCGACTGCTCCAGAACAGCCTTTGTCAATAGTCTGGTTCAATGGGATCGGCTGTATCAAGGATTTTAACGAAGAGTGCTCAGTCCTGCTGGATGCAACCCAGATGAGCAGGGTGTGCACGTCCCTGAGGGCGAGGCAGGTCTCAGCATCAACCAATGGACAAGGAGCTGTGCAATATTGTGCAGGATCTCTTCCTGCTGAACATTAGGAAGCAAGAGAACTCACCTTGCAATACAGACAGAAGGTCTGTTACTGTCTGGAATGAAGGATTAAATCTGTAGCTGGCCAAATACTTGAGAAGCATCAGGATTAGGGGCTATTCACACATTCAAGGACTTGAAGATGTTCAGATGTGGTTGAGCCTTTGCATAGCAGAGCCCACCCACAACAGTGGGACGGGATTTATCCTCCGCTCCCCAGACAACATTTTTTGCACCAGCTTGTGCTGTTACTGCAGCCAGGCAGACTTTCCCCCTTTCAGTTCCCCTCTTGCTCCACAAAGCAGTCTTTTGCATCCAGTTTAGCATGTGCTGCACTTCTGTCATAGGACTCAGGAGGATCTTTTGGGGACTGAGTTCCCACATGCTGCTAACACACCCTGACGTCCTGCCCTGCAACCCCAGGGCATTTCCCAGGTCTCTCCTGCTCCCTGGGTGGCTTCTTGATACCTGCACAGATTTGAGAGGTAGCTGGGGTCACATCTCATGTTCTTAGGGATGCAGCCTGCTGTTGCTCTGGGGCTTTCCTCTAACAGATGGGTTCAATCTGCATCTCCAGCCAAGGTCCATGAGACCATAACAGAATTTGTGTGTGCTGGGACCGGCAATTCCAAGCTCAGCTCTCCTCAGTGTCATGTGGTCAGTCCATTCCTTCCTTCTCCCTCAGCCTTCCCCCAATAGAGCTTATGTTACAGTTCCATAAGTAAAATAATGCATGGTCCTCTTCTGTAACATGAGATGATTTCAAACAGGATTTAATTGTGCTCTGAAATACAGCTATAAAAGCTTCTCTTGAATGTTTCCTTTTTGTAGATGTTCTTTTGCACTGGATAACAGTTTTCCTTACTAAGGGATGATTTTGGATTAAGCAGGCAACTCATTTCTTTCTCTAAGGGCAGGAGGTAAAATGGTTACAAATGGTTGCAAACCAAGATGCCTTCAGCTCCTTCCCTGCAACCCTACCCAGGATTTGCAGCATGGATTTTTGGTTAGGCAAACTGCATTGGGTGCCCCTGGGCTAAATGGGGAGGTAACTGCTTGAAATTCCACTAACATACCAATTTCAACTTTAAAGGCAGCAGAAAACAGTCTAGATCATATTGGAAAAATATGTAGGTATTTTATTTGTTTGTGAAAACAGTATCCAACAGAGCTGTCTTGGAGGAGCCATCTGGAAAAGGTCATACATGGGGGGCATAAAGCTCCCAGGCACAGATCCTGTCTCCAGCTTGCAAGATCTTAGCCCAACATGGGGCATTTCCTTTTTCATATCATGAGCTCGTGTCTTGTCTCTCAGTAGCCAGTGCTATTACACAGCACCTGCTCATGGAGAATTCTACTTAAATATTCAAAATTATGACCATTTTCTGCTGCTCACAAACCTCTTTGCCCTCCCAATGTGGCCTGGCTGCAGCCACAATAGTGAAAGACATTATTGCTTTCCCATTAACTATTTCAACTAAATCTGCACTAAATGTAACTTTTCCTCAATTTAAACATAACTAAACTGTGTTTTGAAGACAGATAAAAAGCACAAGCTAATGCACAAACTCAGCATTAGCCTAAATCAGATTGCTATCAGGAGAACGGTGAAAAATTTTTCTCACCTTCTGCTTTCTAGGCCAGCTCCTCTTATTCCTTACCTCAAAATAAGCCACAGGCACCACCACATCTACACCAAGAACCAGCCCAAATTTTGTCTGAACTGCTCATTCTGGGCTTAAATTGCGGCCAGCAGGTGCTGGGGGCCTAGTCAGCTCATTAGCAGGTGCCCTACTCAGTGCTCACAGCTGATGGGATGTCCACAATAGGGGCATCCAGGCTAGAACTGGGGCTGATTCAGCCAGGAGAGCAGTGTGGGATGGAGCCAGGTAGATCTGCCCCCTGTCCAGGGCTCTGTCTTTTCACTGTCTAGCAAGGAAACAAACCTGTGTTTACATATTGACTCTGCTGTGTGAAAGCCCATGTGCAGGTCACCGTCTTTCCGTGTGTGCTGCTTATCAACAAGCAGAGGTTGCTGGGGATTTGGCCCCGGCTGCTCCCGGCCGCCGACGGGCAGGAAGCTGCGCTGAAGGCTGCCCTGGCTTTCCACAGGGCTCTTGAAGGCTGCTGCTTGTGCTCAGTGCTGAGGCCGGGCCCGTGCCGGGGCTCATGGCTGCCACGTCCTGCTCCCGCAATTCCCAGGAGGTTCTTGGGGGGCACTTCAACCCTTTGAGCTCTGATGCAGTGCCTTCGGCCTCTGTGGCCAATGGCCCCACGTGCAGGGAAAGAGCCGCTTGCCAGTGTCCTGCCCTCCTTCCTTTATGCCCTCTGCAGCCATCCCACCAAAGCCCCCAAATCAGGCCTAGCCCCGCAGCTCGCTTCTCCACAGAGCCGGGATGAAGCCCACTGGGCAGGTGGCTCCATGGTGCCCATCGCCCCGGCATCTAGTTGCCAGGAAGAAGACCTTGGGCTGCCGTTCCCCCAGCAGCTGCAAGCCCCCATCCTGCGGCCACGCATGAGGAAGCGTCTCTGCGGCCTGGCTGCCCTTGATAAGGGGGTTTGTGTTGTTCTCCTGCAGCTCCGTGTAGGGCTGGATTTGAAAAACAACAACTCTCATCAGCATCTGTGCTACTGATGGGGAGGTGAAGCCGGAGGCTCCCTCCTGCCCATGAGCACTGAGGGCCGGGGCTTGGGGGCGGATCCAGGCTCCGCACTGGTCCCTTGCTCCATGGCTCCAAGATGGAGGGACAGCACCCAGAGCAGGGGGGAAGCCAAAGCCTTGTCCAAGGTGCAAAAGGTTGGAGGAGGAGCAACAGGAAGGAAATTCCTGTGGGAAGTGAGGGGAAACAAGACACAAACATAGGAGCAGGTTCTCCCCGGGGAGTGTAGTGCAGATGGGGAAAGTGCTGGGGACACCTCTGGCTGCAGCCATGCTCCAGCGCGAGGCCAGCCCAGTCCAGCCTTTGCACTCCCACTTGGGCTGCAGCCGGGCAGCAGAAGGGCCACAGCCTGCACGGACAGAGATGTCGAGGCACATTCGGAAACCCTTTAGAGCTGGAAGGCTCCCCAGCACAATCCTGGGGAGGCTGGAGAGGGACGCACCGTGTTGAGGCCATGGTGGCGATGGGCCGGTGCTGGCTCTGACCCCTCTGGCCGCGGCGGCCTGCAGGGGGAGGAGGGAGACCACCTGAAGAGCAGATGCTGCTAAATCAGGCCCTCCTGCTCCGGATTCGATTCCTCTCCCTCCTCCGCCTCGATGGAGGGACAGGCTGTGGACAGGCTGGGCGCTGCTTGACGCTGCCCCTAACCTCTGCAGGGGCCTTGATTAAAACCCACCTGTAATGCCTTAATCTCTCCGGACTGAGTTTCTTCCTTAAAAGCGACCAGAGCAGCTCTTGTCACGCTGCCAAAGGAGGCTGGGAACAGAGTCACATGCCTCAAAGTTTTACAAGCAGCCAGAGCCGTCTCGGCAGAGCCGCACCAGGGAGACGGGCACGCCGGCAGCCACGCAGGCGCGCGCCACCGCCACCCGTTTCTTTGAGCGTTCGAGCTTTCCTCTTGTCGGAAGGACAAAGACATCGGGCTGGGTTTGGTGCATTTTGTTTTCTCTTGAGGGTTGGCGTCGGGGAAGGGGGGGAAAGGAGGCCGGAGGCAGAGAAGGGGGGGAAGTCGTCTGCGAGTTCCCGAGCTGCTGAGACGTCGCCGAGAAACTTGGAGGAGGAAAAGCCTGGGCGGGAGGGAAGGAGTGTGTGTGGGGGGGGCGGTTAGTGGGGAGGAAAGCGAAAAAAAAAAAAGAGGAGAAGAAAAAAATAAAAAAAATAAAATATGATGACGTCACTCGGAGCAGGGGTGCCTTCCCTGCTGCCTGTCAGCTGCGACTGAAAAGAAACGGGCAATAAAACAACAGCCGCCTCTGTCTCCTTCGTTAAACACGACATTAATTGGATGTTAATGTAGCCTTGCTCTTCTCTCTGGCTGCCCGTGGGAGTCACCGGCGCTCGCCCGCCTGGCCGCCTACTCGGCCGCCGAGGCTCTCGGCAGTCCCCCACCACCCGGGGCCGAATGCCGGCTCCCTCCCTCCACTTGCGGACCAGAATAATTCAGGCGCCGGGAGTCTCTTAAAAAAGAGGGAGAAAGCCAAGGAGTGAGGCGAGCGCGGTGTGCCGGGGCGGGCGCGTGGGGCTTGGCAAGCGCCGTGGAGCTCGACGTTTTCCTGGGCATTGTCCTCACCGCGTCGGGGCTGTTTTTCCTTTTTTAAAAAAATTATTATTATTTTTCCCTTTCTGCTTCACCGTTGCCTTTTCCCTTCGGGTTCAGGTCCAGTGTGCCAGGCTAAAAAAAACCCATACCATCTCTTTAAAGCAAACAAACAAAAACCACACACACAAAAAAAAACCCCAAAACAAAACAAAACAAAAAGAGCAGTTCAATGACCAAAAAACCCCCCAACCTCCTCTTGAGAGAGCTCTCCCCATGCTGGCCTCGCCACCCAGTCTTGCATCCCCCCCCAACTTGTGGAAAGTGGCATTTTTAGGGAGCGGGCGAGGGACGTTGCCACTTGCCATCTCGCTCGGGCCATCCTTAATGGGGGGCTGCATGGCGGTTGCCATCCGTGCAGCGCGCGTCTTCCTCGGCTGCTGTCCCCGTGGGCACCGGGCGTGCCAGGGCACTTGGGAGGTGAGTGGCGGGGAGAGCATGGGGTGTCGGGAGCACGATGGGGGGGTGATCGGAGCGGGTGGGCGACGCAGAGGGGAGGGCAGGGAGGCGGAGGTTGACCGGGGTGGTTGCCGGAGGGGGGGAAATCTGGGAGTAAAGTCCTACCTGGGATCGGTGCCAACTTCCTGCAAAGGGTTACAGCCCCGCGGCTCTGAGAGCCCACCAGAGGCGAGCCCGCTCTTGTCACGCGTCCAAAGGCGAGCGAGGAAGACAGCGGGAACAGGTACCGCCGATGCCGAGCGGCCTCGTCCGCCCGCGGCCCCCGGGGTGGCTGCAGCGCTTGTTTTGATTTAAAAAAAAAAATAGAGAGAAAAACCCTCTGAGGCCCAGGGGAGATTTTTGGCTTTCCCAGTGCTGCTTGGGCACGAGGGGCCCTTTTTCCCTTCGTGTGGGTGCCCTGGGGCGTGCGGCTGCCTTCGGGTGTGTGTGTGGAGACTGGGGGGGTGCTGGTGGTTCGGTTGGGGGGTCTGCTCGGTGGCCGCCGGGATTAACATGCGGGAGATGCGCCTGTCACTTTGCGTGCCGTCAGCGCCCGCTTTGTTCGGCGCGGCCGCCGGAGCGGTGCCAGCGCGCGCTTGCCAGGCGAGCGCGGCCGCGCAGGCCGCGGGGCTCCCTCCTCGCGCTCGGCTCCTGTGCTCACCCACTCACCCTGCTCCCTTTTGCTCTCTCCCCCTCCTCTTCCCCCCCCGCCTCCCTTCTCCTTCACTTTTGGTTAAAACAAAAGTGTGGGGGCTTTGTTTTGCTTTTTTGGCATCTCCCCAGCGCCGTCGCCATCAGCTTCCCCCCTCCCTCCTCTTTCCCAATCTGCCGCTACTTCCCTTTTTAACCATCCGCACGACCTGGCTACTCGAGGCCAGATAAAAAGGCCGGAAAAATCTCCACACGAACCCAAACGCCCCCCCAACCCAACGCTCCCCAACCGCCCTCCCCGCGCTGACGGTTTCTCCCCATAGTGTCTAGGTTTATATATATATATCCATTTTTTGTCCTTTTTTATTTTTTCGCTCCCCCCCCGCCAGCGTTGGCCGTGGCTCCGGGTGTGCGTGTCCCTGTTCCCGGCGTCGCCGCCTCCCATCGTGCTCCAGGCAGGAAGGAGGGAGCCCGGCTCTGTGTTTCATGCGCGCGGCGGGCGAGGGCGCCTGGACCCAGGGTGCCAGGAGGGAGCCAGTGTGGAGGGTAGGCGGGAAAAGCAGTATGAGGAAAAAATAACCCAAACCCTCAGCCTTTCGTTTAACCCATGCCGACAAAGAGGAAGGTTTTGGCTTGTAGATTTTCTACCCTTCTATTTTTCTTCTCTTTTTTTTTTTTTTTTTTTTTTTTTTTTCTAGTGGGTCACTGGACTTACAGCAGAGCAGCCGTTGCCTATTCTTGGTTTTGGGTTTTTTTTTTCCTTTGGAAGCCACTCGAGTTCTGAGGCCGGCGAGTCCCGCGGGCGGCGTGTGCGGTGCCGAGCGCAGGAATCCCTGCCAAGCTCCCCTTTGTGCCAGCCTCTGCGTTGGCCTTGGGTGTCTCGTTCGGATGAAGCCTGGCATCCAGGCACCGCCCATTCCTTGGCGCGGAGCAGAGCGGAGAAGGAAAAGGGGAGAGCGCGAGCAAGGAGGAGAAGGGGGGAGAGGGGGGGAAAAAAAAAAAGCTGTCTCACCCAAACTGGCCTTTCTCGGGAAAAGGATCATTCCCTGGTGACTGTCCGGATAAGCGGAGCTAAATCCAGCAACCACTCAACAACAAAACCACTCTCTTCCACGGTGCGTCTCTCGCTGCCTTGGTACGGAATCAAACCTCACTCTTAATTTTGGGGGTTTATTTATTTATTTTTTCCATTTGTTTGTTTGGGTTTTTTTTTTTTTCTCTTTCTTTTGCCTTTGAATTTGAAATCCCGTTTCATTGCTCAACTGCTCAGGCACTTTGTCGCGGCTCTAACCTTCCTTCTCCCCAAGCCCCTTTTCCCTTTGAGCCCTCCAGCCCTCGGTGCCAAAAGAGCCGAGTCTGAATCTCACTCTGCTCCAGTAAGGGATGCAGAGCTGCTGGCCCGGTCCCTACACGTTGCCTTTGAGGTAGGAATGTAGGGCGATTCATCTCCTTGCCCACCTCGCCCCAAGAGCCACTGGCACCCGCTGCTGCTTTCTTTCCGCGATGGGCACTGTCGAAGGGTGGGAAAAACAACACAAAAAAATATGTCGAATCATGTCGGATTTGCAATTCAACATGGCAGCCACAGCTAACGTGGTTGGGGCTCATGAGCCCTGCAGGCTCCTTTCTGGCTGTGCCAGGGCAGGGCAGGCACCTGGGAAAGATGGCAAGGGTCAGATGAACAGGAAGGTGCCCGACATCGGTCACAGGAGGAGGATAATTTTCCTGTTTTTTTTCTTGGAGGGGGGGCGTGTTTCGACCGGGAGCAATCCGGGAAGCTGGGAGCTCCTGTGGGCTGGTTGTGCGAGGTGTTAACCATTTGGAAGCCGAGTGATGGCGCGCGCCGCGGGCACGACGGGCATGGCGGGGAAGGAGACAGCAGGACGTTTTCCAGGCGCCACAGCGGCCTTTACACTTAGGAGACGAGCTTATCGCGGGCGCTGCTGCATGGAAGCACCTGGGAGGACGAACAGGCCGCCCGCCTCGTGGCAGGGAGCTCCCGGCCTGCGGGGCAAGATTTGGCACCAACACTCCCCAGCTCTTCTTGGCTGCAAGCAACTCTGGGCTGCGGCCCCAGCGCGTGCAAATCTGTCCTCTTTCTGTCAAACTTAATTTAGGCCCCTCTGGGGCTGCGACAAAAGCCGCTTGTTTGCAGGGCACAGGCGCTGGGTGCCTTCCCTGTTGCCGCGTGCTTCGCCAGCGCTCGGGAGCCATGCGAGCCACCCCTCCTCCCTCACCAAATGTATCCTCCTCCTTCCTCCTCACTGGCTTTCCCCTCTTCCTCCCTCCTCCTCAAAAAAAACCCCAAAACAAAAACAACAACAACAAAAAAAAACCACCCTCTTTCAGAGAGTGACACATGGCCATACAGTAAAGCCTTCAAAACCGGCCACAAAATGCCCGGGCCTGAATTTGCCAGTCGCACTTTGCCTCTGTATCCCGCCTGCTCGCAGAGCTGTGCTGGCTTCCTGGCTCTGCACGGCTTTGCAGGCAGGGCCAGGGCCGCCAGGGCGCAGGGCTCGGCTCTCAGCGGCCCCTCCGTGCCCTCCTTCTCCAGGGCCCTGCTGAAGGTAGGTGCCGGGTGGCTCTGAGGCAAAAACACCGCGCAAAGGGGCTCGATCAGAGATGCTGAGTGGGGTGACAAAGGCCGCCTGGTACCAAAGTCCTCTTGGGACAAGTTTGTGCCTGTGCAGTGCTGGTTTTTACACCATCCTTAAGGCTGCCTAGCATGTTTCGCACTCAGCTGTGAGACCAGGGAAGTTGCGGTTCCCTCACAACTCTGGGATCTGGTCTTTGGCCTTTGCAGGGCACTGCAGTTTGTTTGGAAATCAAAATTCCCATGTTGCCTTTAGCAGGAGCTGTGGCAATCTAAGAATTAAGCCCCAGCATCCCAAGGAGAGCTGTTGTGGTGCCAGAGCTGATTGACATGCCAGGTTACATTCAGATGCTTAATGCTAAGGAGAAGGGAGCACTCAATTTTTTTGCTGCTCAGCTGAGCTCCCTCCTTGCAGATTAATCACATAAGCAGAGTCTGAGGTGGAACAATACATTTCCCAATTTGTCCCCAAACTATACTACTTCCCTGGAAAAAGCCATGAGGGTAGAGGAGTAATAAAAAAATATCCGCTGAACCGACTGTGTGACTCCCATGGCTTCAGGCTGGGCTGCTCCTGAGAGCCCAAATTGGAGCAAGACACTTCTGACGTGTCCTGAGCAAAACATCTGGCACCCCTGCAAGAGCCAATGCAGCCAAGGGCCACAGCTGTTTTATTCCGCAGTTTGCAGCAAAATGGGTCTCGTGCTTCCAGAACATGGCTCAGCAAAAAGGATAAATTCTTGAAACTGGGAGTTGGATCCTTTTGCCATATATTACCTCTGAATCTGGAGTTTGCTCTCAGGCTGCTCTGGTGTGAGCTCTGCTCCAACTTAGGATGGAAAATCCCAAGTTTTTCTGCAAGGCTTGAGCCTTGCTTGGCCACTATAAACCTCTCCAGCAGTGATAGGAGCCACTCTGTTTACAGTGACATTCCCAAGAGCAGGATCAGTCTCCTGGTTTGTTCAGGGTGGCTCTGGGAAATTTCCTTTCCTTAAAAGGGCCAATTTGACATAGCCGAGTTTGGATAATGTTTTCCTTCCCTTCCTCCCCCTGCTACTTTTTTTTCTTTCTTTATCTGGAGCAAAAATCAGCCCCATGAAAATTACCTGCCTTACATTTGCAGAGACAGCTATGCTCCCTTTCTCCAGGACCATCCATGTGGTCAGCTTTGCCCCTGCAGTGGCTGCCTGTGGTGGCGAAGGAGAAGGAGCCAACACTGAATTCAGCCTGTGCAGGTCCCTCCTTAGCCTTTCCACTGATGACCAGCTCATTCCAATGGACTTAGGGGCACAAGCTTAGTGGGATTCACATAGAAATGTATCCCAAGGAGAGCTGATGCTAATGGCTTCACGCACCAAGGGGAACATGGAGTATCCAAATGCACCTGGGTCCAAATTGCCCCTGAAACCACCCAAGAGCTGGTCCTTAGAAGAACTGATATTTATTTCACTTGCTACAGTTTTCTTGGTCTCACACGCTTCGTTCACAGATTTCCCTCCACTTCTTCCATAGTCTGGCTTTGTGATTGTGGAGCTGCTTGTGGCTCTTCTTTATCTTTGCTATTACTTGGCTGCTGCAAAAGGTGAGGTGCGAGAGGACTGAGCAAGGCAGCGGGTTTGTTGGTGGAGGGTTGCTCATTTGCACTGGGCTGCGCTGTTTGGGGTTGCTGCTGGAAAGCCTGAGAGATACGCAGGGCTTACCACGCTAAGGTTGTGGAGTCTCCTTCTCTAGAGGTCTTCAAAACCCACCTGGATGCCGCCCTGTGCCACATGCTGTAGGTGTGCCTGCTTGCGCAGGAAGGTTGGCCTAGATCATCTCTAGAGGTCCCTTCCAACCTCGAATATTCTGTGATCCTGTGATACAAGGAAAGAAGGTCCCAAGAAAGCCCTAGTTGGAACAACAGGCTGGAATTATCAGAGCTTTCAAGGCAATTGCACTTCTCATATAAAAACTCTATCAAAAGTGGCTGGTGCTGGTAACAACATGAGGAACATCTTTAATTTCTACACATTCACTCTCAATGTTCCCATCTGTGGGAGGAGAATTGGTGTAGGACACTGGGAGCTGAGCAGGCTCTCAGTGAGGACAGCTGAGTAGCCATCCAGCCACGCAGCCTTGGGAAAGCAGCATAGAGGCTGAACAGAGTTACGATGGATGCAGAGGGATGCAGATTAAAAGGTCTTAGAGGGTTTTCTCCTTTTACCAACATCACAGCCTACTTCAGTTTGGTCAGCCACGATACAACTCACTGGGGGATTCTCTCTGATGATTTAAATCTGCAAAAGCTTCTTCACATCCTGGCTAGGGCAGCGGTGTGTTATTAGGCATGCACTGGACTTTCCCCCAAGCTGGCTGTACATCTCAGTGGAGGAGCAGAGACCCCCATCACACAATTTGTTAATCTCCACCCTAGTCTTTGCTGCAGGGCTTGCACCTGTTAGTCCTGAACCCTTTCCAACCAGTCAGAAGGGCAGTAGCAAAGGAGTCTGATATTGAGCTCCCAGAGTAGGGAAACTTGGGCCACTGGAGCCTGGCTGTCCTGGAGCTGACATCAAGATAAGCCCCTGACTTCATGTGGGACCTAAGCCTTGCCTTAGCACTGTGGGAATTCCCATCTGGATCTCTGTTTTGCTGTCTGGGACCTCCCCTCCTCAGAGGATTAGGCAAGATGTGGTTCCCAAGACAGTGGAAGGGGCTAATGGAGACAGGATAACAAAGCAGGTAAGGGTTTCCTGTCCTCTAGAGCTCAAGAGGAAATCCTGCAGCTGGTGAATGTGGATGTGATTAGTGTCCATTTCTCCCTGTGTAATCAACCCATCTGTTCATCCTTGTGCATCAAGAGCGCACAGCCCAGCACAGGCGGATGCCCCCCAGGCTTCTTTTTCTATCTGCAATTGCAATGGCCACTCTAAGCAGCCAGAAAACAAGGCTCACTATGAGCCACGGCTGCTATGACTCTGTCTTTGTAGCATGCTGATAAGCTCAAATTTCCAGACATCAGCTGCTCAGCTAAGCTCCATCTACCTTGAGCAGGTAAAGGTGGATTAGGTTTAACTGTCACCTCAGGCTTGTAAAGTCTTGCTGATCACATGGGATCCCGAGTACAGGCTACACAGTCCTCAGGTGGCTGTAGAAGGGACCTGGCTTTCAGTCCTGCTGCACAGGAGTGCTGGTTAAAACTGATAGGTGTTTTCACAGAATCTTGAGGATTGGTTCCACCCTTTTTCCTGGGCAATACTGCCCAACTATGCAAAATGCACCTCATGGTCTTGCGTTGGCTTGCAAACAGCAAGAAGCTTGTTGGTTTGAAGTCAAAGGAGCAGTTGGCCTGCAGAATACTTTTTCTTCA
The DNA here is from genome assembly GCA_032353885.1 of Nothura maculosa. Classification (NCBI taxonomy): domain Eukaryota; kingdom Metazoa; phylum Chordata; class Aves; order Tinamiformes; family Tinamidae; genus Nothura; species Nothura maculosa. Next base: position 1,795,771 of record JAUBOD010000934.1, read on the forward strand.
TAAACAGTGGCTCAAGCTTACATGGTCCTTAAGGGTCTTCTGAAAGGTCAAGTTTGGTGATAGAATAAGGGCAAAAATCTGAAGGTTACAATCCACAGTCGTGGTGTCCAGTATACTCAAACAGTGTGAACTTCAAGTTATATTAACTCTTGCTTGTGTTGCATTCAGTCATTGGAGCTTTCTTAGCACAGTGAAGATCACTGCCATGCAGAGAGTGCCAAAACATCACAACTGATCAGAAATAATTTGATCACAAACTAGGCATTTAATTTGCTTTTAAGGGGCACTTGTTGCTTAACATCTATGTGCAACCTGCTTTCAGCCCCTATTATATTGCTCTAGACTGCTCTCTGGGTCTTAAATCTTGTGATTCTTGTTTGTTTTGGAACATACTGACTTTCTACCACCAAGGAATAAATGAAAAGCAAAAGAAAACAGCAGTACTTGTTTGCATAGGCCCTACATTGTTCTGTGTTCTGCTGCTACTGAAACAGGAGCAATAAATCCTACCTGCTGGACAGAGAAGAGTTTTGGGTAGTGGCTATGTGCAAACAAGGCCAGGTAAGATAAACAACCAAAAAAATACCATTTTTAGGAAATGACAGTTCAGGATGGCCAATCAAGTGATGAGTCAAAGCCAACATGACACAGTCAATTAGCAAAGTCATATTGACATCATTTCTCCAAGACAGTTTAACATCAACAAAGAGGAAAGATGGATGAATCTGTGTCATGGTCTCTGTGGTCAAACCTAGCTGCAATTAGGAATCCATATAGTATGTGTGTTTGAAGAAGTATTTTGTAAAGGACTCTGTAGAAAATACATCCACAATTTCAGAAGGCCCAGCCAACTGAGTGATGAGAATCAGCATCTCTCTGTTGGTGTCATAGTGGGAACTGCTGGAGGCGGAAGCATTTGCAAGTCTTGCTTAATGGAGGAGTCCTGCTTTTGATACAGTTCATTGCTGAAAACTCAGCCAGCAAAAATCTAATCCAATCCAGGGAGACTCTCAATGTCTAGAAAAGAAAAAGATAGACCTTTCAGACTAAGTTCTTGTCTGCCTAATTTTATTTTTTTTTTCACCTTCTTAGCATCAGGCCTTTGTGTTGTAAAAATGTGGCAAATATTGCATCTTCTAACGGCTAAATCTGCAGAATTTCATAGCTTGCAAGACGAACATGGAGCAAGAATTGGTGTCACCTTAGGAGAAAAAAAGAGAAAAATCACAAACCAAAACTTGGTTCTCTCAGCAGCAGGGAACTTTTTTTCCCTTCACACAACTTCTTTCCCACTCAGTTTACACTGGATGGTCTGGGAAGAGATTTGTTCTTAAAGGACAATTTTTGGCACCTTAATGAAGTGCAGGATTGAGATGTTTGCTGTAATCACACCTGAGGAAGACAAAGAACTTCAATGAGTTGCAGTAGTTTCATCTTTGTTAGGACCTTTCAGAACTAGGTAACAATCCCTGCTATGAGGTTTGACTTCATTGATAAGTTGCCTCTATAGGCAGAAACAGAAGGTGCTGGAAGCTGCATAAAGTGGCCTCTGGATGAGTTCAGGACTGACTTTCAGCTTCCTTGGCCTAGAGTCCCCAAACCATATGGTAAAGCAGAAAGTCAACATCTTCAGCCATGCTGAGGGAACCTGTCAGGGTTAGAACAGACTCTGCCCCCTCTTTTTTTTTTATTTTCATTCAAACATGCTGTAGAAATAGTGCAAATAACACAGATAGATTGAATTTTCTCTCCTGCTGATGGCAAGACGTCCAGTCTGACAAAAATGGGGAGCCCATCCTTATTAGAGACAGTATTAGAGTGCAGCTTTTGAGATCTACTGTCTCAAGCAATTCCATTGTTCAAAGCACATTCTGCTAATGTACTAATGTACATTAACTAGTTAAACTTCTTAGCATTGCAGGTAGGGAGCATTTATCTCCCAAAGGGGAAAACAAAGTGATTTGCTAAGACTGGATGATCAGCAGTGCAAAATGATTTTTTCCCCCAAACAATTTTGTTCTTGCTGTGGTGACCTTATGTACATGGTCTCCTTGCAGTAGAATGAAGGAGTCCTAAGGTCTCCTGAGAGAGTGCTCAAGCCCACTGGACAAACATGGAGAAGAGAACCCATCCAGATACACTCAGAGAAGGCAGCTGGGTTTGTAGAGACACTGGTGTCAACTAAGCAGGAAAGCTGATGTCTTTTCTCCCCAATCATGAGGAAAGTTTTCCCTATCAGTGAATTAACCCAATCCCTTTGCTTCTTACTCACATTTTCAACCACTCTAGGCTTCATGAACCAGAAGCAAAATAGCCAACATGGGTGGAAAAGCACTTGTGAGAGATGACTGTGAGACTCTGTACAGGCTCACTAGGACATGAATAAACCAGAAGGATAAAGTCTTGAAGACACGCTAGCAAAACGCCAGAGGCAAAGCTTTGATGCCAGGGAAGCCCAGACACTCAAACAAATCACAATGAGCAGCCGATTTCCTCAGCTTTCCAATATGGAATATCTCTGTTGGTAGACAGAGATGAAACAGAAGAATAGAGTTCTTTGCAAGACTCAAGACAGCATCGCAGACCCTGCCTCAGGACCCCCGATCACAAACAGTAATGAACAATCTCATTTTCCCTACCCGGCTCTCATCCAGAGTCAGACAACACTTGTTAGCTTCTGCCCAATATGAACCATCAACAGACAGACCTTTCAAACGCCTAAGCAGCAAGTAGAAGCATGTGGAATCATGAGCACTGATCCTTGCATTGAACGGTTCTTTTCCTAACGAAGAAAATCTCCCGGGGATTGAGTGAATCAAAGATATGCTCGAACAAGTGCTCTGGTGAGGTCAGAACAGCAGCACCTCAACTAGCCTATTCTGCAGACCTTTCATGACCACATGTTGATCTACCACTAGCAAAACCCACAGCAGCTCAGGGACAGGAGATATGCATATTAGAGGCTACAAATACACGTCTCCACACACCAGCTCTGCCTCATTCTTTGTCACACTCCAGCATTTCAGTGGCATTCACACTGTCCTCTCAATATAAACCAACATCACAGCTTGTGTCCACAAAATCTGTGTATTCATGGTATCTTTCCCCTGTTTATGCAGTCAGATACCTTCCCCTCCATGCTAAGAGGCCTCTAAAGTCCAAGTGTACACATCCCCTTGCTTACTCTTAGATTCCTGTCTTTCATCCATCAAACACACACCACCACTATAACCAAGGTGGATTGACTAAGCAAACGGTACTAAGGGATCATCTGCAGTTTTAGTTGGGTTACTAATGTCCTCAGAGATCCCAGGCCCATGGTGTGCTTGTCTATAATCCACTATCTCTCCAGCTCAGAAATCACAAGGAAGATACTGCCTAGTTGATATGTAGACTTATTCTGGGCAAACATACTGTTATGTTTCTCATCTGTAGAGTTAACTTACTAGGACAGGAGGACTGGGTTTAGGCTGCTGCCTTCTTGTTAGAGAAGTGGTTCCAGCCTCTATCTGGAGCAGACACTTACTTAGTCCTTTAGCATCATCTGTTTCTCTGTCAGTCCAGGCTCCTTCTAGCTAGTCCACAGCAGCCACAGAAAGCCTAGGGGAAGGGCTCTGACTCAGCCTCAAGGGCTTTCTGAAGGATTGTAGGGAGTCTTGCTAGGCAGACATGGCTGTTGAATGTTAGCTCCTTCAGTGGGGAACCTCATAGGTTTCATGTCCCAGGGCCTTCTAGAGGCTTTGGGCTAAAGATGGTTTCAGCAGCTGAGTCACAGCTATAATGGGGCCTTGGCCACACAGAACCACGGCATTTGCTGCATCAAGGTTTTGCGTGTCACTGTCAGATGAGGAAGGAGGGGACTTAGATGGAAGGGGAGGAAAAGATTTGAACCTAGCTAAGACCATTAAAATATTTCTCCCTGAGCCACCTCGCTGCAGATGCAGTTGCGGATCTGGTTTCCAAGGTCTACACTGTTCTTTCTGCCTACAAACATCTATCCCGAAGGCCTTGTTGCCAGTTCCGGGTTCCTCTCCCCGCTCCAGACACCCTCCTGGGGGTGTTATTTAAACAGTTTCCTGTCCAGGGAAGTTCAGGAGTTTGACATTACTGGGTTGGTTTCCGTTCTCCTGCCCTGTTCCCACTGGGAGCTTTCATGCAGATGGAACCATGCTTCTCCTCAGGGCCACTGACGGCTGGAGCTATAGCCAGCCTTGTGCCAGTAGGCAGGATGGGGGCGCCTCATCAGGTCCTGGGGAGGAATCGTAACCCCTTTCAGGCCAGGGGTTCAATTCAAGCTCCACCAGCTCTGGCAAGCTAGAAAACTTGACCTCACATCAGTCCCTCTGTGTCCATCTCTCTGGGTCCCACCACAGGGCCACAGGGGCTGTTTAGTCCCCAGCGTGAGGAAAGGAAGACACAGACAGGGATCTCTGCAAAGCTTTTTGATTCCTGTCGAATTTAACACCCTCCCCTTTCCCTCCCTCGTCTCCCCCTCCATTCTTCCCACGTGCTGTCTCCTGCTTTGCGTCTCCCCTCCCTTCCCTTCTCTCTCCCATCCCGAAGTGAACAAAATGGCTGCTACGTGGCCATTTTGTTTTCCAGCAGGAAGGGAGAAGCATGAACACTGGGACTTGGCTCTTTCTTGTAGGCTGCGGCCATATTTGAGCCCAACTCTCCCGTCTCTACGTGGCACCGGCTGTAGCAAAAAAAAAAAAAAAAAAAAAAAAAAGGACCTTTTGGGCGGTGACCAAAGTCAGAGACAGAGAGTGGGTAGTTTTGGCGTATGTTGAGCACTGAAAATGCCTGGAATTGCCAAACTGAGCTTTTGTATTAGCAGAGTAAGGCTACTCGATGCATACAGAGTCGTGAGGCTGCACGGTATAGCCGGACGGAAAGGTTTGTTCACTATATTCAATAAAACAGCCCTCCTTTCTTGTGTATTTATAAAGTACCAGAGAGCACTGTTGTCTAATTTGTTTTTGGACGGGCGGATGGTTTTACACATCGGCTTGGTATGATTAGAGCCGGTCATTGCCGGACGGTAGCATTTTAACCTGTTGTGTGTCCTCTTGTTTTTGGTAAATATAATATTTGACCTTTCCATTGATCTGGCAGTGCCTGGATTTAACTGGTGTAATCCAGAGGATTATTTTAAGTTTTTTTGTTCTCTTTATTCCCTTCTTGTCTTAAAAGCTTTAATGTTAGGAATACAAAATCTTAATTTAAATATTAAAAGAAGTAACAGTTCTGGCTTGCTAACCACTTGTTTTTTCTTGTGTGGATGGGGCCATATCATGATAACAAGCTGTGTACTGCACAAGTGTGCAAACTGTGCACATGTTAAGGTGCAATACACAACGGGGATGCCAGACAAAGTAATATGCCTTGAAAGTTTTAAGGAACTTGGTGGCATTTCCATACAATTTTGCACAGAGCATGGCAAAAATAATATCTGAACATGCGCCAAATAACAGGGGTTGTGCCTTTTTTTTTTTTTTTTTTTTGCCCTTTTTTTTTTTTAAGTGTTTCTGCATTTCCCTCAGTAGCCTGGATGGCTTTTCATTTAGTAGTCGCATGTCTTCATTCACGGACGTTCAGAGGGACAAAGCTCCCAACCCAAGGCATGGGGGTACCAGGCTTGGCTAAGACATCAGTATTGGGGTGATCACCTTACCTTTCTTGAGGGATTTTGTCTGGATATCTGGAGAGAAGCCGACACTTCCAGAGGAGAAGCTGGGAAGGAGAACAGACGGGGATATCGGTTTGCTTTTATATAAAGGTATTTACCTCTATCTGCTTGGCTTTTTTACAAGAAGATAATGTAGACAATTGCAGTGGGAATGGTGGTCTCAGAGCTGGGACTGCATGTGTGGGCACTGGGTGGATGGCTCTCATGGCAAATGAAATATTTAGGTCTGAATATACATTGTGGTGTCCTGTAGACGTTTGGAGAGCAGTTTCTGAACTGAACAGCCTGAAATAATACAACATTAATGGAAATGTTGTATAGAATAGTACAGAAACAGATATTCTTCCTGTGGATTTTTGGTTATCCTATAGAATTGAATGGGGGCAGTTAAAATAAACAGAAAAATGCTTTTTAAAATTTCTGTTATAATTCTTGATTTTCAGTACTTCAAAGAAATTATTCTATGAAAGGTCCATAGTGCCTGTTCTAACTTTAAGAAAAAAATCTTTTTTTTTCCTACAGAAAAGTGCAGAAATTGCTAACTTTCAATTAGCAATTTTATGCTAATTGCAAAGTAAGATACTTGAATGTTTAGGAAAAATTACTTTTGTGGCTAACCTGAATAATAAATTTATGAAGGTTTAGTAAAAGGTAAGCAGTGGAACAAGCATGTTGCAGATGCATGCATTGCAATAGCAAAACATATCCATTAATTATGGTCTAGATGTTTCTAAACATATGATTGGACTTGAGACAATCCCTAATAAATTTATCCCTAAATAATAAAAAAGATGTTTATTAAAATAACTTTTAAAAAAACTTACTCTTTGTAAATCCTTAACAAACTAAGGCTACTTCTATGTTGATACAAAATACTATGTACGTCATGATAACAGCATGGAAGAAAAAAGATTATGGAGACATAGGGTGTCAAAAGAATGAATTTTAAATATTTTTACTTCCATTTCCATTTGTATATTTATGCATTGCAGCGGTACTGGGTGAAACTGAAATGTTTTTAGGACTCTCTACTGCTTTTTCGGTACCTAGGCTCCCTGGTGCTGGCAGCAGAGTTGCGCTGCTCTGCAAGGTGCTGTATGTGGACACGGGCTCTGACACAGTGTTTCTACTAAGCTGGGAGCAAATGAAACTATTTGAGGCAGCATAGCGACTCGAAATAAATTTGGAAAGTGAACGGAGGGAGCAAATGGAGTTGTGCACGTACCTGGCATCCCCATGCCATTTCTGCAACATTGAGAAGCTACTGAAAACTTCGTTGATCTTGTGGAGCTTTTTTGTTTTGTTTTCGGTGTGTTTGCTTTTTATTTTCCCACTCTAGCAAGGCAAGAAGGTGAGGATGTTAAGTTGATGCAGGCTTCCTTATAGGCAGAGCTATGGAAACAAAATGGCTGACAGGCAGCCATTTTGTGCCAGTGCAGACAGCAGACTTCATGCAGATTTTTGTGTCTGTCAGGGCTGCTACTGTCCCACCTGAGACATTCCTCCAAGAGGCTGAAAGGGCTTTAAGAGATGCAGGGCATTGGTTTCCCACTAAGATGCCCTGCCTGTCCCTGGCGCGTTTTGGCACCGACACGCAGGACTGTCACTATACAAAAGCTGAAAGCAGTGTCTGCTTTTAAAGGAGCGACTTTGTTGTTTTATGATTTCCTCCTCCCTCCCCCTTTTCCCTCCCCCCTCCTCCATTTCATTCAATTCTCCTTATTAAAGCACCAGGGATTTTCCAGCTCCTTTCAAAGCCAGGCTCCCTACAGGCAGTGACACTTTAAAAGTTAAGACTTGACCGTGCTCAAGCATCTTTGTCCATAATTGCCTATAAACTTGAGGGCACCAGGATGGGTTGGACTTCTTGCAGTGCCTGTCAGACACTGATGGATATTTTTCCAGAAATCATATTTGACTATTCAATATGGATCTGGAAGGGGAAATACTCATGTCACTAGCTTAAACTAAATGTACAAAAAAAAGAGTATTTTCCAAAAATTCAGGTTCTTACAAATAAAATATCTAAAAATCTTCAAAACGTCTGGTCTTCAGTAGGTTGGAGGTCAGTGAATGGCATTGGGATGCAGGCTCCTGCTTAGCCGCATCACATTCAGGTTTGTACAAGTCTCACACCTCAGCAGCAATATTCTGGAAGACAAAGCTTCATGACAGGAAACCAGTGCAAGAATGGAACACAGTTTGTCTTGGTGATTGCCATGAGTTTTTCCTGAGATTCTTGGCAGATAGAGAGCTTGCACAAATCTTATGGCTGCATACAACTATGAGTAATTCATATGTGCCTTTCTGAAACAACCCCAGTGGGATTTATACCACTGAGCAGTTATCCAACATATGTATGATCTTAACTCCTAAGAGCTAAGCTTCTCCTGCAGATCTTAAAATGGGGCAACATTTGTTTTTCTTCTCACTTGAAAACAGTAAGAAGAGATAGGTATTGACCTGTTCAACCCTGGTTAGACTGGCCTAAGAAAATCATCCCTGTGTCAATATGGCCAGAGGTTGGAGCAGAACTTGCCAAGTCTGGTTCCTGCGCCACCTTTACCATGGACATGGGATCTGTCAGGTTTCGTTACCTCTCATTACTGGGCAAGATAGTTCAGAATCAACCTATTTGACTTTGTGGGTCCTTGCAAGATCTGGGTTGCAAAGTCAGCAGCCAGGTATTCCCAACACCTATAATGAAACAAGTATAATTAAGTGTCCTGCTTTCAGAATAATACACAGGAGTAAAAAGGTGTTTTTTTTTTTCTTTTCTATTCCATGTATAATTGAAGGAATGTTTTTTTATGTAATTTCACATCCCCTGTTTGAAATTGGCCCAAGCTCTTATTTTCTGCAGTATTATCAAAGTAGCAGACTTCACAATCAGTAAAGTATCATTCCTCCAGGTCAATCGTCAGTGGTTTCTTGGGAGAAGATAACTCTCCTCTGCTATGTGTTTCGCATTGTGAGAACAACTGGGCAACTCACCTCAGCAGTCCTCTACAATTGCAGCAAAAAAAATGGGAAAAATAATATTTCCCATCAGAAGGCTGTTTGGATGTAAGCTACTTTAGCCCTATGAATAGGCTGGATATTTATAAAGCTGCATGAATCAGGCCTATGAGCCTGATATTTAGGCTTTGTTTATACTCTGTTGCACTAGGAGAAGTCTAGCCAAATGGCCTTGCACAGTAGGCCATTCCTTATGAAGGCTCCATTTGTTAAAAGAAATTAAGAGAACTACTTGAACTGTGTTGATTGTGATTGAGGACATCTGGACTGCTCTGTAAAGATAGCCTTGAATCCTAGGCCATCCTAAATTCTCACTTCAAAGATCCCAGCTGAAATAACTGACCAGATAACTGACCAGCTCTTTCAGTTCTTTAAGCTGGCCCTTGATAGCCGTGGAAGCACAAAGCAGCTTTGGTTCTTTTGGGGATATCTTACCTTGGTTTTTGCATCTCCCACTGCAACACTCAGCAGATGTTTAGAAAGGCTGGGAGCCCTTCTGCCTCCAGGAGTTAAGATGGCATGGGAAGTCCTCCTTTGGGATTCTGCTTTACAGCATATGCAGAGTATTTCATGTGAGCTGCTGGTGGCTCCCTTTTGGTTATGGTCTTCAGTCTTCAAGAGAAATTCTTTCTTACCGCAGGAAAACCTCACATATGTCTTTTGAACTACCAGTTAATACCTTGCATCTGTATTTGGGTGTACAGAGTATTTAAAAAGTCTCAGAAGGTGAGCCAGGCGCTGAAGGGAAGGCAGTCTGATAGCCACACTAATATTGCCTGGCTGTGCTATAGCATTGAAGGGACACAAGGCTGCATGTTGCACTCATTTGTTTAGGAAATGAGATCTGCCTTATGTACTCAATACCATTACATTTGCAGTCTAAAAGCTTCCTTGTATTCAGTTGTTTCTAATCTGTTCAATTCCCTAGAGTGCATTAACAGCTAAATTGATGGATTCTCTTATCTGCTCTGGCAGGTTTGTTCTAGATGTGCTGTGTATTCAAGAGATGAGGTCAGCCTGGCTGTGTGTTACTTGGTGTTACTGCAGTTCCAGGAGTTCCACGCTATCTGCACGTATGGCTCTGGGTTTAAAGGGTACTTCTGTAAGGCCTTGGCTGCAGCATACATAAAGTTTGCAGCCAATGTGATTGCTAAAGATAAATTATAGTCCAAGTGGACTCGAAGGAGTTTAAAGAAGGAAAGAAAGAGAGAGCTGTAAGGCATGGTTAGGTGTAGGACTCGCTTCCCTTAACATGAAATCTAATTAATTTTTTGTGCATTTCTCTTCACAGGAGCCTCAGAGTAGCAGATTCATGGATAAGGATCATCTCCTTGGCCTAGCCTGCCACAGTCCCAAGCTGTCCTTGAGGCTGAGGTAGTAGATTGAATAGTTGTGGAGTCCTATCCTCCCTTTGAGCTAACTATACAATCTACTGTCTTTCCTAAGGAGACAGTCAGATCATCAGTTATTATCATCTACTTCAACAAGCATGGAAGCAGGTGGTGAAAGTAATCCTGTCCTTGTTCAAGGTCGGGGATATGCCTGTGAGTTACGTGAGACCTTTGTACTGCTCTGTGGAGGTGAGGTAGTAGGTTGTATAGTTTGGTGGGAGGGATTTTATCCCATTTCAGGTGATAACTATACAGTCTATTGCCTTCCTTAAAGAGCAGCAAAACCATCTGGGGCCTGGCTCAGCCACAGAGCTCCTGAAGCGTCACTTCTTTGTGAAGAGAATCCCAAACTACAGCATGGAGCTGCTGACCTCAGTGAGTCTTCTGTTACAGCATCCAAGATAGTGTTATTCTAGAGATTGCTCTGTGCCTCAATCATACAAAAAGGGAACCATCTACTTAAAGAAAACCTATATCTTCTCTTCAACAGTTGCAAGAAACAGTGAAATGAGCTGATGCACCAGCTTCTAGGATTCAGTCCTATTTTTCCAGAAGATATGATCAACTTGGGAAAGGTTTAGTTGTGCCATTCTTTTCTGGTCTCCCTGAGTCAGGAGGGTAGTGGAAGCTTTGGTACAAAAAGGATAGGTTGGAGCTTGGGATTTAAGCTTCTTGCACCCAATTCTGAAGTTTGAGTCAAGATCCAGATTCAAGACCAAGCTTAGTCTGTGAAATAGTTTTGTATGTAGCAAGTGAAGACGCTTCAGGCTGTGCTTTTCCCCCTTTCTGTTGCTTCAGTATCAGCACAAGGACTTCTAAAACAGTGAAATGGTGTAAGCCAGAAGCTATGAATAAAACATTGCTGGCAATACTATCTTGCGAAAACAAAGCTATTCTGACTTCTTTCAGCAATGCCTTTCCCCCATGAGCATGGAATGGCAACCAATTGAGGTGGAGACTAGTGTTCCTGATACTCTGTGCCACCAAGAGCATGGAAGGGAAGGAGGACTTCGGAGCAGGCCGTAGTCAGGATGTGACAAGGATGGGCAGGGGGGACAGACTGGGTTGGTCAACCAGCTGAAGCCACCAACAGTGAGGAGTGACAGGGACCTTATCCAGAAGAGCGGCCCCCACAGCCCTGTTGCCATCCCCCAGTGGGAAGGAAGATAGTGGCGCAGCGTTACCTCAGTGATGGCACCAGGGAGCTCCCTCACCTCATGGCATGCTCCCTTCCAGGCTGCACGAGGCCGGGCCTGAACCGCTGTCCCCCAGGGAGGCCAGGGAGGGGTAACGGTGGTCGGCCCTGCTGCCTTGAGAAGGCAGATGTCTTGCAGCCTCGAAGCAGGTGGCCATTTTCCTGTTGGTCACCAGGTCGAGCACCGAGTGTCACCACTGAAACTGCCCTGTGCAGTGGAGATGCTGGGAAGGAGGTGGACAGGGAGGGCAGGAGATGACTCCTGCTCCTGCTAACAAAAGGAGTTGAGTTCCCTATGGAGACCCAGCCTCAGAGTGTGTGTGTGTGCGTGTGCGTGTGCACACGTGTGTGTGTTTGGGGGAGGAGGAGGAAATAAATAAATAGTGCAGCCGAGCTGCCCTGGTTGACATCCCCTGGGGATGGCAGCAGCTCCCTGCCACATTCCCCCTGGCCACCTCGGCCTCATCCCAAGTCCTTTGATCTCCTTGGGGATAGGGCTGAGCTAGGATAACATCCTTCCCTCATGCTCATGCCCAGCAAGGCCTTTCTTTGCCATCAGTCAGGTTTCATCTGTGGCCCTGGGGCTCCAAATCAGCTCCTCTGCCCACATCTTGTTTTGTTTTCCCCTCCTTTGACTTGCTGATTTTGCTTCATGCAGTGTCCTGATACCAGAACATCCTTCATATCCATGATGGACCAGTCCTGGGAATCACCATCAGAAACCTGAATCTGGAAACACCACAAATGTCCCTCCTTTAGGTGTCTTGTGGCCTTCCCTGCGTGCCACAGCACCCTGTGACCCGCCTTTGTCAAGCAGTTACCTTCTCTAGAGTCTCAAAATTTGGAATTAAAGCAAACCAAACCAAACCCTCTATATGTAGGAGTCTCTCAGCCCCTCTTGTCCTAGAGATGCTGAGGGACAGAGAACAGAAACGGCTACTTGCCTTCTAGGTTCTAATTTTCTGTAATAAGGAACTTGCATAAATAGGCCCTTGTACAACTGACTCCAAATGTTGAAGCCCCAAGGAAAATTAAATCAAACAATTCTTACTGGAACCAAGAGCACCCAAACCATGATAAAATGTGCAATGATTGCAGACTTGAAACACCCAACTTTATGCCTAGCAAGGGCTCAATTCAACAAGCAAAAGGTGATGGCTCTGCCTGGCTCCTGCAGCCAAAGATGCATTTTCAGCATCTCTCATTAGCCCAAGGCTTGATTTTTTAACTTTTTTTTTTAAGCTGAACACAGCTCAGCAACAACTTCCCATCACTCAGCCTGCAAGCAGACCGCATAGCAACCACAGCACCTGGGCAGGAGGTTACTGTTAATCCAATTCTTAAACACAGCTGATGCTTCTGATTAAATAAAGCACCATGCTCTGTGCAGGGCTGTGCAGCGAGTTCAAACGGTCCAGTGCTCTGCAACGTCTCTCCCACTGCCATCTGCCGGCCACCATTTAGCAGGGCTCGTGGTGACCATGACCTAAAACAACCCCACGGGCAGATGGCTTCCTGCAAGGGAGCTGGTGCCGCCAGGCTCTGCAACAAGATTAAAGGGCGAGGGGAAATGCGAACCCTCAAGGCAGCCTTATCAGGCCATGCAGGGGCATGGGGAAGGGGAAAGGCAAAAGCAAAGATCTAATCTTGATGCTTTTGTGCTTCCTTGCTTCCAGGTGCTCCACGTTTGCTACTCATCAGGCCATTTCCTTGCATGCAGTTCACCACCTAGGGCAGTTCTTCATTGAAAATGATGCATACACACAATGCCCAGGGAAGAAAGGACACTTTTTTTTTTTTTTTTTTTTTTTTTTTTTTTTGGCTGCAAAGATGAAAATGTGCATGCGTGGTCGGGGACAGGATGAGGCTGGCTGCTGAGCTTCCCTGAAGAGGGAATGGGAAGTGCTCCAGCCCTAGTTTCAAGCTTTTCACTCAGAACTCTCTTCCTCTTGCCTTGCTTACTCAATAAAATGCTTGGTGGCATTTTTGCTCTGCCCTCAGCTGGAAGCTAGGGGAATTTACCCCATGGTGTGGTAAATTTTCCTCCTCCTGGTGCTTTTAAGAGATTTTAAAACATAGAGTTGCAACTTTACATAACCAATGTTTCCCCTAAGACTTTGACACCCAGATGCATTTGCAAACCTTCAGAAAACTTCAGAAAGTCCCTAGAAGCCATGTCTTTTAGCAAGTCTACCCAAGTACACAAGCAAGAGCATATTATAAGTAGCCTCCAGCCCCAGCATATTATACACAGGCCCCCAGCCTCTGGGTCCCACTGGGAGACACTGCACACCCCACAGCATGGCTTTCGCAACAGGATTTATTCAGTGTGTGCCCTGCAGGGTGCACAGAAAAGAGCATCCTGGAGGAGGACAGGGATACTGGGCTTTGGGTCATTTTCCACTTCATCTTTATGAAACCAAGGGATGCAAGAGTCAGAAGAAGAACTGTTCCTCCTGGTCCCTTCTGCAAAACTTATCACATATTTAACACATATGTTTTTTCATATCTTAAGATGAACAGAGCAGAGACATGGAGGAACAAGGCATAAGTGTCTCAGAAAACAAAAACTGTTCTGGAACAAGTCCTGGAACCACCATTAGCCTCTAACGTCATTCACCTGGACCTCTCGAGCTCCAGCTGTCCAAGGGCATGTGGTCATTTTTTTTTCTCCTCAACCAGATTCCACCTCATGTGAAATATATGTCAACCAGGATCTGTATCTCGCTTCAAATACATCGTATGCTTACATTACACAAAGAGGGAAGTCATGCAGAGAAACACTTTATGAAGGAGCCAGTAGCTCCTTTCTAGTGCTGACAAGTTTTCTCCTATGCTTGCACACAGATGCACGCACATGCGTAAAATAAAATCACAGGAGCAGACTAACTGTGGAATGGGTACATACAGCAGACAAGCAAGGAAGGAATGAGTGCTGCAGAGGTTTAAGGAGGAGAAAGGAGTACGTCTTTATAGTACTGGCCATATCAGAAACAGAAAGTAAATAGAAAGCTTCCCCTATGGAAAAATAACCCCTGAAAAATGCCATCCTTTTTGGACAGGAAGGACAGGGATGAAACTTCATCAAAACTGAGACAGACAGACACATGAGGAGGAAAAAATTTTTTTTTAAAAAAGCATTTTTGTTGGAAGTTCAACCTGATAGAAAAAAAAAAAAAAAAGATTGTATCTCATTTCCACTTGGGTTTCCATGTTTTTCCCATAGAAGCAGTGAGGCAGGGCCTGCCAGCCACACAGGGAGATGGACTTGTTTATCATTTCCAGTTTGGAAACAGACTGGAAAACCAGGCTGGCTGCGTGGGAGGGTGGCAGGGTGTCAGTGTCAATAGTCACCAGCATGACGGCAGTCACCTTCCTGCCCTTGGATCTCAGGTGGGAAACCTAGTGCTTATGGGACTGCTGGCCACCCTTGGCATGATGGGACTGGAGTGACTTAGCTGGCGTAAGAAGACCTGGCAGAAAGTGTGGTCCATGGTGCCTCTCAAGCCTACCAGGGTTGTGGGACAACCGATGCTGAAGAAAGCCTTGGCAAGTGGTGCAGGGACAGCTGAGAAAGACAGTTTGTTCAAAGCAGGAGGCCCACCAAAATGACACCGGGCAGGAGAAGGAGGGAAAGCCCAAAGGAGGTGCTGGAGGTTCCACCTGAGGGATGCTCCATCCTTTTCCAGTCTGAGTTCGTCTCCATCTCTTCGGTGTCCAAGGCACCTGCTGGCAGAAGGGAAAAATGTAGTTAGAAGGGAAGAGCCAGATAAAAGAGCAGCTCCTGTTCATGCAGGTCCATCAGTGACATGCCCCAAGATGATGAGGTGCAAAGCAGTGGTGCACAGATCCTGAGAAGTCACAACACAGCTGGTGGGTTAGTGTGGCGCAGGCTGGAGACATGCCCATGCTTCACAGACGAGACAGGTCCAAACAGCCCCTTTCAGTGTTAGGAGGAGTGAGGAAAAAAGTTGGTGCCACATAAAAGAGGATCCAGAGGACCAGTCTGATACTGGTTCCTCCCAAGCATACTCCATGCTGCTTGGGGATCACTTAGTGTGTCCATAATAGGACAGATTCCACAATTACCTTACCTGAGAGGGAATTCTGGAAAGCGGGGCTCTGCCCCTTTGTTTCTTTGGAAGATGATGTTAAACGCAAGAAGGTGGGCTCTTCAGGGCTGAAGACCACTGACTTTGAGGAAGTTATGAGCTCAGCTTTATTGTAACCTAACTCAATCTCTGGAATAATTTGGCCGTGGGGTGGAGATTGACTGGAAAATGAGAAGACCAGTTTTTCCCTACCACTCTCTTTCACATCTTTATTTGCTTCTAGAACTGATTTGGGGCTGGAGACTGTGCCCATTTCTAAGGAGGACAGATCCTCAGTCGTTATGGGAGTAATAGGCTCTCCAGTGTCTACCTCCATTTCTGAAGATATTTTATAATCCAGGTCTAATGTGGGGTCAAAGGACAGTGTTAGCCCAGCTGCCTCAGTAGGACTGGGTCTTTCTATTCTGATGAGAGCTGGCTTTGTAGTTGTGGTGGGTTTTTGTTGCGGGCTTGTTGTCACTGTGATTGGTACTGGTGTTTTGGTGAGTTTGGGCTTTGCTGTTGTATTAGCAGTAGGTTTTGATGTGGCTGCAGAAGTTCTGGTGGGTGTTGGTGTGGTGAGTGTTGGCTTGGCCATAGGGATGGTTGCTGGTATGATGGATTCTGAACTGGCTACAGTTGTGGTGGATATTGACTTTGTGGATTTTGGCTTGTCTGTAATTGTGGCTGCTAGTGTGGTTGCAGGCTGTGACTTGGCTGAGGGTCGTGGTGTGGTTGAAGATTCTGGTTTGGCTGGGGTTGTGGCTGATAGTGCAGTTGTGGGTTTTGGCTTTGCTGGTGTTGACAACATTGTAGTTGTGGGGTGTGATGATGTTGTGGGTGTTGGCTTGGCTGTGGTTGTGCTGGGAGGTGTAGTTGTGGGTTTGGTCTTGGTTGTGGTGGGCAAGGTGGTTGTGGGCTTTGGTTTGGCTGTGGTGGGCACTGGGGTTGTGGTGGGCAAGGTGGTTGTGGGCTTTGGTTTGGCTGTGGTGGGCAGTGTGGTTGGAGTTTTGGTCTTGGCTGTGGTGGGCAGTGAGGTTGTGGTCAGTGTGATTGTGGGCTTTGGTTTGGCTGTAGTTGGTAGTGTGGTTGTGGGATTTGGCTTGGTTGTGGTGGACGGTGGGGTTGGCAGCTTTGGTTTGGCCGTAGTTGGTAGTGTGGCTGTGGGTGTTGGCTTGGCCATGGTTGTTAGAGTTGCTGGTGGTTTTGGCTTGGCCCTAGTGGGCGGCATGGTTGGCAGTTTTGACTTGGCTGTGGTGGGCAGTGTGATTGTGGGTTTTGGCTTGGCTGAGGTTGGTAGTGTGATTGTGGGTGGTGATTTAGCTGTGGTTGGCAGTGCAGTTGGTGGTTTTGGCTGCACCATAGTGGGCAGCATGGCTGTGGGTTGTGGCTTGGTTGTGGTTGGTAGTATGGCAGGTGGTTTTGGCTTAGCTGTGGTGGGCAGGGTAGCTGTGGGTGTTGGCTTGGCTGTGGTTTGTAGTGTGGTTGTAGGTATTGGCTTGGCTGTGGTGGACAGCGTGGTTGTAGGTGATGGCTTGGCCGTGCTGGGCACTGTGGTTGTAGGTGGTGGCTTGGCTGTGGTGGGTACCGTGGTTTTAGGTGGTGGCTTGGCCGTGCTGGGCACCGTGGTTGTAGGTATTGGCTTGGCTGTGGTGGGCAGGGTGGTGGTGAGTGGTGGCTTGGCCGTGCTGGGCACCGTGGTTGTAGGTGGTGGCTTGGTTGTCATGGGCAGGGTGGTTGTAGGTGTTGGCTTCGCCGTGGTGGGCAGGGTGGTTGTGGGTGGTGGCTTGGTCGTGGTGGGCAGGGTGGTTGTGGGTGGTAGTGTGCTTATGGGTTTTGGCTTAGCTGTGGCTGTGGTGGATGGGCTTGCCTTTGTTGTCACAGAGGATGTAGTGGTCTCTTCTACAGTGGGTTCTGGTAAGAGATGAAAAGTGCCATGGGTTAGCACTAGTCAGCTGAACTCAACTGAATCCCCCCACTGCTGAGTGGGGTCCACAGAAATCCTCTGCAAGGAGAAGCAGTAGCCAACCCCTTTCTCAAGTCACTCTGAGATGACTCACGTCCCAACCTAGAGATGTCTCATCTGTCTCACACAACATGCTGCAGAACTCTGCAGACCTGTCCCTTAGGGATGGAGCATACTCTAAGGCCAACAATACTTGATTAGGAGGCTACAAGGTCTTTGTTCAATCTCCTTGTCTTGTGGCAGCAGACCTGTCTCAGGGCTGCCATCACATGTCCCTGTATCTATGGAGCTGACAGCCCAGGGCTTTCTGGTGGCTGCAGGTTGGTTCAGATCTTAGACCCAGCCTGAGTACCCTCAGTCCCAATAGCTTATCTAGACATACACACTACTTCACTTACCACACAAGGAGTCAACACACAAGGTCCCCTCTGGGCACTGGGAACATGAGGCTCCTTCCTTGTATGGCTTTCGGCCTTTCATGTTACCTCTGGAAGCAGAAATAGCCCACAAAAAGCTGTGAGAAAGGAAACACTCATCCCACAGAGAGCATTTGATTAGACTGAAACATTCCCACTAGGATGAAACAAAGTTAACGTAAAAAGAGGTCTTGGTCCCCTGCCACCTTGACTATTAACACCATTTACTCAGTGGCCTGACTCCCCAAGCCCACTGAAACCAGTTCTATGAGCTTTAGCAGAAGGTGAACCAAATCTTTTATTACTACTAAGGGCAATTGATAGGCTTTTGGGACAGTGATTTTTACCTCCCTTCTACTGAACACCCTCAAGAACATCTGCAATGACAGACTCCTAGCAGGGCTTCCACCCAGCTTCAACCAAGGTTGAAGCCCTGAGGCTTTGCCCTCACGTCGCAAGTGAGCACCCGTTCCTCCTTCAACCTCCGTCCCTTCAGCATAGCCTGCTGGTGTGAACACTTGTCCCACTCTGTCCCAGGTTTGCTCCTGACGGGGTCAGAGAAGAGAGCTGCCATTTTCTACCCTCAGTTCCTGCAGCATCAGCTCTGAGCAGCAATCCTGGGGGGAGCTCCCTTCATAGGTCTGTGCCAGGAGCTGAAATAGGTTTCAGGAATTGCAATCATAGGCAAGGATCACCAGACAACCCTTCCTTCCTTTGTGACCAACCTAAAATAACAAAAGTCTGCCTGAGAATGGGTTTGCTGCTATTTCTGAGCACAGCTCAACGCTTTTCCTGTTGTGTTCCAGGGACGTTTCCACTAAAGCAACCCAGTCAAGATGGCATCAAGCAGTGTGAAACAAGGAACTTACGGGGGATAATAGTTGCAAACAAGTAGGTACATGTCCTCTGTTTCAATACCGTCGATCTTTGCACAAAATTTCACCCCACAGCCAATACGATGTGTGCTTGCCCAGACCACCTAAGGCAAAGACCAAAGATGAACATTACATGATCAGTTGCAGGCAGGTGCCCTATTGGCAACCTGCTGCACAGCCTTCAAAGCCGCTCTGTCACCATACCACTATCGCCCTCGTTTCTTTGTGTGCAGCCCAGATCCTACAACCTTGTGCTGCATTAGCATTCAGAATCCCATTCCTTGCTCCAAATCACATAGCCACCTCCCCAGCCTAGGCCTACAGCCTCACATACCCAGGTGATATCCAGCTTTCCTACCATATCATCCATCCAAGCAAAGCACCAACTGCATTGTAGCCTGGGAATCTCCACAGGGCCATTCTCACATTTATCATCAACTTTTATCATCACATTTAGTATTATTCTGCTTCCTCACTCCTACATTTGCATTCCCCCCCAAAAATGAGCTGGGAAGATGCACTCAGACCTTGTCTCTGTCCAAAAGAAGCAGATACCAAACTCTGCCACGTAGAGAAAAGGGGCTGCAAAGACCATTTAAAGAGGTCTGGTCTGAAAGGCTGGTCATAGTTAGAACCATGCCCAGGTTCTCATCACTTTCTGTGCTTCATACATCAGTGCCTGGCGCTGCTCCCACATCCTTTTGCAAAAGTTCTGGGAAAAATCTGGCTCCTGTAGAGCTCTCTTGTCATGAACTGGGCCCTCTGCCCTCAGTAGCCCCATACCTGGGTGTAGTGGCCACACATCTGCCCAGGGGCACACATGGTAGTTGTCAAGTTGTAGAACTTCTCCTCCCCATTCCAGTCTTCCACAGCGAATTCTAGATCCAGAGTCGGGGTCATAGCGAAGAGGTTTTCTCCTCGACGGCCCCTCTCCTTGTTGTGGTCCCAGATGCACTTCTCTGCATACGCTTGAGCAAAGGCCTCCAGATCTGCGTCCCAGCTCTGAAAGAAGATCAGCATCAGTGAACCGAGAAGGACCCTGCTGAGTTCCTTGGGCTCTCTGACGTCTACAAGGACACATCTGTGATTCCCTCCCTGGCGTGGCAGGAATGGGGATGAACCCCTCGGCCTTCGCACCATGATTCCCCCATTCAGGAGGGAAACTGAAATCCCAGATCAATATGTGGGTCTCAAACTAAACCTCAACCTATAAAGCAGGGTAGAGTGAAGCAGCAGCACAAATCTGCAAACCTTGTGTAAGAAACACATATTCCGCTCCCTTTGGCACCATAAACAGGGCACTCATGTCTGCAGGATTTGCCTCATTAAAAAAAAAAAGTCGCTTTAGGCCATGTATCCCTCACAGGGCGAGCGATTTCCACAGCAACCAGAGCCGTGGCCCAAACAGAAGCACGGGGTGGCCACAGCCGGGCATGGTGCCACAGCAGCAGGTGAACGCAGAGGCAGAGGCAAAGCTGGAGCGAGTGAATGGTCCCAGGAGGGCAGCAAGGACAGCATTTTCACAGAAAACATACACCGAGAAACTGTCAGGGCTCTTTTACACCGCACATTTGTTGCACCATAGAAAACCACTTCCACTCTGGAGCATCATCAGATCCTCTATAATCTGTTAGATCCCACTAAGCTCCAACATGACTCCCATGGAGGAGAGCATCTCCAAAGGCACTAAAGGTCTGTAGCCAGGGAAGCACTCACTTGTTCAGGACTGCCCTCAACTTAAGGAGCTTGACCCACATTTTTGACACATAAATGATTGTGTTTGCTAAGACGTTGGCCCCTACGCCCTTGTTGCCCGAATTTGGCGTGCCTTGCTCTGGGGGGTTCCATGGGAAATGCTGCAGTGGGTCCTTGCGATGTTCCCTTTGACTTTAAAATAATCACTTGCCAGACTCTATATGCCTGAACTTAGACTTTTTTTGCTTTCTTTCTCAGGCAAACTCCTACTAACCAACTCACAAACTTATAACTCAGTCTTTGCAAGCTGTAGGCCATACAGAGAGGTCTCCTCCAAGTGCCCTGTAACTAAAAAAGCTAAGTCTCCAGCTAGTTCTGATCAACACTAGTGCTCCTCCAAGCATATTGCAAAAAATAATCACGTGAGGTACAAGATGAACACGGCAATCACATTGAATCAACTCAACGGGCCAGCAAACCACAAAAACAGCTCTGCCTTAGGGCTTTCTTTGGGTCCCAAAGCAGTGACAAGTGATGCTAGGCCCATGCCTCAGTTTCCTTCAGCAAAACAGGACCTCACTCATAGCCAGGGCAAATATACGAGGGAGAACAGAAGCAACAGTGTGATCTGAAGTTCAGGTTCTAATTTAGCATCATCTCCTATAGATTAAGAGCAATTCACCTGCAAAGGTGAATGCACTCCAAAATAAAGTGCACCCCAATCCCTCCTCGCACAAAGATAGAGGCTTGGACTAGACAGACACCTGTAGACATTTCCCTGCAGTAAAAGCCACTCACCATCTTCAGCATATCCATAGCAGGAGGAGAGACCTGGGAGCGGAATTTGTTGTGCCCATCCACAATGATCTTCTTTTCTTCATCACTCAGGGCCCAGCTGAGCTCCAGTGCTGTGAACAGCAGGAAAAAGGGCAAGAGACCTGAGCTCAGCATCGCGCAGCCACAGCTTCTGCTCTTAGCAGCCCACGGCTCTGGCAGCTGGATTTAAAGCACCTCCCAAAAGCAAGGAACACCCAACAGCTTGAAGACTGGGGAGGAAACGTAGTTCTGTAGGAGAGTGGTCCCGGAGCCACATGGAACACACCCATCTCACATAGCAGCCTTGACGGAGCAGCAGCAGCGCTTCTCGTGCCAGCACGTGTGCGAGGGTCCCCTCCCCGCCACAGAGCCCCTGTGTGCGTTGTTCTCCCTGCAGTGACGGCTCCATCCAAGCCTTGTCCTGGATCTGCTGCTCCAGAACTAAAGGCATTGCTTTAACCTTCAGCTATGGGGTCTCCTTACCTCCTGCCCCTCCTCTCTTTAAACTCTAATAATAATCCCTAAGCAACTGGCAAGTAAAGGCAAAGCCCTGTTATGCACAAAGGTCCTCCCCTGTGCTGCAGACTCCAGCAGGAGGCAATGAGATGCAGTGGCCGAGTGGTTTGCAGTGTCATAACTGCCCAGCCGGGAGTCAGAGCTGACCATGGATCTGCCCCTGGATCTCGGTGTTGGTCACAGTGTGGGGAAAGGCAGCTGGATACTGCGCAACAGCATCCTTGGATCTCCCCCAACCCTGCTGGGAAGACGGGTGGTCCCTTCCCCATGGCCTGCTGAGAAGGGAGAGCAGGAGAGGGTGAACAGGACAAAGAGCCAAAATTGCCTCAGATAGGAGAGTCGAGAGAGACAAGGTCCCCGCTTTGGCTCTGGCTGGAATAATCAATGATGCTGCAGAGCCTGGCTGTGCACCAGCTCCTCTGGACACCTGGAGGGCTCCACATTGGGTCCCTAAAACACTCAAGGCCCTGACTACCTTGGAGACCGTCTGGCAGAGACCTTCCCGCCTGCGTCTCGTCCTCCCCATCTGCGATTGTGCAACTGCACCGGCCCAGTTCCAGGAGCTGCCTTTGGGGAGCTGGGGCTGTTAAGGAGGATCAGCGGGTGGGCAGCTCGGTTAGCAGGGCCAAGTTAATCACACTGTCTGGTCTGCCTCCTCCGTCCCCTCCCTTCTCCCCAGGTCCTGCTCCGTGACCGCTTCCCTTCTGCTTTGGACAACACTGATAGCCCTGCTTGTCCCCAAGCCTCCTACCTCTGTACATTTTCTCCACCTTCAATAAGCAGCGAGGTCCAGGGTCTGTCATGCTCCCAGTAGCCCACTGATTTCTGCAGGCGAGGCCCAGTCGTGATATCCCAACAGGCCATCTTCAACTCATCTGCTCAAGCCAGTGGGTTCCCACTTACCGCTGAGGTCAGTGGCAGGCCCGGAGTCTGAGTCAGGGCAAACCTGCCTCCATCACCAGACATTTCGACAGCTCTGCTGCCTCTCTGGAGACTTGGAGAAACAACTGGAAAACACCACTGCTCTCCCCAACGCCTTCACTACGGCCTGGCTGATGTGAGGAACGAGGCAGCACTGAGAAAACTTTGGTTCACACACTACGACTAGGAGCAGAAATGGAGTAGCAAGCTCAAAAAAAAAAGGGGGGGGGGGAGGGGAAGAATCAGTCTGGTCCCAAGCACCACAGTATTCCACCTAGCCTCTAAGGAGCTAAGACAGCACCAAATACTGGAAATGGGACACATGATGTTCTCAAGGAGAGAAAACAGACCTGGAAGAGTCACGATGAGGGCACGTGGCCTTCGGGGCAGTGACACTCAGGTGGGGCAATGTCAGACACAGCCAGGGTGCTCAGCAAGGTCAGCAGCAACTCTCGGTGGAAGCAGCTCGGGACGATCTCTCAACTCTCCAGCCTGCCCCGGCGGCTCTTTCTAGAGCCAAGAGCCAAAGCACCAAGATTAACTGTGCAAGGTCCAAGCTCCACCCTCGTGTCCAGCCAGCATTAGGTAAGCGTGCGAGGAATGCAGCAGCTCTTCTGCTCAATCAAGAAACAGCCTGTCATCCAGTGCAATCCCAGGGACCCAACAGCTCCAGCACATGGGACAGGAGCACCACACTGATACCTGAGAGGGTGTAAAGGGGTCGACCAGATGCCCGTGGGCTCCATAAAGCCCAAAAGTTGGAGGTGCAGAAGCAACGGAGCCCCATTTTCTCCTGACTTGCATCTCGAGGGTCTTCAGCATGACTTCTCTAGTCATTAAAAAGGCTAATTGTCCTCATAATAACACGATCTCTCTCCTTTCCTTGCCTGTTTTTATAAACTCTGGAAGAACCTGTCATCTTCTACCCTGCATCAGGGCTTGAGTGAAACAAGCTAATTATGAAGAGACTTAGTAGAAAGAAAGGAGGGACAAGCAGAGCTCTTGCATCAACTTTGCTCAAGGAAACAGGCTAGAATTGGCAAAGCATTTGTTTCTTTTGACATAGTCCAAACAAAAGGATTCCAACTTTCTCTTAAAACAATATTGTCACTTAGAAAATGTGCACAAGCAAGCGTAAAATACTCCCAAAACAGTTTAACAATGAAAAACTAGAAAAGAAGGAAAGGGTGCATTAATACTTCTATTGAATTGCAAAAAGTAAAAACTTTTTTTTTATTCTTCTTACATACAAATCTCATTTATTTACACACTTTACAGTTTTTTTCCAAGTATTTACAAAGTTTGCAATATATTAAATTATGACCATCCATAAAATTCTGCATTAATTGCATATTTACATTCTTTTTTTTTTAAACTCACCACTGAATTTATAGTGTACAGAATTGAAACAGTCTTTATGCATATATAGCTTTACTTCCCAGCACCCCTGAGCCTTTTTATTATGCCTCCCTTCCCCATAGACAAGGAGATGATGTTGAAAATAAACCAAGGGTCATTTGTTCGCATCTCCAAAGCAAAAGGAAAGACCAGCATCTCCCTTGTTCAACTCAGCAGGACAGTAAATCTATCCTTTGCAAGTAGTTTCCTTAAGAGGAGAATATAGAGCTCCGAATATAAAAAGGTTGGTTTCCAGGAAGTGAGCACTCTCCCTACACCTGCCAAAACTGATCCCCAAAAGTGCCTGGATGGTTCCTGGAGGGGCCATTTTGCTCAAGGGGAGCCAAGGAGCCTGTGACCAGAGCAATCCTGCAACCCTCGCTCCCGGGAGTGGAATTACTGATGGGAACAGGGAAGATTTAAGTCACCTTGCAGAGATGCTGGCAGGATCTTCCACCCTCCAGCTCCTCTTGCGGTGCCATCTCCACCTGAGAGCATGGCTTGCTGCTAAAAGATGGGTGGAATTGGCCGCTCAGCAGCCAGTGGCGAGAGGGGAGCTGATCAGCCTGACGCCTTGCAGGAAAACCATTTTCTTTGCCAGCCTGGTACAGCAAGAGAACCTAAAGGCCTGAAACTCCAGGGAAACCTCATCCTGGAAAGCTCTCCTGGGTGCTGCAAAAGGGATCTTGAGGCTGCAATGGGGATCCCAACAGGGATTTCTGTGTGCAATATCAGTGAAAACTCAAGAGGAACTGAGCCCCCATAAGGATGGTCATTTCCTGGTACCCAAGTAAGCAATAAATACTCCTTCCTCTGCCTTTCTAGTCACTCTGAGTTCAGGAGTTACCAAGAGCAAGTCAATGACTTCTGCTTTTGGAAATCAGCTTTAGACCACCACGCTGTTACCCATGGAGTAGCCCATCTTTCCACACCAACTGGTTCAGAAATGATCCTTCCACCTTCTCTGCCCATGAGGTTCTCGGACAGTAGCAATTTCCAAGCTCGATGTGTGACTTCATAGCAGCTCTGCAGCCTCTGGGATGTCCAGGAGCAAGAACCTGCCTCCCAACTCACCGGCCAAGAGCTCGGAAGCAGCCAACAGATCCCAAAAGACAGGATGTCCAGATCAGCTGGGCACTTCCTTGAGCTGGCTAGGGTGGGGGATTGTCTAAAACCGGCACATGTGCATTTCAAAAATGTGTTAATGAAGCCAGAGGCGAGGGAGACAACATGACGCACGTCATCCGTGACTCATCTGATCACGTTTTGTCACTGCGATGCCTTGATAGTAAATAATCACATTCTCTCGATTTGGTTCAAACCTCAGTGGATCACCACGAGTTGGCTGGCTCCTTGGGAAGAGCAACAGCCTCTTGTAGCCTTTGGAAAGGCTGAGCAAAGCTAAAGCCCCAGCAAAAGACCTGCTGGGAGCAGGCAGGGTGGCCAAGGGCTCACTTGCAGCCATTTGGCTATGATGTCAAAGCTTCTTTTTGCATTGCAAAATGCAAAACCCATGCTGCAATACAAAAGGCATTTGCACTCCTCCTCTGGCAGATGAAAACAGGAGCTGCTCTAGAAGCTGTGCTGCAGGTTGGGGTTCCACTCTCAACAGCGGCCAGAGCCAAGACCAATTCTTTATCAGCAGGAGAATTGCCCTCCTGTTTTAGTTTAGCAGCTAATTCCTTACAGGTTTTGGAAGAGGAAGGGAAAATATACTGAAAGTTTAAAAACAAATGATGTAAATTCCAAAGGGAACAAAGTTGGGGCATATGTAATGTATCGCCTAGACACAGATCTGGAAGCTTATGCAGAGACCATAAAGTGCACTTGGAAAGCTGGTCCGCAAACAGTCCAGATTCACCATCTTCTGTCCAACCAGCTGCAACACTTTGAGCACAGGAGAAGCCATAAGGGAGAGTACTTCTAAGTGGACACAAACCTGCCCTAGAGGCCTCCCCAGGCCAAACAGCAATTGCAAATAGATCAATTCCTTCTGCTTCTTCCCCAAAGCAGCCAAGCAGCCCCAGTGATTTAAGCGTGATTCAAGTGTGACTCTCAAACTACAGACATTTTACTTGCTCTTTTGCAATTTACATTCAAGGACACTTAGAAATAACGACATCACCAAACCACCAACAATTTCAGTATTAAAGAGTCCAGCAGGTTCTCTGTGTGCCTCCCCAAGTACTTTACAGAAATGCATCAGGTACAAGACCAGTGAGAGGTGAAGTAACCCTGACTGCCTTTGGATTCAGCTTGAGCAGCTGCCAAAGTGTAAACAGCAACAGTCACTAACGTAGGACCTAATCCCACCACTGCTGCACTCCCAGCTTTCCATTAACTAAGATTCAATCCACACTTTAAGAAGAGAGAAGAGTGGTGTGTGGCTCTTGACATGTACAGGATTGCATGCAGTGTAAAACATACCCCAACACTAACTACACTAACACAAATCTTACTAATCCAATTACTTTAACACTGCTACCAATTAAATTAGTCCTTTCTCTGCTCCAAGAAAGTTAAACGCTCTCCCTTTGGTTCTACTAGAACTGGTGCATGTTTGCCCAGTTTCGAGGGTCAAACATACAGATTGACAGGGTGCTAGGAGTGCTCTCCTCCCTTAACAGGAAAAACAAAAGGGTTATGCATAGAAATGTTTGCAGTGTCAAGGCCTGCAACCAAACTGTTTGGAGCAGGAACCTCCTCTGTCTTATCTTTGCACAGGAGCCAGACGTGGTCATCCCATTTGGCAGCTTTTGCCAGACTCTACTAAGATTAATAAACACAAAGTCTGCTCCCATTCTTCTGGTCTCGCTCAAAAACATCTCCTCCCCTTCCCTCAAAAACTCCCATGGCTGGGGAGACATTTTCCCAATCTGTCATTTTACATGTACGTAAAACACTTACAAAGGAAAAGGTTCTTGCTCCTGACAACAGAATTCACTTGCTTTCAAACAAAACCCCTCCCAGTTCTATATTAACAAGTGTGAGAGTATGTCCTGAGCCCCAGCCCTGGCTTAGGAGTTCAGCCTGCCACATCTGTAAGCGATCTTCTGCAGCAGGAACAGACCCAAAGGATCAAACTTGGAAGGGCTCGCAGCATCTGCAGCCTGCGAACACCAAAACCGAGCCTCTCTCAGGGCACTGCACACAGCAGTGCTCAAGCAACAGGAAGCATGTGAAGGCAGCTTGGAAGGGACTCAGGAAAAACCAACGTTTACTCTGAAGACAGGGTTTTGGGTCTGGAAGGAGTCAGTGCAAAAAAGGCTAGAAATGAGGAAGCTTTCAGGTGCTGCCACATGTATCCCAGGCAGGAAATGTGGTCAGCACCTCTTACAGCAAGGAATATATGAAAATGGATAACCTGGTGCTTTAGGTGCACAAACAGATGACGAAACTTGTGAAGAGCTTCTCTGTACCTGGCTCTGTGTCCATTCAAAATGACTGCACCCTCAGCACCATGACCCGGGACCTGCCTCGGTGTTTTTGCAGGAAAGGAGATGGGGAGGAGGAAAAAAAAAAAAGCAGTTTCTCTCCGACTCATCTACAACCTGCTGCTAGAGCAGCAGAGAAGAGTGAGCACAAGACACAGAGAGGCCTGAACAGAGCCATTTGGTGAAAGGAGGATGCGAGGGAAGATCTCCGCCGTAAGGCCTGCTCCAGCCTGGGAGCACGGAGCCGAGATTGGCTCTGCAGGGCACTCTGCTGAGGCACATGGCTATGGATACAACAGAGAGATGGGGCAGGGTGGGGACACGCACCAGTGCATTCCCTTTACACGGCCGCTCCAAGCCTCCTCCTGCCCAGCAGGCAGGAACACAGAAGTGTCACACACTCCCTCTGCCCCTACCCTTCCCAAAAGCTTCTGAAGTGCCACAATCCACAAAGGACACAAGGTGAATCATCCTGAGAAATTCCTCTGATGGTCCTGCAAAAAAATTCTTAGCTGCAAAACC
The DNA here is from genome assembly GCA_032353885.1 of Nothura maculosa. Lineage (NCBI taxonomy): Eukaryota > Metazoa > Chordata > Aves > Tinamiformes > Tinamidae > Nothura > Nothura maculosa. The sequence continues at coordinate 1,823,714 of JAUBOD010000934.1, forward strand.
AAGGCTTACCTGAGGGGACAGGGGAGGACATAAGCAGCTTGAGCTTCTCCCAAAAATTATCTAAGGAAAGGCAAAAATTTACCTTACAAGTCAGGAAAACAGTCATTTTCAAAACACTGTAAACATGCAGGGTGGCAAAGCTGCCTGCCCCATCGCCCCGGCTCGGCCGCTTTCAAGACGGTGCTTTGGCTGCAAAGCTGAAAGTCTTCTTGTCCTGGAAGCAGCTCAGTTTTCCCTCCCCACCATCCTTAGCTAGCAGCTCCATCACAGACAACCGCAGGCTCTGTCCCTTTGGCAGTGAAGCTCATCGTCCAGTAATCTGCACTGGCGAAACCTTTGGAAGATGCAATGAGAAGGCCACATTAGAGGAATTCAATCCCAGTTACTGCTTACGCTCCCCATGATGTGATAGGTACACAGGAATTCCTTGAAAAGACATAACCCTCCATGAAATGTTGCTTTTGTAACACCCAGTAGAACACTAGATGCCCCTCACATTGACACTACTGCTCTATTTAGCCACTTTTACATTCAGCATCTCATGATAGCACATTGATTGTGTTCCAGGCCACAGAATACCAATCCAGAAACATCACTCTTCTTGCCCTCTACCAAAGGGCTGAAAGCTGAAATCCAAGTGTGGCGACGTAATGGTGCATACCATTTTCTTAGGAGTGAGATATAACAGATGCAGCTGGACGCACTTTTCTTGCTCCAAATGATCTCCCAGACCCTGCATGTTGCAATAGGTACTCACCAAAATCTCCAGCCTCCAGCTCCACCTCAAACATCTTGCAGTGTCCTCTACACTTGTCTAGAGGCATGACAGATAGCGTGAGCTGTCCACTTCCAACAGCAAACAGGCTGTGCAAACTGTAGCTCTAGGACGAGAGGACAGCATCTCAGAGGCCTTGCTGGCTTTTCTGGGCTCTGCTTGATCATAAGGGGCAACTCAGAGCCTAACACAAGAAGAAACTACCAGCAGACCATGACAAACTCTAGCTCAGTTGCACACAAGCGTCCCTTCTATGGTCCCAAGCAATACAGGTCCTTTACCTAGAAAATCCACGTGAGAAGGAGGGAGAAACTCCCTCCTATCAGACTCCTCCCTATCAGGCTAGAAACTCTCATTTCCCTGACACTTCTCCATGGCAGATATCTCAAAATAGGTGAAACTGACTGCCAGGAGCAGCTGGGGGATGAATTTCTCACCTTATTCCCTAAATCTGGATGGCGGATGAGGAAGCAGCTCTCCAGGGACATTGACTTAGGGAACGACAGTAGAGAGGAAGTGGGCAAAAATTCCTGCAGAATCCGAGTTTTATTCAGAGACTTCTTCCTTAAAAACAAAACAACAAATTGAAAAGAGATCACACTATGGTAATACTTATGTTTAAAAGACAAGACCCTTTCAGGAGGAGGAGACTGCAGCAGACACTAAATCAGTCTGGTGAACAAAAAAAAATCTTCCTTTCTTAACCACGGGCTCCTTCCTACCTCTTAGTACCTCTGGCATGACCACATATACAGAGAATAAGCAGGTCACTACGGATACCTAAGCAATTTCTTTCCATTCTTCCCTTAAAAACATTCTGAATCATTGATCATATTCAACAATTACAACAGTGTGCAGAGGTGGTAACATCCACAGCAGTAACTGAAACCACATGGCAAGGCGAGGGAATCCAAATCTATTTTCTAGGCCAGGGAACAAGATGGGAACAGGCAGGGTGGGGCTTGTTATTTTTACATTTCTGTTGAGTGGCTTAGCAGGATTAATAGTTGTGTACCACGACCATCCATCTTGCAGCACCATGGCTGAAAGTCACCCCAAAAACTATCTGAAGCCTCAGCCGAATTACCGACCGCATCGTGCTTTTCTCCAAGCCGGCGCCCTGCATGACAGAAGTGTCGTTGCACAGGACGTGGCTCCTTTGCTCCCACCATCATGCCAGCACTGCACCAAGTGTCACCTTCCTGCATTACTTGATATGAAAAGTCTTTGCTAACATGTTGAGTTGCTCCATAGCCTGAGAGAACTCTGAATTAAAATGTTTTGTATCCTCAAGAAGTTTCAGTGTGGTTCCAAGAGGGCCAGGGTTAAGAGGGACTAGTTTTCTACCAAGACCAAACAGAAACTGCGGGAGTCTCTGACCTTTGTTTTGCAGAAGTCAAAATAAGGCTCCTTAGCCAAAGCTAATGGCAGCTGATTTCCACTGAGAACAGGTGATTAATCACATTAGAAATGGAAACCATTTGCCCCAGGTGATCAGACCACAACCTAATCAGTGTATGGATTGAAGAGCAGGACCAACCAGTCACAGGGACATTTTTGTCTTGTAAAGGGAGCAGTATATGAAACCCCAATACAAATCAAATCATAGAGAAGCCTTCCACTTGAATCTAGGCAGTGCCAGGAGGTGGACAAAAATCTGTACTCTGTTCCTTTTCCGTTTTCCCTCTAGCTGAAGTGCCACTGGTAAGTTATTCATACAGGCAAATCCTGGACATCCCTGCAAAAGGGAAGTGTCTGTCTGCTGCGTGCTTTGTCTTTGACTCACCAGGGAAAGAAAAATGGGAAGCTCTGTCTTGGAAGGCAGCTCCACAGCTCAGCCGAATATTCTTCTATTATAACTTCTGCCAGTTCTGGATCCTGGGACTGAAAATGCTTTAGCTCTTCGTAAGAAAGATACTGTCCTGTCTTAAACAACAAAAGACAGCAGGATTAAAACGCAGCACCTGGGATTTTTCTCCTCTCCCATTTCCACCCTCCCCAAAGATGTTCCAATAGTGACACCATCGAGTTCAGCACACCCCTAACCACAGTTAATTAATAATTAGTTTCTAGAATAATCATCTAGCCCTACGAATCCATTACCTTCATTAGAAAAGGCTGAGACTTCTGGAGCTTTTCTGATATTTCTCCCAAGTCTGCCACTATTGGGAGGCTCTTCACAGCAGAGCAGGCTGTGCAGTTTGCAGCAAGTGCAGAGCTGTTCTGCCGGCAACCTGTGGCCCACCAGTCCTGGCATTCTTGGAAGGAAAGAGGAGGATCACATTTAATGAGACAAAAATTGACACAGACTCTACGATTAAATCATTATCCCAAACACTAAACAGGAAGGTTTCTTGTAGTTTCTCAGCTATATTTTTCAAAAAACTACTATGGAGCAAGTGGGACTGGGGCAGGGAACTCTAACTACAGAACGTTTCTAGCACAGGCTGAAGATCTTGAAGATACCATTTCTGGGTGAAAAGTCTGTGTTTTGCACTGGACAAACCCCTAAAGCCCTGTAGATGGTTTGCAACACATGAAAGGTTGACGGAGAACATGAAATTTCACCAAAATGTGCTGCTGGCAAATTCATTCATTGTACGTATTTGCTTGGGAGCTAAAATGGGAAGAAATTGCTGTTATCCTGCAGTCAATGGACTGGCCTACATCAAATGCTGCACGTGCTTACATTGCCAAAAGTTAGACCTTCCATGTAAAATAATTACTTGAAGCCGATATCTGTCCTCCTTCCCCCAAATTAATTTCTTGTGCTGGGAGAGCTGCTAAGAAACATAAAGACCATCAAATGAATGGTCCAAGCAAGGATGTTGCTGAGCGCCCCACATATTTCTATGTTAACAGATCCTCAGGAACAACCAAGGGGACACAGCTCTTATTAAGCAACAGTGACAACTGTGGTTCCAAAGCTGTATTTCTGCAAGGGAATTAAACTGGGAAAGGGGCAGGAAACCCACCCAAATGCCTGATCTGTTGATTCAAGAGGGTGAGATAGAAAAACCCAGGGCTGCAGACCTGGCCTTGCGGCAGGCCCATCCGGCCAGGGCCAGCACATGTCAAAACAGCTTGTGTCCCTTGGACAAGGCTGCAGACCACTCGCTTGGGAAGCGGAGGGGATGGAAAAGGGGAGAAAGTGAAACTGGATTGAAAATCAGAGCTGGAAACAACCGTGCACAGCAGCTTTGCAAGGGGAAGGCAAGAAAAATCAACCCTTCATCAAGCCTTCCCTAGTGGTCCCCATTTCCAGCCACGCTAGTGCTCAGTGCGAGGGTCACTATCAGTAAGTGCTGCTTCCTAGCAAAGCATTTGTTTTATTTTCCTTCTGACATCTGCAGCAGGCAGCAGTGGTACAGAGGATTAAGGTTCATTGGGAGATAACGGCAAAGTTTAGGATTTATTTTGCTTTCCATTCTCTCAATATCGCCAGTCAACTCCTAACTGCTGCATTTCCCCTCCTACTGCTGGGATTCAGACTGAAAAGGATCAGGATGTAACTCCTAATTTTGCTGGAAGATGCATCCACACTGTTTTCGAAGGGCAGAAAAGGCAAAAAAACAAAGTGTAAAATTCTAACTGTAAGCACCAGTCCCACTCCCATGAGAAAGTGCTCCAACGAACTTTCCCTCCCTGCTCACAAGAGCAAAAAGAAGATCTTTGTTCCCCCGGCTGTAGAAAGAAATTTTACAACAACAAAAAAACCCTCAACTCACAGAAAACAGCTGGTCATGGACAGCGAACAAAAGGCTGAAAGATTTCACCAGGGGAAGGGCAGTCACCATAAAGTGGAGAACAAGAAAACGTTGCTTATGGTCTGCCGTGATACCAGGATGAACAAGACAATAATTTGCTTCCAGAGGAAAACTTAAGAAACATGGTCCATGAGGATTAAGCCCGTAAAAATTTTCTCCCTAGGCCCAGAGTTGTAACCCCCAAATTGGGATGCTAATCAGCTTGCTGGTATAGAGCTCGATTCCTCTTTTCATCTGCTCTGGGATATTTGCATTCTCAATTGCTCGATTCAGGCGGTTATTTCTTCTCCCCATGAATAACCCAAGGGCGCACGGCTGAGACGCGTTGCAAATGCTGCAAGAGAGGCTGGGTTTTTTTTCTTCTTTTCTTGCAATTAATCTTTTAGATTGATTGTTGAGGCTGTTAGCCTGCGCACCAGCTCGCGTGTGACTGGCATGACAAGTACAGGCAGGAGCTTCGCCAGGGACGCACGTCCTCCCTTGCGCTCCCTCCGTTCCTTACGGATTATGGCCCTGCCTGGAAACCCTGGGGGATTGGTCTGGTTGAAGCAGACATGTACAATTCATACCACGGGAGCGTGAGCCGGTCCCAACCGACTCCTCCTTCGTGCTTTTACTTGCCCATCCTCTGCGAGGAGGGTCTGTCTAGCAGAACGTGGGTCCTTGGCTGTCACCATAACGAAGAGTCGTGTTTATCCTGTTAGCTCTCCAGCACAAGAGCTGCCCCTGTCTGGACAGATCCCAGCTACAGCCGAGGTCTTCCAGCTGCTAACACAGTGCAGATGAAGAGATAACAGTTTTGCTTAAAACGCGCCTGCGATTAACGCAAGGAGTTTATGAGTGTACTTTCCATGAGGCAGGGAAAATAATTTTCAAGTTACAATCAGTTTGCAATGAGTACCCCGCCCTTCTTGGATGTTTTCGCAGAGGATCTCCCAAGTTTCTTGGCCGTCCCAAAGACTACAGAGGGTTGCATGTGCACGCAGCCCCAGAGATGCTGGGTGTGGATGAACCAAACTGGATGCTGGAGAGATCATTACGAAGATATGGCCCTGCTTGTGCCAGCTGCAGCAGAGCAATTAAACCCATGGAAACCTGCCCATTATATACATATATATATATATATATTTATATTTATATTTATATATATATATGACAGCTACATCACAGGAAAATCTGGTGCAGGGGAAATGGAAGAGTCCCAGGCCTATTGCCACCATCACCCACAAAAAAACAGAAGAAAGCTCCCCAGAAAGCTGTCAAATGCACTAAGCAGCTCTATGACTTGTAAAAAGTTGGTTCAAAATCTCCAATTCATCCTTCTGAGGTTGCTATTTCCCAGTTTCAATACATGCCTCACTAGGAACCTGTCCTAGGAATATTCAAGCAGCTTCAGCAAGCCTGAGAGGAATTCAGGGCTCTTGACAAAGGCAGTTCTGTGCAGTGGGTTCGCACAATGACATCCCTAGGAAACAATTCCAAGGTAAGCTCAGGATGGGGAAGCCTCAGCAGGGCCTAGCCCAGTGACTCATCCACAACACTAGGTTGCCATCACGACCAGGCTATGGGCTGGCTGCTAAGTGCTGCTATCCACACTCAGTGTCTTCCCGTGGCTGCAGGTGCTCAGTAGCTCTTCAAAGTGGAAGTGAATAGACCTCTTAAAAGAAGGTCTCGGTACGACCTCAGCCTGCCTGCTGCCTTGCATGGTGCTTCCTCCTTGGCAAAAAGGGACCAGGGTGGACACGCAAGCAAGCTGAGACGCTTCTTCCTTCATTCATTCTTGTAGCAAAAGGTTCATCACGAACTGTTTCTTACAATTGACTAAAGGCAGAGCTTTTTAAAGGCAAGAGAATCCCTAAGTTTCCAAGGGATGAGGAGCCCACAAAATCCTCAGCGCTCCAGCATCCAATTCCTCCCTGCAACAGTGATCTAGAGAAGCGCTGCAGCTTCTCCTGCATTTGGAAATATCCCATTTCCAGATGCTGGATTTCACAACGCTGTTTTCCATTATTTTAAGGATAGGGATTTGCAAGGTCTGGCCCTTAACCTTGAAGTGAGGTTGCAGCTCATAACGTACTGTTATTGCTTTGACAGCCAAAGAAGACCAAGTTTTTCTTGCTCCTGAGATATGATTAACCACTTGCCATGTTGGGATCACTGCTGATTTACAGATACTGGACTCCTCAAGAAAATAACTTGCTACTTGAACAGCTATGCCAATGCAGCAGGATATACTATATGCTTATCAACACATTCCTATCCCTTATAGAAAGATAAATTAGTATGTTAAAAACTCAAAGCAATTTGCAGACATTAATTGAAGATTACAGCCCACGACATGAGGAAATCTCATCATCTCTGGGAAAAGCAACTTTTCCCCCCCCACCCCCACCCTCACGTTGTTCTAAGAAAAAGGCAACAGCTGAAAGAAGAACTCATTCATTTCGCTAATGGGTAACGGCTACTCAAACAACCGATTAGTCAAATTAAGGACAATTAGTCAAATCTCTAGCAAAGGACAGAAGTGATTTTTGATCCAACAAGATGTTGTGAAATCAAGCTGCTCAGCCTGGAGGAGTTTACAGCCCATGTGCACAAGGGAGCTGGGCCCGGGGACAAACCTGCACTCAACAACCTGCAAAACCAAAGGCCTCCTAAGAAGTCCCCTCCAGCCTGTGCCTCTAGGCAGGTACCCTGCAGGCAGCCCTTGCTGCTCCGACGGTGCTTGTGCGAGCAGCCAAAGCAATCACGTAGCTCTAAAGGAAATTTTCCCCCAGTTGCTTCCACTTGCCTGACAGCAGCTGGCGTCCATAGATTTGACAGGCCTGAGCAAAGGGGTCTGCTTGTCTATCAAATGCCTCTATCTCCACAGCACAAATGCTCTTTGTGAGGAAATAAAACACAAACTGGGAGTTCTCTTGCTTGTCAAACAAGGAAACAAGAAATCCTGAAGGCTTCAAAATATAAAAACAAAAGGCAGAGTTTAAACATTCTGGATTCCCACAATTATTTGGGTTAGTTTACTAACCCAAATCAGCAAAGCCAAACAAACAACTCCCTGGCTGAATCAAGGACAAAATAAAACAGTACATGAAAACAGTCTGGCACCACCCTGCAGTGCAAAGTCAGCCCTTTCTGTCCTCCCCATGGATGAGCCAACACATGTGCCTGAGTAAGACTCAGGTTATGACACCAAAGGTTGTTTACAAAAAGCAGATACAACATCAGCTAAACTGCGGGGATGAGAGGGAGCCCAGCACAGAGCTGCAACCCATGCCACACTCAGACACCTCAAAATGCCCTAGGATATGCATGAACACGAGAGCAAACAAGCCTGAATAGGGCAAAGTAAATTTGGCTTAGGAACAAACTGAAAAGCTCTGTGAGTGAGAGGAGGAGGCTGCCCTGAAGGCAGCAAGGTAGGTTAGCAATCAGATCACAAAGCTGGGCAAAAAGGGAGAGGTTAAGATTTGCCTTGCAAACACATGGGCCCTTTCTGCCCAGCACTGAGCCAAGGATAACGGGGCAGATGTGTGAGAAGCAAAGGAATCTGCCTGCAAAGGGTTAAGTGCAGGAAGAAGCCAATGTCTGGCCAGACGCCAATACAAGCCTCAAGCTGAGCTCAAGGTGGCTGACCAAGAGGCAGAGGCTGCTGTTTTCTCCCAGCTGAGCAGCTCCAGATCCCCAGCCGGCTGTGACCCATCCCTGCAAACAGCTCCCACATGCACCTGACAGGCCCTGCAGTGTGACAGGGACAGGTCATTTGCAAGGTCTTGCCTAAAGTCTTCCAGCAAGGGTCATTTCTCTGTTTTTTAGCCCTTTTGGACTAAACAAAAGAGAGTTTGTGGGAATTTATCATGCTTTTTAGGGATTAATAGAGTAGACAGAATCACACAGAATCACAGAACCTACAAGGTTGGAAGGGACCTCTAGAGATCATCTGGTCCAACCTTCCCGCTCCAGCAGG
>JAUBOD010000934.1:1843344-1871603 GCA_032353885.1 Nothura maculosa
GCTCAGGAGCCTGGAAAGCAAATCCAGGGCAAAACTCCCTTTGACAAGGGAGCTGCACAGAGACCCCACCCTCATAGCCACGTGGCAAACAGTGGCTGTTCTGTCATCCCAGCATCCTCAATCATCCCCCCTTTCCTGCATCCCTCCAAGGACCACCTCCCCCACCCCCCAGGCTCTGCAGCCCAACAGGGACCCCAAGCTGGAGCTGCTCCCTCCTCCCCATGCTGCCATTAACCCAGTGACACACATTCCCAGACACAAGCGCAGTGTTTATTCAGAGCTACGTTTACAGACAGGAAGATACATTCCCCCACCCCACATTAGACTTAATGGCATTTTTATAACTAAACATTTAGTGCTGGGAGCATGCCAGCTTTCCTGGCAGCAAAGTGCATCTCTGTGCAAGGCACCTAGCACAGCCCTGTCCATGCCCAGCCTTGGACCATCTTGCACCACTTTCCAGAGTCCAAATCCAGGAGATGAACCCCAGGTGCTGGGTTCTACGAGCACTGAGCTACTGCTTTCCTAGATCAGTCCACAGCATCCAGAACAGGAGACCAGCAGAGTGTCAGTATTGACCAAGGCAGGAGCAGAAGAGGACAAGGACCATCCAACAAGCAGGCAGAAAGGCAAGAAGGGGCTTTATGGGCAGTAATGTGGACTTCAGGGGAGTGCAAAGCTCCCCAGGCAGTAGTGGCCCTGGGCAAAGCTGTATGGAGCTCAGCACCAGAGCTGCACTCATGAGCTTCAGGGTCCTTGCAAGCAAGACAAGTAGGACATGTCCTTGCTTTGTGAAGCCCAGATCTGGTCACCTCCTCCCTGTCTTGGGAGTGGAGGAGAGCCAAGGAGAGCTTGGTATGAGTCACAGAGGCCTCACTTTGTCACTGCCCTGCAGCCTATGATAGGATCAATGAGTCACCTGGAGGAAGGGCTGGCCAGGGACCAGTATTTCCTTCCCTCAGAAGCACTGACAGGAACAACCCACCTTGCATCACTCCCAAGCAGAGAGTCACTACCCCACCAGGGCCAACCCATCCAATGCTCTGCACCAGAGTGTGCTCAAAGCTTAGGCCATCAGAATGCAAACCCACTGGCCAACCCAAAGGTTGGGGACCTTCACCATGGACAGAGCATGCCCAGCTTCCAGGCAGGGCCAGGACCACAGCTGGGCAGGGGAATGGTGCAAGGACAGCACTTAGTCCTACCAGCACTGGGCAGAGTATGCAGGGTCATTATTTGGAACAACCTCAGATCTCTATTCCCTCCAAGGAGCTACAAGCTTCAATACTGGCTACTCCACACACATTGCACACAAATGAGGGTCCCTCAGGACCTAGGACTACTCATAAATAGGGAACTATGGTCTCTACATTTCTTCATGTGCAGCTTTATGTTGTCCAAAGCTGAGGAAAAAGCCATGAGCACTGTCAGGTCATCATGGCACCAGCAGCTGCGAGGTATCCCCCATTGTAGCACCCTCAGCTCTCACCAACAGAGCCACCATCATGGCTTGGTTTTGTCAGGGATGATTCTCTTCTTGGAGTCGTAGAAATCTGGAGGGTAGAAAAAGCAGGTTGGAAATTGCCTCCAGCTAGTCCAGAGCAGCAGGGCAGAAAGGAGGGGACATCCCCAGGGCAGCAGACAAAGCCCTGGTCGAGGCTTTGGGGCCAAGGGGTCTTCCTTTGGGAGGCACCCACCCAATCCACAGGATAGGTTCTTCTGCCAGAAACTTCTCCCTCAACTTCTCCCTTCCCAAAAGGCATCCAGGGAACCTCCATCCCTCTCTGCCACAGGAGACAGGGCCACCAGCCACGGTCACGGTGGCCATCTCACTCCAGATAAGGTGAGGGACAGCACTCACCCTTGATAGTCATCTGCCTGCGTTTCAAGTGCTGCGAGGAGCCGGATGTCCAAGGCTCTGAGTCCTGCCGAGGCACCTCAGTGTGGACACAGCCAAGCCAGTCCTTGGCAGGTACCTTGTGGAACACAGAGCAGCTCCGGCTCTCGCCACTGTTGGCCTTGGCCAGGCTGTGCAGCTGCTGCTCAGCAAGGAGGACCCTCTCCCACTTGAAGCGTCCTTCCAAGGGCGTATCAGTCTCAAAGTTGAAGTTCCAGCGGTGCTGGGCTTCTTCCAGCTGCTGCCTCAGCAGGTCCTGGAAGTCACTTTGAAGTTGCTGGTGGTCTACGGGGCCAAAGAGGTTCCTGCGCACCTTGCTGCTGCAAGGCAGCCGCTGGCCAAACCTGCTCTGAGACAGGGGCATCACGGTGACTGTAGGGACAAAAGCAGCACTAGTTATGGGTGTCACACAAACCATGAGGGTCACCACAGTTGCTACTGGAGCAAAAACATGGAGCAGCTGCAGCAGCCAGGCTGGGCAAAGCTCAGTCCTGCAGCAAAGCAACCAGAAGGGGAGTGCAGCCCAAGACAGTGACATTCAGCATTTCAGGTGGGTCTTGAGCACAGCCAAGGTCAGATACAGCTCAGATGAAACTCAAGAGGACAGGGAAGGTGCAGAGGACATCCATGCATTCTCCACCTCCTTGCCCAGGAAGACTCCACCAGCAGTGCTCTCAGTGTACTAGCCTCAAGGCTAAACATGGGGCTTCAGCTTCCCACTTCATCACAGTTAAGCGAGGCAAGAGGATGTTTCTCTGGTCATTTCTTAATTGCGAGGACCTCAGTGAGGTGGGGTGGAAGTGCTTTGAGCAAGCAGCACAAAGGAGCTGTGAGCCTGGCCACTCTTGCCAGCCACCTCTGTTATCTGCAAGAAGCTCTTGGGTAACCAGGGACAGGCCACCAATCTGCTCTTGACAGTTGTGGATTAGGGATCTCTCCGCGCCCCCCCCCCCCCCCAAGCCCCCTGCTTACCCACATTGGGACATTCAACCCAATAGCTGCAGACAGTGTCAACCCGCTATGGACAGCGGCCCCAGTCCCACACTTCAGCCTCTTTTGGAGCAGCCACCATCACTACGAGGTCTCCAGAGACCCCTGAGAAGCCCCTAGTCCCACATGAGGCCACCCTGACCCCCCAGCTTCGCCTCAATTGAGGGCAGAGCAGCTCTGGGTATAAATAGAGACAGAGCTTCTGATCTCGCTCCTGGGTGACCTCAGCACCAGGCAAGTCTCAGAATGTCCAGACAAGCCCCACCAGGTAGCAGCCCGGATGCATCTTGACACCCAGCCCAGGCACGCGTGGATATGGCAGCCCTGGGACCCCCCCCCCCCCACCCTAGCCAGGTCCCACATCCCCACCCTGACTCACAGCACTGGAATTGGTGACAGAGCAACCATGGACAGGACAGGACAGACACAACCCCCTCCCACAGCACTGGCTCTGTCACCATTCCCAGCACGGGAGCGGTAGCTGGGAGAATCCCGGGCTCAGGGCAAGCAGGTGACACCAGTTAGCACTCACGCTAAAGAGCTGCCCCCAGCCAGGCTGGAGATCAAGGTGCTGCTGGAGAGCCAAGAGACACTCACCACTACCCCCGGCAGCACCTGCGGGACCCCGGGACCTGCCCCTTGACTAGTTCCACCTGTTTGGGGGAGCAGGAGAGGCCAGAAGAGCCCTGGGAACACCCTACAGCTCCGACACCCCCACCCCTCCTGCCGGCTGCCTGCCCGTGGTGCGGAGACTGACCCGCTCCTGACACTGCTGAGCCCAGGGGTTGTCCGGGGTAAAAGGAGCTGCTTGGGAGCACGGCCGCGGAAGAGCGCCCGTGCCCGCTGACGGGGCGGCCGCCGCCGCCGATGCTCGAAGCCAGGGCAGCTCTGCGGGCGGTGACGACCTGAGCCCCGGCTCCGCAGTGCTCCCCACCGCCCGCGGGAGGGCGAGCGCAGCCCGGTCACAGCGACGCCGACGGCGGCACCGACGCGCCCCAGGGGCTCCTGGCCCCGGCCGCCCCTCCAGCGGCAACGGCCCCGAGCCCCAGCGCGGCCGCCCGGTCCAGCGCCAAGGTCACGGCGCGGAGCCGCCGCCGCACTCCCCGTTGTTCCTCGCCGCTGTCTCCCAGCATCGCTTCCCGCCACCTTCTCCCCAAGTGTCACCGGCCCCGCGCGGGACCGCGGCGCGAGGTGGCCGCACCGGCTGCACTCACCGGCCCGGCCCAGCCCGTCGCAGCTGCCGGGACGGGCGCGTCCGCCCCTTTTTATACCGGCCGGGGCGGGGCCTCCCCGCGCTCGCCCGGGATTTCCCTCCCGCCCCACCCGGCCCGGCCCCGGGGCAGCTTCCCACCCTCCCACCCAGGAACCCCCTCGGGGCCAGCAGGGCCGTAGGGACCCCCTAGGCTGGGGGTGCAAAGACCCTCTGCACGGCAGGAGGTTGAAATCCACCCATTAGGGACATGGGGACCCCCCTTTAGGGGCCACCCCCTCCCCCAGGGGTGCAGGTACCCGTTCTACCCCTTGCCCCAATCCAGAGCTTCTCCTCTGTAAAGGATCACAAACCTTTACCCAGAATGAGGTGGGAAGCCACATTCCTCCCCCAGGAATCCCCCCCCCCCCCCCCTTTCCCCGACAGGGAGTCTCCCACCCACTGGGTCATGGTGACAGCACAGGGGATTCCAGTGTGGCCGAGGGTCGCTGAAGTGACCCAAGGGGCAGCTCTCTGACCCTCTCTGAGTTGTCTGACTCAGAGCCCGAGGATGCTCTGCACTTGCTCCCAGATCCGCTGCATCCGGGAGAAGGGAGGGTGCTGACTGCTGCAAAACGTCGTCGCCTTCCCCGACCGGACCAGCAGCTTCGGCATCCGCCTGGACAAGCTGAGGATGTGTCCGGGCATGTCCAGCCTATGCTGGATGCTGCCTAAGTTTGCTAAAGACATGCCCAGAACCAAAGCTGAAAAGCAAAGCCAGCAGCAGCAGCGCAGTTCATCCCCTCCCATCTGCAGCATCCATATCCAGACGTTCCAGGATGGCAAATGAAGGAGCAATCACCTAAACCTCTTAAATGAGCCCCTTTTCTTCCTTTTTATTCTTTTTTTCCCCCTTTCCCTTCTTTCTCTTTTTTTTTTCCCCACGAAAAAGCACTGAGGTGAAGCAAAAGGGAGTGAGAAGGTCAAAAGCAACAGCTTTTTCCCCAGGCACCTGAGAGTGGCCAGGAATGAGACTAGGAGTGAGTGGGGCCATCTGGAAAAGCCAAGGACAGGGAGAGCTGGCGCGACCCTTGGCTCCGTGGGAGGTGCCCCGGCAGAGGCATGGCTGACGCTTCCCGGCACTGCGGCAGCAGCTTCTCTGAAATGGGAAGCGGCTCTGTGTCAGGGAGGCCGCAATCAGTGCTGCCGCAACAGGAGGGCACAAGCTGGGTGATTTAATGCCAAAGGCGGATTGGGAAACGGGGAAAGCCGAGGGTCACTCACGGGGTCGAGGGGGAGTGGTGCTGAGTGGCGCTTCCTCCTGCTCCTGTGGCCCTGCCCTACCAGAGTATCCCCAAGCCCAGGCCTTGGGGCAAGGGAGACGCTCAGGCCACGTACGCAGAGCTGTTAATCATGGCGGCGACGAGTGAGTCAGCACTGCGCTGGGAAACGTGTCCGGACGCATCCATACGGATGCATGCATCCTACTGATACCGAGCAGATCCTACACAGCAGAGCCCAGACCTGACAGAGGCAGGTTCAGGCCTCGGTGCCGTGAGGACACAGGGAAGCAAGGATGTGGTAAAGGGGATTTTCCTGTTATTCCACTTGTTTCACTGGAGTGGTTCAGCCTCCTCGAGGTTTTTCAGGACAGAGGCAGCAAAAGCAGCCCCAGGATGATTGGATTGCACCGAAAGCTTTTGCAACAGAAAGTGAACCCAGTTCTTTCTACACACGTTGGACAAGAAATTCTGCTGAGGATGAAGCTCTTGACATCCAGGCAGCAGAAACCTCTTCAGCAACAATAAAATCTCGATGATTATTTTTTAATTCTCTCTCCTAACAAGATTTTTTTCCCTCCTTTTGAGCTGGAACAGCAAAGGCTCGTAGCACAGCACACTCCAGCAAAGGCTAAATGGGTGCACTGTTCGGACGAGCAGCACTTGCAGCCCAGCAAGGGCCCTTTTCCCAGTAGCTCTTTGAAGTGCCCAATTAAGTGATTTTATCCTAATAGGATTTTCCCAGGAAAGAAAGGCAAGCCTGACAAAACGTGGAATGCTTCATTAACTCTGCCCCTAAAAGCACTCGGATCGCGTTAATCAGCCGCTTCCCGGCCCTCATCCGCTCCAGTTATGCAGGTATTTTGATGAGCACCCAGTGCAGTGAGATCCCGCCAGTCACAGACGGGTTCTCAGCTTCCTGGAAAGCATCCCGGATGTGGGAGCGATGAATCGCTCGCTTCATTCAGCCCCTTGCTCATTTGCGCTCAGTGTTGGGGCCGGGTTTTGTCTATTTTTTTTTTAAGGCCCGTTCCCAGTCATTAACGTAATTGCTCCGCTGACTTTCCTGGAGCAATCTGGGCGCATTTTCTTTTCTCCCTCTTTTCTAGCTGGCAGCAAAGAGCCTCATTGTTCATGGCAGCGGTGGGGCTGTCAGAACGGGGCGCCCGGTTGGCCGCTTTGCGCTTCACTGCTTCCCTCTATCCGCCCAATTCCCGCCCCACAATCCCGAGTCGCTGCTAGCCAGAGCCAAGGGCTGCGGGAAGGTGCTGCTGGCTGGAATGTGTCGGGCCGCTCTCTGAGCTCACTGGAAATCCTCCAGGAAGCAGCACCAGCCCTTGGGAGCTGCGCAGGAGAAGGATGTGACTGACGGCCCCTATACCACACATTGACATCCCTGGTGATGGATCCACCGTGATCCATCCCCAGGCATGGAGCTGCTGTCATTCCAACATGTGGATTCCCAAGAGCCAGCATTAACCCTTTTCCTTTTCCTTCTTCACTACTTCCTCTGCCTTGTCCATGAGTGTCAACGTAGCACCATGGAGATGAACGTCACAGCATCCTGACAAACCTGGGATTTGTAGGAGATGAAAGGCAGGAGAAGACCAACTGCAAGGTGTTCCAAGGACAGCAAGAAGGGAGGTCATCCTCAACTGCAGAGAATACAGATACACGGATATATCCCTGCTATGGAGGAGGGCAAGCTCTGCCTGGTCTCTGTCGAAAGCCATGCTGGCAAGTGTGTGGCCCAGGTGTAACCACACGTTCACGAGCAGCACATGCCAAGCACGGGCACCCTGGCAGGACATGCTGTACCTGAGCCCTATCGTCCTACCTGGGGCACCTCCTCCCCAAAAGCTTTTAGTGGCAGCACATAAAAATCCCATCAATCCATCAGCCCCTGGCACCAGGAAATGTCGCAGAGAGCCCGCCGGGTTGAGCCGTGTGGGTGAGGGGCAGCGTTTCACTGGGACAGTGAATAAAGCAGCTCTTGGTGACTGCGACGTGGGCAGCACTATCCGCACGTGGATGCTTCTGCTGTACACTGCCGAGATAAAGCTCCCTGCTCACAGCTGGCAGCCGCGATCTCCCAGGCTCCTGGCAAGTGACACCCAGGGTGACACGGGGCCCCACCCTGATATGACCGCTCCACCCGATACAGGCAGTGCTGGCAGCTCACACTGAGCGCCTGCCGGGCCCTTCACTCCCGCGGCGCCGCCAAGCACCTTGGCTGCCCGTGTCCTTCGCAGAATGGCACCAACCAGTGGTGTCTCTACCAAGGACAGTGTTTAACCGCAGCCAGGAGCGTGCCAGGGCGCAGATAAGCGTGGCGGAAATCTGTGGAAAAATCATCCACAGTTGGAAGGCCCAAGCAGAAGCACTGTGACAGCCCGTGTGAGCGCTTCTCCACCAGCTGCCCTGTCGGCTGCTAAATTAGTAAGAGACAACTGAATCACGTGGCAACAGTGCTCCTGCTGCACAACCCTCTGCGTTATTATACTTCTCAGACATCTTGTGTTAGAAACACTCCAGAACAGAGGTTAGCTGGAACAGGGAATCCATAACCACGAGTGCCTAAGCGGCCCAGGAGAGCAGCCTAGCCAAAATTTTGGGAATTAAACAGAAAACAGGTCAATTATTTGTGTTTCTAGGAAGCTGGGATGTGTCTTAGCTAGCAGGGAGTGTTGGGCTACTACTTTTAAAGGATCTGCTGTACTGAATGATTTTAATAGTTCTCAAGGAAAAATTGTAATTTAAGGGTAAGATTACTTCTTTTTTCTTTGGCTTTACTTTCTGCTCACCAGCACAGCCAAGTAAGCACCCAATCTATTAAGGTCAACACCAACATTTCCTCCTGAACTTCAATTCTGAGCAAGCTCTAGAGATCAGAAATCTGAAGTGGAAAAGTATCCCCAGTTCTGCAGCCTTCTTTGCACACAAAGATCCTGCCCTTCCCTCCTGCGAGGCACTTCAGGTTTCTCTCCTTCTCTGGGATAGTGTGAGCTGTGGGAAGGTGGCTGTTCTCACTGTGCTGCGAGCTAAACAAGCAGACACAGCACCAGCAGGAGACGCTCTCGTGGGCAACAAGCTGCAATCCATCTGCTATCAACCCAAGGCAGAACAACATTAAGAGAGGGGAGCGTAGCCATGGGTGGCACAGTGGCACTGCAGCCCTTGGCTGGCTTGTCATCGAGTAGACATCCCTAGAGGAGTTGTAAACGTTTTGAGAGAGCTGCATGTGCCTTGCAGAGCAGCCCAATCTGTACTGGGTGGCACGGAGGGAGCACAGCCCCTGCCGCATGCTCTCACTTCCACTCTGCCCTTCTTGGGCCCTCCATTTAACACAGGAGCATCTTCCTGTGAAGCTGCTGCAGTCAGCTTCTCCTTCCCCCCACCAAGGGGGGAAATTCAACTGCTGCACTGCTCCCAGGATTAGGGATTCAATCTAAATATAGCTCATCAATGCAGTGCTGTAGGCAAAGGGTAAAAGAGCTGTTGGGCAGTTAGGGAGTTCTAATTATACTTAACCATGCCACAATTTTGCATGAGGGGGCTGAATCTTCATACAAAGCTTCACTTCAGACTTAAACATAAGTAACTCCCACCCAAGAAGGAAAGAGGTAGGGAAGCCTTCCAATTTCTTGCTCATGCTATAGTGAAAGCTCCTGTGCAGACAAGAATTGAGGCTTGCATCTCCCAACCTCATCGATGCTGTTTCTAATGCTAACCGTTGCTAGTAATAGGAGCAGGCCCTACCTCTCATCAAGAAGTGGCATTTGCAAAATAAAGACAAGTGGTGATCAGCCATTTAATACCTGAAACACAGTACTGCCAGTCTAGATGTTGCAGATGTGTCAGAGTGAGGATGATGGATGTCGTTTTACTCCCTCTTGCGGAGGGCATTTCAATTGATGCAAGCTTGACCAGGACATCCAAGCAGGTGTTCTGTGTGCACCGGGTAGTCAAGTTAAATACTGAACAACAATTTGTAACCAAAACTTTAATCCCAGGGATCTCACAAAAGACATTTTACAAGTGACATGAAAAGTCTTGTACAGTAAAGAAATGTTTAATTCGTAACTTTTACAATGTACCATTACACATTCAACTCATCTACTCCAGTTGTCAGTTCTGTTGCATATTTGGTCTATTCAGAGTTTCTGGAATAGATGGTTAATCAGGCAATCATCTATTTAAGAAGCACTCTAGTCACAATAAGTACAAGATTGACTGACTCCAGGGCAAAAAATTTACATTTCACATAATATAAGGTAGCTCTGTTCCAGATAACGGGAAGTCAGAGCTCAAGGTAAAGCTCAACTAGAGCTCAAGGTAAAAGCACAGCTCAATCATTCCCTTTACTTGCGGTTGGCTTGACATTACTGACTGAGAACTGCGCTATGAAGCATCTACTTGTTCTGCATAGACTGAACATTATTTATGGCCATATTCTTGCAATTAACCACTACCTTCATTGCAAACTTCCTTCTAAAAGCTGAATTCCAAAAACAAACACTCAAATAGGACCAGAAACATTCTTCCATCTATGCAAGACGAACTGATTACCATTCAACACACAAACAATAACTATGTATAATGGTACATTGAAAAGTAATTAGTATTACAAATCATATGATCTGCTTAGAACCATATACAGATTCATATCTTTACATTTGCCACCTGTTACAAGATACAAGGAACAAAGCAAGTTCAACAGCTAAAACATTTTTAAAAATGCACCAAGCTTTATGAAGTTTCAAAACAAAACAATGTTCTGTACATACTCCTCCTGTCCTCAGATCTCATGACCTCCTGTACACAGCTCCTTCTGAAAGTCCTATTTCCTCTCATTTGACCTGGAGCGACTAAAGAAGAAAATACGGGTTAGTTTCAGAGCAGCCAAACTGCACAATTCATTTGAAACACCCTAGCCCAATTCAGCACACAATTTTTAAGCAGTTTAAATTACTGCTTTTTTAATAAAACTCATCATCTATTGTCTCAAGTGAAGAGCATCCTAAGATACACTCAAGAGACCTTTCCTACTACAGTTTTCCTTGAGAAACTAAAATAATTTGAACATATTTACTCAAAATACTTAATTAGCATGTAGGTAGTCCTACCTGCGAGACCTGGAGAAGGAGCGAGAAGGCTTGTGGTTCCTCTCCCGTGAGAGTGATCTCTCTCTTCTTCTGTCTCTGGAGAGGGACCTATTAAAAATTACAATAAAAGATAAATATAGCATCAGAGCAAAGTGAAGTCAAGTAACTTAGAGAATTATCTGAAGAGGTTCCCTTCAGACAGTTAAGATTTTAACTATTCAGGCAGAGACAAAAAATGGTTACAGATAGTATTAGCCTTTCCCTCAGGCAGGAATAATCAGCTTGAGCCATTCAGTACTGCTCAAGTTACACTGTGAAGAGTCATCCTCTCCTCTGCAGCAGAAGCAGCTTTCAGAGTCATGGAGCTGCCCTTGAAAAATTCCACTTCATTTTTTGTTTCCTTGTGTGGATGCAGTATCCTATACCATGTGAACATAAGAATCCTATCTCAATACTGAAAGCTTCAAAAATCCTTCAAGAGTTGCAGTAGCACCACACTATGTGAGAAGAGAACATGCTTACTACCACTGTTTCATATAATGCGCACTTAAGGCTCACAGAACCTGCAAGGAAGTAGCTTGCTTGTGTAGAAAATCAATAAAAAAACTGTTGGGGAACCCAGAAATCTGCAAAACATAAAAGCTATTTGCCTCCATTTTTCCTAGTTCCTTATTTGCTTCCATATTTCAGCTAATAATCCTTTAATCTCAAATAGCTGTGTAAATATATTAATGCCAGTCAAGTAGTGCAACAGAAGCAAATGCACTTTTCTCCTTTACTGCATTCTGACTATCCTGACATCTCTACTATCCAAAAGATCAAGGATTTTTTTTTTTGAGTGTGTGGATAAATCTGTTACATACCTGCTGCGGCTACGTGAAAAGCTTCTCCTTCGCGGTGATCTAGAACCAGAAAGAGAGAAGTGAGGCTTTTTACCAATTCTTGTTGCACTCATGGAGTGAGGCATTTCCCAACTTGTCAAACTCACTGTTGGGCCCAGGGAACGTGCCAAGAATAACTGGCATCCATCATCCAGTAAAACGCATGGAAAGATTAGGCAGTAAAACAAAGCTCAGTGTGAACAGCACGTTTCCAACCACGAATCATTTTAACTATGAATGCTTCATAGCAGAGTTGTCCAATGCAACACTTCCATTTCAGCTATGTACACTGCCCAGAACATCACACCAAAGTCCCACAAGTGGTTCCAAAAAAAAAAAAAAAAAAAAATAAATAAAAAAAAAAAAAAAAAAAGAAAAAATAGCAGACCAAATGTTTTGGAACCCATGCAAGCCAAAAAGGTCCACGACAAGACATAAGAGATACCAAGTGGGAAAAAAGGTGAAAAATGCGCTCAGTGTGAATATTGGTAATTCCATTAAGTGCTACATTAGAACTGCATATTTGTGATTGTCATTTTTAATGCCAAAAAGTGTGTTTAGGCTTTCTTTAAAAAAAGATAAGAAAAAAAAACTTAGTTTGGCCCAGTTCATCCCAGAAAAGTAATTGTTTTAAGTTTTGAAAACTGTTAGTAAACTATTTAAAGGTGATAGGATTTTTTTGGCAAGGAAAAGCTAAGTTTGTTAGAGCTTTATTAAAAATTTAGTTTGGCATCTCACATGCAATATACTGTTTTTCACCTTGTTTTATTTACAGTGTAAGAGCTTCCGTATCACCCTTAAAAGTTTTCTCAAGCAACATATGTACGTTACCACTCAAATTATGCACAGCCAGCCTTTGATTGAGAAAAGTAATTACTTATAAGCCGCTTACTCCTTATTTTAACCAGCAGTAAACTGTATAAGCAGGAAAAACTTACTAGTTTTTGGTTTCAACAAGCTAGAAATGGTGAGGTGAGGCTGCCGGACTGACTGCCAAGAAGAATTTGCTGAAAAGGTTTTGCCAGATGTTGCGTTGTATTTAGTTGGTTGGCGAAGGGGGTGTTGTGGATTTTTCCTGCTTTTTTGTTAGCCGAAGGCTGCTGCTGTAGTTGTTGTGAAGACATTTGGTAAATAAACAGCTGAGCTGATTGGCCGGGAATGTGTGGGCGGTCGAGGTGGCTGCTGCCGATTTGGTTAAGGTTGGAGAGAAGGCTGAGAGAAAACAGCATGCTCGGGAACCAAAGGGCGGTGCAACCTGACGACTGGCCATGCCTGGGTCATGTGAAACGACACCAGCCAAGCTGCATGGGGCGCGCTGGTCACATGACGCTGAAAGGGCTAGTTGACTGGCTAATGCAGACTCAGAGGGTGGTGAGAAGAGACATGATGGTGACTCTGTAACGGGTTCATTTTTATTAATAGATGGACCAAAAAGCATAAAAAAAATGAAAAACAAGCCATCAGTACAACCATCTATTAGCTAACAATTACTCCTACTGTGTTATTTTTCAACAGCAAAAGGGTAAGCTTGAGACCCTGACTTTTGAGAACTTCACTCACCTGCAACAGGTTAACTCAGTCCTGCAAGAGCCACGTTGTAGTTAACGGCCAGACAACCTAGTCTGGGTCCAAGAATGCGCCAGTTATCAAAAATCCTGCTCTATTTTAGACTTGGGTTTGCAACTCTTAAGCGACAGAATTGTCACGTGATAAAATTGGTGCTAGAGTGCTAAGGTTTTGAACGTTTAGAACAACTGCTACTTCTTATTGCAACAGCTGCCTATTTGGGAGTATTTAAATTGTACAACTAGAGTGGACAAATACATCTGTATGAAAATGCTAAGTTGCTGCATGTTATGTTTTGCCATTATGGAATTAAGGAAAGGAACAGCCTAAGTGAAAGTATGGGGAAGAACAGGAAAGTGTGGCTAGAAGATGAGCCGATTTGGGAAGAAAGGAGGATCAATCCAGTACAGAGGGCGCTGACTACCAACTTGCACAGTGACCTAAGGACGAAAGCCAACATACAACACAACTTATGTTCACCTCCATTTTGCCCTTTTTTTTTTTAAAGCATTTGGCATCTCCAAATTGTGATCAAATAGATGAATGTTATCCATCAACATGCTTTCCAAAGCCTGCTTCTATGACGCTAAGCGGTCACAGTGCCAACTGCTCTATGAAGGTACTTTGTCCCCTGGGTACCTGCGTCGAGGAGGAGGACTTCTCCTGCGATAGTCATCTCGAGGGCGCCTGCTCCAGGACGGAGGGGGGCCACGGTTTCGGCTCCGCTTTTCGCCATTGGAGAGCTCCACTCTGACTCGACACCCACAGAGGGTTCTGAAAAAGGAAGTGCCCTTTGTCAGCTTTCTTCTCAACAACTGCACAACAGAACTTTCACAGAGGAATAGTCCTCCATGGTGGGGAGGTGGGAAATCTCCATCATCTTTTTAGTCGAATACACCTTAAACAGAGCTTGGAAAAAACACGTGGATTGCCACACAATTAGAAGTCTGGCCAATTCTGAAAGCTCAAACTACTAAAGCATGCAAAGAACCTGGATCACTGATCAGTTCCTGCATCTTTATTGTAACGTCATCTTGAACTGATCGCGTTTTGCTCTCCCGATGCTACTCTTGCAGTATAAAGCTTTTATATCATTGTGCAAATGATTCTGCACAACAGATGCATCAGTATTTGGCTTTAAAGCTGCCCACCTTTAAACACTATTAAAAGCTACATTTTATTATTTTCATTAAGTTAACCACATCATAAGCAGCACATTTTACCTTCCATCTAGTTCTCTCACGGCATCAGCTGCATCACGTGGATCTTCAAACTCCACAAAGGCAAAGCCAGGAGGATTTCTCGCCACCCACACACTGCGTAGTGGTCCATAGTAGCCAAAAGCTCGCTCTAACTCAGTTTTGTTGCCATTGTTTCCAAGGTTACCCACGTAAACCTTGCAGTCCAGTGGACAAGAGTCACGATGCATTGCTAAGAAAAAAAAAATAATAACAAATTCAGCTTTTCTTTTTGCAAGGCTGCAATAGCGAAAAAGAAAAAAAAAATGAACTGGTATTTAAGAGACATTCTTCCCTGAAGGTGTTCCCAAGGCGAGCACCTTGGGAGACAGTGCGTGTTTAAAAGTAAATAGGACCAAAAAAAAAAAAAAAACCACAAAAAAACCTCTTGCCTTGTTTATATTGTTTAGTTAAAATTAATTTAAATTTATTGCTTCTGAATGAGAACATCTTGGGAAGACTGATTTCTATTGCTCCCAATTTTGGAGGGAGGGGTCTCTCTTTATCCTCAAGGTTACGGGGGGGGGGGGAGGGTGGAGGCCGCTGCGCGGGCCAAGGCTCCATTGTTCCCGGAGCGGCCTCGGCGGAAGCTGCTGAAAACGGTGCCAGGTCCAGCGAGGCTCACAGCGAAAGGCTCGGGAGGTGCCTCAAGAGCCTCTCCTTGGCGCTGCGCAGGGAACCGCCGCCTCCCCGGAGCGGGCGGGCAGGCGCCACACCACCCCCGCAGCTCCTCCTGACCAGCCGCGCCTCGCCTCAAGGGCCGCCACCACCACGGAGAATAGACCATGAGCGGACTCGTCACGGCGATCCGAGGCTTAGCCGCCTCTTCCCTCCCCAGCGTAGCGGCAGCCGGCGCCCGCGGCCTGGTTTTATAAAATGGCGGCGGCTCTTTGTTCGCCGCTACCAGGCCGCGCCGCTTTCATCTACCCTTCCGGGGACTGGGACCGCGGCTGCCGCCTTCCCCCCGCGCTCTCCGAGGTGAAGCTCCTCACCGCTGCTAACAGGGAGGGCGGGCGAAGGGAGCCCACGCTAGTTTCGTAGCCGACTCGACCCCCAACGAGACTCCCGCTCCTCTTTTCCTCACTGGACAAAATGGCGGCAAGTGCCTTCCCCGCCCGCCCTTATATACGGGCCGCGCGCTCCCGCAAGAGAGTTCCGGACAGCCAATGAGAAGGCGCCGTTAGGCCGATTGACACTTTGTCCCGCCCCCCTCCGCCGGACACGCCCATTCTGTGGAGCGGCCGCGCAGCCCCAAATGGCGGCGGGGCTCCTTGGGCTCCGTGCTGTGGCCGCCACCGCTCGGTTGCAGCGGTGCCTGGGCTCACCTGCAGGAAAAAAGGAAGCGGAAACACCCCCACGCGGTTATTTTTTTAGCTTAATGGAAAAATAAGGTTCCTCCCATCTTATTTTCCCATGTTCAGGTCATGTTTTTAAGCTCCTTGCTCTAAACTTTAAGATTTTACCCATATTAAAAGCTCTGAGTCACTCAAAGTTACTTAATCCACAAAGACAAAGCTCAGGGTTGCCCCAGAGTTGGGGGTAGATTTCAAGACTGTAGGGGCAAAAAGAGGCTTTTTTACCCCAGGATCACAAATTGGGAGAACTGTGGCTTAAATGTAGGAATTACAGATTAATTTTTTTTTAGCCAAAGGAAAGTGGTGTTGGCAACACTTTATTACTACTCACTTAGCAACAGCCCAT
This sequence comes from Nothura maculosa, assembly GCA_032353885.1. NCBI lineage: Eukaryota > Metazoa > Chordata > Aves > Tinamiformes > Tinamidae > Nothura > Nothura maculosa. Next base: position 1,859,192 of record JAUBOD010000934.1, read on the forward strand.
AACTGACCATCCATGGAGCATTGCACATTATATACAGACACACATACTAATTGTCTCTAGTTTGTATTTTCTCTAGGTATTAAATGAGGTTTTGGGGCACAAATTTGCATATACTCACTATGCCTTCTGACCAGGAATTCTGCAGAGGTTCACCCAGCACATCCAAAATACCTGGATTAAGGACAACCTGCTAATGTTATTCATTTGATTTTTCCAAAATTTGTTCACAGCCTCTCCCTCATTAGCTTTAAGGACATCTTACAAGTAAAATGCTTTGAAGAATCAAAAATGTGCACTTGGCAAAGAACCAACAAGAATTTTGAGGTAATCGGTGTCAGTGTTCTAAAACTCCTCCAACGTGTGTACAGTTATCTGACAATTATCAGCTTTTATTTAAGGAAACACATTATTCTGTAGCCTAAATTAGCTGGTAGTTCATTTCTGGACACCACAAAATCAAGGAGATAACTGTAATTAACTATGTGACTTTAAATGGCTTCTCTGAGATGGTGATTTCCAATGTTTGCCTCCCTTCCTGACTTTTTAACTCAACCTTTTCCCAAGTCTTCCCAACTTTTTTTTTTTTAATTTCTGCAGTGTTTACTAGCGCTTTCCTCAGATCACATACTGTATATTTGAAAAGGATTCCAAGTTTTGCAATACTCACCAAGATATTATGAGAGTAATGCTGATAAACTTGTAATCTGTGTCTGATCTTTAGCTTCATGCCAAAGCTACTTGTGACAAAGGAATAGTTACAGATGACAGACTTAGCAACAGCGGATTTATTCAAAGACAGGCTCTCCTCCTGCAATGGCAGAAAGGAATTCAGCATTCATTTAGGAGGTACCACCTGCTATAACCAAGGCACTTCTATATGGGCTTAGGTCGATCATCACCGTGCTTTAGAAATCACATGCCATAAGCAGCATATCATGCAAAATCTAAATGTTTAGCTTTCCTATTTTCAGCTTGCTTTTGGCATTATGCGGAGGCCAAATGATCACGACAAAAGACAGGTCAGAATTGTGGCAATGACACTTTGGCAAGAAAAAAATAGAGAAAAAAAGTAAAAAAAAAATCCCAGTTTTCACATTTTCAGTCAGTTTTCATAAAATCATAGAATGTTTAGGATGGAGGGGACCTCTAGAGGCCATCCATCCAATCCCCCAGCACACGCAGGATCATCTAGAGCGTGTGGCACAGGGTTGTGTCCAAGCAAGTTGTGCCCTTTTGGTCTCCTGAAAGATGATAGCACGGATCAACTTTGAGTGTCACTATGTGTCACACCTGGACTAGATTGTGATATTCTTGCAGATTCAGCCCATCTTCACATCCTGTCAATACATGAATCTTGATGAAGGCTATTTTCTACAGAAGCAATGACTCGCATCTGTCTGATCTTCAGATATACTAAAATAAGTCTGCATGTGCTTATTCCTGCCATGGCTGCTCTTCTGTTTACAAGCTACAAACAGCAACTTTGCAGTTCCCTGTGACCTGTCCCCTCAGTTTACAAAAGTCTATATTTTAGCAATACTCCTATGAAGGGTTTTAGCTGCATCTCAGAGTCTAACCCCTACTTTCTGCTTCTTTTTTTTTGTATCTGAGAACATTGCTGGACTCTGCTGCTGAGAGGCCCATGAGCTAGGCACCCCTCTAGCATAAAACTTATCACTGCTTCCTGGGGAACTAGGGAGGAGATAGTAAGTGCTCAGAAAGCGCAGGCAGGATTTCAGGCAACCTTTGCACAAAAGAGGAGAGTTGAACTCACCTGGGGCCAGTTCCTACCTATCCATCTCCTCACCTGGTCCAGCCAAAACCAAGATATGGGCACCAGATGGCGGCATTCCCCTCTTGCAGGGGCATATCCCAAAGGGATTTTCAGGGAAAACAGGCCTCATGGCGCTGGAAGATACTCTTTTTACTTTGTTTTTGCTCAGCTGAGAATATCAGGAAACTTTTCCAGGTGTTCTGCAAACAGAACGAAGCTGCAAAAGATTGCACAGAAAGAGCACAAGAGAGCAGAGACTTTGACTCAACCTTGCCAAAATTTGTGTTCTATATAGAGGACTAATTTAGGAAAAGAAATAGTCTTTTCAAATGGAAGCTCCATGGCAAGTGCAAGATTTACCCTTATTACTGTGTTCAGGTGGAGCTCTGTGAGACTTGGGCATATTTGAAAAAAATAAGAGGAGAATTACAATTCTGAGCTGCAGGAGCTCTTGCTAGGAAAGTGCACTAGCTAGTGTTTTAAGGGCCATGATTTAAACCTATTTACACAGCCCAGATGCTAGTCCTGAAGCCTGTACTCCCACTCCCAAAGGGATTATTATGCCCCTTGGGATTGCACAAGATTATTCCCCTCATGCAGGAAAAAAAAAAATGGGGAGGGGGGCAGAAAACAGCTATGTGTCCTCAAAGCAAGGGGCCACTTGGAGCCCTCTCTCTAGCAGCTGGGTTTCATCTCCATTAGCCAGTTAGCAAGGTGATGCTGCTGTCCTCTCCTGCCTCCGAAGGGCATAGGGCTGGCCACGGCCTCGGGCGTCATGGAGCCAGGACCGTGCGGTGGTGCCAAAGCCGCTGTGCCCCCAGCTTTGCTGCAAGGTGTCACTTCTTTCCAGCTCTGCTGGAGAGACCGGGCAGAGAGAGCAGCTGCTCGTCAGCAGCAGCTTCACCGGCGCTCTGGGCAGGAGCTATATTTACCATCCGTGTGCGGTCAAGCCGCTTCCTCTGCAGGGCGGTGCCCGTCTTTCCGCACAGCACTGCTGAACCGCTCGGATGCGGCACAGTCCGCCAGGCTGGGAGCGCTGAGCGAGGGGAGAAAAGAGGCAATAAAATGGATTTTTTACATTACAGAAGCACCAGATCTGTCAGGGCGGAAACTCCTGCTGCTACTGAATGTACTGAAAGGTGCACGGAGAAGGATTCATCAGCTATGTCCGTCTCTCTGCGGATATTCTTCTTTATGCAGTCCAGCTTGTTTAATTAACTTTGGAAGTCTCAGGCATGAGGATTCCCCCCACCATCCTCCTAACGAGGCTATTTGCACATTCTCTTTACTCTCTCCTGCCTCATTTCTTCTCCCCCCTCGACTGCGCCTCCAGGCTTTCCCTTTCCTCTTTTCTTTCATGCTTTGCAGCAAGGCCTATTCCCTTCCTCCCCCACCTGGCTCCCTGGGGAGCGGGCTGGAAAGCAAAACAAAGAACTCACTCACTGGGAAGGGTAATTTGCAGAGCCCTCCCCACTCAAACGCTCCTGCTGGAAAAGGTGATGGAACAGCAGAGGCTCTGTCTTGTGTGAACTCAGGGCCTCAGCTCAGGAAAAGCTGGGAGGATGGCAGTGAAGGTCTTTGAAGCCAAGGGAAAAAAAAAATGGTGATGGATTGCATAGGCTTTGTAGGAAGCACTGAAGCACCCCAGGTCCAATTAGCTGGATTTTTTTTTATTGCTTTGTAGGCAAAATGAGATCTTACTCTACTCTAGCTCCTTATGGGCTCCTGCAAGGATGTATCTAAGCCAAGTGGGTAGCTCACTTGGTACTGTAGTTTGCATGATTTCTCCTTGTACAATTATCTACCTTACCATGATCCCTGTCTCCTGCTACACTTGCACCCATGCCTCTCTCAAAACAGATTTTATTATTCTAATTCCATAGGAATATAGAGAGTTATGCTGCCTCCCAGCTCCCTTGTTATCCTTTAGGTTAGAGACGTGCAGGAAAAAAGTCACAGTCCAAGCATCCAGGGAATAGCAGTGCTGAGGGATGGTGAATCCGGGACTGAGCTCTTCTGTGTTCAGTATAAATACTTAAGAATTATTAATTGACAAGTGTCTGCCTGTGATACAAACTTATGAACATATTTGATATTCTCTTTAAATATACTGCAAACCATGGAAATCAGTCCCTGCAAACATTTCTATCCCAAGACTGGTGTTAGAGCGAAGAATCTTTGGGCCTGATGCTTTTCTCGGAGATGTAACGTTACCTCAGGGTCCTCAGAGGCTTGTTGGAGATGTTAGAAAGTCCCATCTAAGATTAATTTTGACTTCTGAGTCTGTAGTTGGAAAGAAATATCCATTGGAAAGGAGTAGCCAGGGTGATCAATCTTGGCCATTACAGAATGCTTCAAGTGCCCATATAATGAAGACCCATCTGCGTGTCTAACCTGCCTGCGATATTAGTTCTGGCAGAGATGCTACTAACTGCATTTAGTAAAATGCAGACTTGAAAAGTTCAGAGTGAATTAGACCAGATGTTCTGAACATAATTTGTGGCAATACTTATTAGCCCTTGAAGACGTAACTAAGAAACTTTGATTGCACAGACACATAATTCAGTGTAATTGCAGACTACCCTGGAAACTAAGATGAGAAATAGACTTCTATTTTACCACCATTTAACAAATGTCACTTTTAATTGGTGATAGATTTTGTCCCCTTTAATGAGTGACATGCTCTAACAACTGGGATTCACATAACAAAATCTGGAACACTTGTTTGATTGCTGTGAAAGGCTCAAAATATGCTGTTGTAAGAAATAAAATAAAAAGCAATTTGATGTCCATAGAAGCTGCGAGAACAGATGAGATGCCATGAGGACTGCTAATAGTCCCTGTCCCACTTGGAAACCTTGTTTACATTCAGCCAAGACTAAGTTTAATAGCACTATATAGCTGTGTCTATGTGAAATTAACTCCTAATTTGTTTAAAAATGCCATAAATTATAACTTACCTTCAATCCTTCCAGGATTTTTTTTCCTCAGAAATGACAAACATATTCAGTTTCACAAATGGGAAGTGGTCAGTTTAAACAGACCGGCAGTTCAGCCTAGTGGACCATCTTTATGGTCAGGGTGTCTACATTACTGTGAAATTACCCTGGTTACAGATCATAAAGTGGGTATCAAACCTCACACTGCATTAACTCAGATGGTTTCAGGTGCTGGTTCAAAGCCTATCAGAACAGAATTTGGCTTTTTGCCTGAGCTATTACTTGGCTTTTGATTGTTTAATGAGTTGATAAGTTTTCTCCATAACTCTCTAGTTTATAAGACTTGAAACACATATAATTTACTGAACCAGTGCATTTAAAATTGTACTAAACATTAAAATCCAGTGGGATCTTATTTTTTTTAGTTTTTTTGCAAGTAACTGCCTCTTTTTTGTTAATTGAATAATTGACATTATAGACATCAACAATATTGTCGGTTTAGATTCCAGATGCACAACATTTTTGTCCTATGTTATATTAATCTATGAGAACAGCAAAGGAGGAAGATCTGTTTTGCATCCCAGAAACCTTTTTCCTGCTCACCAGTAAAACAGCAGGATAAAATATTCACTTTCCAACATTGTGAGGAGGATTTGTGTTAGAATGAAAAGTTAATACAAAATAGGAAAAACAGCAAAGCAATAAGATGCTTTCCTCAAACTTATCATCTTTTTCATAGTCCAAAATGATTAAAGCATCTTAGAATCCAAGACTGGATTCAGAAGCTGTCTCATTTCACTGACACGAGAGGAACGGTCTTAGTCACAAAATGCTTTAGAGATCATTTCCATTGTTTCCGTGCTTTCTGGGCAGGTATAAAAGAAGGTGAAAGACACTGTCACTGCCACTGAAACATCACTGGAAAACTAGCAAGGAGACACATCCGTGCTGATCAGGACCTCACTGCAGGCTCTAGAAGATCAACAGTGAGTAGATCACATGTTACTTTTGCATATATGATATAATTTGCCTTTCTATCCAGTCATTGTTATTTTAAGATCCAAATTAGCATAAACAAAATTAATCTGTGGAGATGTTGAGTGGAGTTGCTTATTGTCCCAACTGGCTTCTGCACCAAAAAATATTTCTTCAAGAAATCACTATTTTTGCCAGGTGGTGACACATCTTGATTATTCTTGATGAACAGTTTAGCTGATGCTATAAAACCCTTTAGGTTTTGATATAACAATTAATTCAGAATTTGCTAGTAATCAGAGGGACAGCTGTAAGTCAATCCCAAAGCAGGGTACAGTCATTAATGTAAAAAAAAAAAAAAAAAGGTAGAAATTTCAATGACAGCAATAAAGAAACAGAAGGGTGGAAAGGATGAGTAGGTATAGGGATACCAATGCCAGGAACAGATCAATAACTGAATACGGGTATAAGTTACATGCCAATAATCATTGCACAATTATGTTTTCTGATTTTCACTTCTCTGAGTCAGATATTGCAGATGTACAAGTCCAGATTCCAGGGATGTGTCCACCTTTCAATGTAATCCGCATAGTCCCGTTCTAGCTCTTTTTGAGTTTTCTGACACATTTCTAAGGTATAAATCCTAGTGCTTTTTGGTCATATTTCTGCTAAGATTTTATCAAGAAAATACCATAACATTTCCAAATAAACAATCTCCTATGCTGGCAATGGATAATCAAAGTAAGTAAAATATTAACATGTAATAGCAGAAAAGGAGATCTAGAACGCTCAGAAAGAAATATTTATTATGAAATTTACTATGAGATATATTCATATTTTACTGCTGTATATTATGAGCTGCAATGATGTTATTAGGTGATGTATCACAATATGCTCTGCTGTTACTAATGCCTATAGGTTGAAATTCGTTTTGTTGGGTGAACAAAGGAGTTTTGCTAATATCAAACACTTCTTGTCCTGTCAAACAGATTTAACGAAGAAGAGAAAATGTTCCTGCCCCAGAGATCTCTGCAGATGGTTATTGTTCTGGCAATTCTTCTTTCTTGTTCTGCAACATTACAAGGCATTGAAAAGTAAGCAATATCACTCTTTCCCTTAATGTTATTAAAAGGTTGCTTGCTTTCAGTTTAATGGACTGTATTTTCCTTTACTGCCTTGAACCTCAGGGCACAGGCGAAGGAAGACTCCATACATCTGGTGCAGTAGTGTTTTACCTCCCCCTTTAAGCAGTCCAGGATCAGGCTGGTTGCATTTGAGATGAAAAAAAAATAAAAAAAATGTTCAGTGCATTTCAGCTGATGCTTTTAAAAACACTTGCAAACCACGCAAAGATGCTCAGTGCATGTCAAGGAGATAGATCCCGTGTTTAGGGTAGCATATAGATCTGAATTTGCAGTGTGAGCTTGTAGCTGGAGTTAGCTTTATCTAAACTGCCTGAAATCCAAGAAATATTTCTATCCTCAAATCTGTCAGCTTTCCTCACTTGATATTTGTCTCAAATACATTGGTATGTCTTAAGAAAATGAAGATTTCTTTTAATTTCAGGGACACCACTTATTTCAATTAAATTTCTTTTGACTTACATCCCTGGAAGGAAAGAAGCAAACACAACAATCTCAGAACATTAAGTTCATGAAAAGACATTTTTTTCTTGCAATATTTGCAGTTCTGAAAAGAACACAAACTTGAGTATAAGCCAAGCTGCAGAGCTCTGGAAATCTGTGAAAGTCACTGTGCCACTCCACGCTTATATTTGGTTTTATTATTATTATTATTATTAAAGCAAATTCAAGGTAATCTTTCTTCATGTTGCAGTAGGAGAGCAGTGACGGAACATCAGCTGATGCACGACAAAGGGAGGGAATTCCAAGGGCTCAAGCGCCTGATGTGGCTCCACAATGCCCTGGGCAGCGTGCACACCGCCAGCAGCAGGGAGGCTGCCCTCTCAGATGCCATGTGGGATTCGCAGAAGAGCGGTGGGGATCCCACAGAGCTCGACAGCAGCAGCAGAGAGGAGACTTCAAGCCTGGTGAAGCAGCTGCTGGAACCGATGGAAAAGGAGCAAAGCTTCCCCCATTAAAGCAGCCAGATTTACTCCAATATATGTAGACCCCAAAGGGTAATTGGAGCCCTCCACATATTTTTAACCTCCTCCAAAATAGGGAGCAAGAAAAACCCTGGTGCCCATCAACTGGACTTCTCCCGCTAGTCTGAATCTAGGTCGGGCACTACATTGCTTTAGATAGGTGGTGTTGTGAGGAAAAGCTCTAATGCAAAAGAAAAATCATGTGCATTTGTTCCATTAACTACCCCTGAAGAACTGAAAAAGAAAGTCTCATAAAGACCCTAATTCCTTCCCTAGCAGATAATCTGAACAGTGTGATTGTGGACAGGGTGATTTTTCACAGGCCAGAAATACTCCTATGCCAAAGTCCTCCCTGTCTTTTACTACTATCTTAGTATTGTGGCAGCTCTTAATAGTCCAGGCGTAGCAGGAAGTTCGGTTCATTAATCTGCATATTCACAGGCTCATTCGCAACCTCCTGTTTTGCCTCCTAAAGAAAGAGCAACTCCTAATACAAATTCTCTTTTAGGTCCATCCTGCCTGACCTTTTGCCATTTTCTGCCCTAATAATAACTTTCATCAGACTTTTGGCTCCCAGGTTAATTATTTTGCACCTTTCTAGGCATTTATGTTTTAGGAAGTCCCTCATCTCTCAGTTTTTACTCTAGGATAGAGGTAAACATTTGCTAGGGCAGGGAGGTAGAAATTGGCAGCTGATACCCACTAATCCTAGCCACATTCACCTTGTTCTACTAATGGAAGAGTGTTAAGAATCAGCTTCCAGCCTCAATATTTGAGCTTTTCATTTTAAGATGTCATTTTTCTTTTCTTTCTCCTGTGAAACCCTCTTGAAGAGCTTTCCACATTCTCTAGGTGGAAAACCAGCTTTATGAGGCTCCTTGGATTTGCTGAAAGAAAAACAAATGGCACAGAGATGTTTAGCTTGCTCTTCACCTTTAATGTCAAACTGACCCTCTCTGTCTTGCAAAGCAAGGTACAGTTTAACTGTAAAATCAGTCTGTCAGAAATTAAATGTCTTGTGTTATGAATATATCAGCATTCCCATCATGTAGGGACTATATTTGACACAAATTCCTGAATCTCCTCTACCACTGCTGGACCTTAGTAGCATGTGCAGTGTATTTTGCAGCAGTATCTTTTGTACTCAAGAAATCTTGATGTACCTTAGTTAACACTTGTAAGTAATATTAATAAAAGCTTTCACACTGTATTGTAGTTGTGCTTTACAGCAATATAAATAAAACGAAGAAACAGTCCTTTTGTTAACACACAAGCAGAAATCTTTGCAAATTGTAAATGCATTGGGTTATCTGTCTTGCCCCGTTATTTACTGACCATTGCGACTGGAAAACTATTTGAGATTCTCCACCCTAGCTCAGTGCAGGCTGGGAAGAGTTAAAAGCTCATTTGGGAAGCCCCTGGCTTTTGAGGGCCCTTGTACCAGGCCAGGTCTCTCCTCTCAGGTACGTGTCAATGCCCTTCCAGAGCCTTACACATGGTGCCCGCTCAAAACTGCAGTGAAACAGGCAATTTCAGATATGCCTAAGAAAAAAGAGCTTGGGAAGCAAGCACCAAAGCACTAAGAATAAAGCTGTTTTATACAAAATGTTGCCTGAGCTGCGGTGCGGAAACTAATTTAAGGCGAAACGCTTGGCTCTGTGAATGCGGGAGCATGGTTATCCCTCAAGGCTCAGCCACGCACTGCGCACGCGTGAAAGCGCCGCTCCCCTCCTTCCCCCTCTGCCCAAGCTGACGGGAAGCGCCGCGCGCATGCGCCGCTCGCGGGGCTCCGGGGAGGGCGGGGCGGCGGCGTGGCCGGGAGGATGGGGGCGCATGCGCGCTGCCGCCGGGCTCCCTTGGGGGCGCTTGTCCCGTCCGGGTCGCCGTTGGGGGGTGGCGTGGGGGGGGCGGCAGTGCCGCAGTGTGGGCTCGTGCTCTGCTCCACCGCCTTTCCCTCAGCTCTTCCGCCGGTACAGGCATCGGGTTCGGTACTGAGACCCCGCTGTCTCCTCCCGCCTTTCTCCTCCCGAACCCGGGGGCTCCGGTAAGCGGCCCCCCCACTCCGTTGCCATGGGAACCAGGGGCCTCCTCTGCCTCAGGCCGCCGTGGGGGGTTGCGGGGGAGCTGCGGGCCGGGGTCCCCCGTGGGTGCTCGTGTCCCGTCCGGCCCCGAAGCGAACGCACCGGGAACGCGCAGGTGGTTCCGTTCCCTTTGAGTTCGAGACTTTCCTTTTGTTCCTTTTCTTTTTTTTATTATTATTATTGGGTGCCCTCTAAGCTGCTCCTGCTAGATAATTTTCTTGCTTTTCTCGGAAAGCAAAAGCCAGGGCAGCACATTCATCCGCAGCCGGCATATCTCTGGCAGTGTCTCCTGTGTGAGGGATGGGACCCCCTGGCCCCTATTTAGGTGCCACCCTATTGTGACGCCTAAATAAAATTATAAAATTAAAAAGTATAGCTAGAAGTTCATACCTGTTTCTGTGATTATACGTTTTGTATGAAGAAACTTGTAGGCATATAAAGCTAAACAGTTAAGGTTTGTTAAGAAGAACATTTGTAAATGTACAGTGATGCCTTGCAGATTAATAAAAAAGTAAACAAGGAAAAAAAATTTTGGCAGCACCTAAATATTGTAAAAATGGAAAGTCTCTAACCTACAATTTCTAGTAATAGTTACAGCTTCAGTTATGTTGCTACAGTTACGTTGTGACTGGTAAATGTAGGCTAAAATGCACTTTTGCATATGATGGCTCTGGATTTGAATGTGTTTTAGAAAGCAGAATTAGGCTGTAAATATGTCCCGTGGCTGTGCTGCAAGTTGGAAATGGCATGCTCTGATATATTAAGAGACCTCAGTGCGTAAATACAGAACACCTAAACTAGAATGTGTTCATTATTTTACACTACTCAATGCTTTTCTTTTTCTCTTTCTCAGTCACTCCATTATCAGGATAACGTTTAGGATTTTGATAAAATTCACCATAGAGGAGGCAGCTTTCAACTGATGATTTTATTTCTGAAAAGGTAAAAGGAAGAGGAACTGGGTTAGATGTTTGTGTGATGTTTTTGAACTTAGTATTTATAAATGATAGGGGAAAAATATTGGGAGAAATGAAAACATCTGCAACACTGCCTAAAATTGTGGGTTTTGAGGCATCATGTTTCTCAAGTTTCCTTCCGTCTTATTTTCACATCAAAAATATTTAAAACAGGAAAAAGGAACTTGTACCTTTGTTTTGTAAGATTTTTTTGTCTCCATACTTGGTCGTAGTTTAGACAACTGGACTGTTATCACTTGTTCTGCTGACAATACTGAAATTTAGCTTTGGCCTCTGTGATTCAGCATCCCTTAACTGATTGCAGATCTTGATGGAAAGTTCTTTGGAATTTCTAATGTCGAATGTTTCCTCCTTTTTTCTTTCCTAACAGCCATGGCAATGACGAGCCCAACACCCTGCTCATCCATGAGCAATCACACCAAGGAGCGAGTTACGATGACAAAGGTGACATTAGAGAATTTCTATAGCAATCTCATTGCCCAGCATGAAGAACGGGAGATGAGGTAAAAGCCTTTCTTGCTTCCTTTCCAAATTGTTTAAGACACCAGAAGAAATGTTAGCTGAATTTGCTGTCTTGGTCTAAAGCAACAACAGCAACAAAAAATGTAGTTTCGGCTGGAGCTTTTTGAGTCTTTGCTGAAATCATCTGAAACATTCTTGCAGAGGCAAAAGTGAGATGATGGTCATAAAGTTTTAAAAAGTGTACATTTGATCACATGAAACTAACTTTAGAATCATTCTATTGCTTCTTCCCTTTTGATGGCTCTTATGGCATCAGTTTCATTTTGGCTTGTACAGTGTGACAGAGGCAGCTGAAAAGGGAAGATTAATCTTCTCAAAAACAATGAGCGATTGCTCTGTGGATGTCATTTAATGTCGTTTTGTGCTTAATTCTTGCATGTGAATTAGCTGAATTTATCATATCTCTTGAAAACATATCAGTCCAAACCTAATAAGTGATTGAAGTGAGATGTATTATATTTGTTTTTCTTTAATTGAAACCTTCTAATTTGCTGAATACCCTCAAATTGTAGTACTGGGACTTGTGTTATATTCTCGACTTGCAATGTAGGCCGCAATCAGAATTCCTTTGCTTTCAGACTTAGAGCTGGAAAAGCCAACTTGAATGAAATGTATGCTAAATGCAGGAGTAGCAGAAAGGAGCAATTTAGAAATAAATATCAATTTCTCCAAGTCCTAAATGATGAGAGAAAAGAGGGGGAAAAAAATGATCACTGATATAATTAACTGCTTTGTCTTAATGTATGCTTGCTTTATGTTTTAAGTACTGCTCTCTGATGCCAAAACCTCAGTGACAACATTTGTTGTTAAAGACCAAGATTTTTTCCTGAAGAAACATAACAGACTTTTATATACTTTTTAACATGTGCAACTTGGACTTTAAATAGCATGGATAAAAAGTGCTCTGAAGTGCTGATAGGAAATATCAGTACAGGAAGGAATGTTACAGTTATCAGTACAGCAAGGAATGTTAGGGACAACAGGAAGGGCTTCTATAAGTATGTTAACAGTAAGAGGAAGATGAGGGAAAATGTTAG
>JAUBOD010000934.1:1876099-1907435 GCA_032353885.1 Nothura maculosa
CTCCTCATACGAGAGGTGCTCCAGTCCATTAATCATCTTCGTTGCCCTCCGCTGGACCCTCTCCAGAAGCTCCACGTATGGATGTAGCATTCTACGTCAGTGGACCTAAAAGCAAGCCATCCTCTCCCAGAATAAGGACGTATTTTGGAAGGCTGTTCAAGTTACTTGTTTGCCTCAAAATGTATATTGCAGATAATTGCAGAAAGCTTGCCTGTTTCATTATCTCTCTATTGCTGACTGAGTTTGCTTAAAATTGAGTGTTTTGGAAAGAACTTGCCAGCACTAAACACTTGCATTTTATTGTTAGCCAGCTAATAGTGCCATTTTTGAATTACTCTTTTAGTTCAGTGTACATCTAGCTGCAGATAAATTCAGGGTTTGAAAAATGATGTTAATTTTAAATTGAGGAAAAAAAAATCCACAGACCAAATGTGGCTTTGTATTATGCACTAGGACAGATCCAGTGACTGACCTCAAGGTGATTCTTCCTCTTCTCCAGTGGTGTCAATACTCAACCCAGGGACTACAGCTCTCTCTGGAGACATTTACCCTCAGTCTGAAGCAGGCACCAGCGCTGAGTAGAGAGCAGTCTGCAGTTTGCAGGGGCAGAGATTTCTTGGAAAAGAAGTAAAGAGCTGCTGGACTTTTGTGTAGCAAGGAAGAAAGGCTAAAACAAGCTATTCATCCTAAGACTTGATGTGGACACAGAATCCAGAAAAGCCAAACTCTGCACATACTTAACTATACAAAATTAATGGGAAGCAGTAGGCAAATATACTTGTTATGATACCATCCCACATTACTTTTGTGTTTGGGGCCTTTTTGTTTCTAGGGCCATGTGAAACTATCAGATTTCGGGCTGTGCACTGGACTAAAGAAAGCTCACAGAACAGAGTTTTACAGGAACTTGAACCACAGTCTTCCCAGTGACTTCAGTAAGTTATCTGCCTTCTGAAGCAATAGCTGTGTGCTTGCTCCTGGGGCCTGAAAATAGTAGACGTCATTTTAGTGTGAACTCAGAAGGCTGCAGACAGTACCTAATAATCAGGGTTGTACCTTAAGGTGTAGTTTTGATTTTCTGTAAAATGTCTTCCTAGAAATAATTAGTTTTTTTTTTAACAAATGCAAACTGCAGATTCCTGAATTCTCAGTGAATTTCAATTGTGAAGCAGTTATGGTGGAATGTCATTTATATAAATATAGCTAGCATTAAAAAGAAAAGGCTTAAAGCCTTTGTCTAATTAGCTAAACACATAGCTGAACGGGGCGAACTCAAATGGAACATTTCTAAGTACAGTGCAGTTACTTAACTGCTTGGAGTCTGTGTTTCCAAAAGTTTTTCTGACAAATTACTTTCTGCTGTAGCTCTCCTCACCATGTGTGATAAGCTTAAATAAAAACTGAAGTATGACTTGGTAGTTACTAGCAGTATTTCATGCGTTATTTAAATTAACAAGTGAGATCAGAGTCTCTTTGAACATTCAGATGTTTTTTCAAGGAGATTAACTTTGATCTTGAAGTGTTTTTTGGCTTCCTAATGGATGTCTTGATAGCATTTTATCAAAAATACTCAAATATGCATGTGTTGCAGTTGAGGTTTGGAAGTTGCTGGCGAGTTTAAGATATTAACAGTTGTCCTCTTTGCATCCTTATGTACTGCTGGAAGAGTTTGTATCCCTTTCCTGCTTCTTAAGTGTTAGCTACCACTTTCTGCTGGAGGATGGTGATGACTTTGATATTCTGGAGGTACCCTGTAGGTAAAATGAGCAAGGGCAGCTTTACTAGCTCATCTCTGCTTAATGATGCTTATCTGCTGCATGAAGATGGTGAATTAAGGTGTATTCCACAAATAATTCTAGCATCTGGCTGATGGCAACCTTGGCCATGAGAGCCAGTGATGAGCACCTGAGTAACCTCTTCGTGGCACAGCTGAACACAAACTGGCTGGTTTTATCTAGGACCTGATGTTGGGAAGGAGATTTTAAGCTCTGCAGTGGTTTGGAAGTAAAACTGTGTGTGAGGTGGCCAGTAGGATGCAGTCACATACATGTTCCATTTTGCTTTAGCTTTCCAGAACATGAATTCCAAGAGAAAAGCAGAAACGTGGAAGAGAAATAGACGTCAGTTGGTAAGCACGTCTCGCCCGTTGGGAAATATTCTCTGCTTACCTTTTAGGTAAAGCTACCTACTCTTGCCATTTTTAGTATAAAAATGGGTTAGTGGCCTATTCTTATTGCATATATGATAACTTTCCTTTTTATTTTTCTGAAAAAAAATGCCTTCAGGTTCCTTCACGTGGACATTTGACTTCATTTGAAATATCTTGAAGGCTTTAAACAGCTTTGCTAAAGATAGAACAGAAAAATCTGGGAGGCTTCAAAATTACTGTTTTTTTGCAGAAGCTCCTAGTTCCATAGCAGTCAATTTTCTTGGAAAAATATATAATTGAAGGAATTTGTTTCAGGCTTTTTCTACGGTGGGAACCCCGGATTACATTGCTCCTGAAGTTTTCATGCAGACTGGATACAACAAGCTTTGTGACTGGTGGTCGCTTGGGGTCATCATGTATGAGATGTTAATTGGTAAGACGCAGGCAATGCTGATTTTTAAGCAGGAATTTTGCTGTAGAGGATTGCCTGTCTTGGCTGTGGTCAGTCTGAAAGCATCCACCCCATACCTGTTTTCTGAGGTGTATTCTAACTACTGCACTGTAGACTTTAATAATTACAAGAACTGTTTTTGCTCTATAAAAGCTGATATTTTCCTCCTTTTTTTTTTTTTTCTTTTTCTTTTTTCTTTTTTTCTTTCAGGTTACCCACCCTTCTGTTCTGAGACTCCTCAAGAAACGTATAAGAAAGTAATGAATTGGAAAGAGACTCTCACATTCCCTCCAGAAGTTCCGATATCTGATAAAGCAAAGGATCTTATTTTAAGGTGCCAGTCATATGGTCTACCAGTTAATACATTACCAACTTCCTTATCATGCAAACAAAATGCCTCTCATATGTGCTAAATACCTCCCATATGTAGTTTCACACTTGAAAAAAAAATGCTTGAGTGCTACTTAGTTCGTTATTCACATGCATCAACTGCTGAGCTCCC
Source organism: Nothura maculosa (assembly GCA_032353885.1). Taxonomy (NCBI): domain Eukaryota; kingdom Metazoa; phylum Chordata; class Aves; order Tinamiformes; family Tinamidae; genus Nothura; species Nothura maculosa. The sequence continues at coordinate 1,879,202 of JAUBOD010000934.1, forward strand.
AAATTGCATACATTTGTGTCTCGGAGTTAATTTAGTGGACCCCTGACTGAGCTGTGCTAAAAGGAGCTCCCCTCTAAGTGCTGCTACTTCAGCAAAATCTGAATGCTCCTGCTCTTTGGCTTCCCTGAGAACTTCTCTGGGAAGAGATTACATCTTTTTTTCAGAGCTATTCATTACATAGCACAACTTTGACATTGTATCATTGCATGCACTGGAGCATAAAAACATAACCCAGTGCATGCTGATTTTTGTTCACTTTTTTTTTTTTCCTCCCTTTTTTTTTCCTTCATTTTTTTTTTTTCATTCGTGCACCTAGTGTTTTTGTTCATTAATCTGTTCTCAGGAGAAAAATATAAATGTCTATCTTGTTAGGCTTTATGTGTTTTCCTGTTCTGTGCTGGTCCCCAAAAGACACATGATCCTGTTGTGAAAAAATACTGCATTGTAATTGCAGCTTGTAGTTTCATGTTGTTTTTGAAGTGGTAGTTCTTCACTTAGAGGTTGTTAAGAAACTGTAGGAGCATCAGTTCAGAAAGCTGTTCCATTTTTAAATGGAATGGTTTTGTTTTCATTCTTCCTTCATATTCATTCTTCCTTTCATCCCAGATTTTGCTGTGAATGGGAGCACAGAATTGGTGCATCTGGTGTGGAGGAAATAAAGAGTAACCTGTTCTTTGAAGGGGTTGATTGGGAGCACATCAGGTAAGATGCCTGGCAGAAAAGGCAGCTGCTCTTCTGTATTGTCTCCCCAGAGCTGGTCGTGTTCAGCAGAAAGGAGCAGCTTGACTGACATGGGAGAAGTCCTGTCTCTGCTAGGTGTGGGTGAGAGTAGTGTGGGGTCAGTACCAGTTTGCTAAGGGTCCGTACCATCAGTCTGGGAGACTCTTAGAAAATTAGAATGTGTTTGTATCCTGCTTTCCCGTCTTTAAAATCTTAATGCTGAATCTGCTCTTTTTGGTAGAGAGAGACCTGCTGCAATTTCAATAGAAATTAAAAGCATTGATGACACCTCAAACTTTGATGAATTCCCAGAGTCCGATATCCTTAAGCCAACAGGTAAATGCTTTGGTTTTGCATGTAAACCATCTGGGTTTTTTTTCCAGTAGAATAATGCATTTTTCCTGTTACCAGAGAATCCTAAGATCTTACTAGTAAGATCTTACTATTTATCTTACCTGATCATACTAAGAAGCAGCAGTAGGTTCAGAGTAAGAGTTAATTATGTTGTGTTTTGGAGTGAGACAATCTTGCTGGTAGTGGCTAAACCCTGCCAGGCTTTCTGTAACGGTGCACTTGCAGCAAGTGTGGAGGGAACTGGATGAGGGGTCGAGCTTGGGAGGCTCTGCAGCAGGTACAAGCATAAATAGCTTTATAAGACTGTTTTGTGCATAAAGGCATGACACATCCTATTTAGTCTTTCACACGCCTCCCCTTTCCTCTGCTTTATTCAGTGATTGTGCTCTATAGTCCATACTCCAGTTTAGTAAGTCAAAAGTGCAGTGTAGAAGTGCCTGATAATGGTGTTTCCGTAGATATATGTGGTAAGAGATAACACTTAGTACTGAGATATTTTTCACACTCTTACTGATCATTTCCTCAGAGCCATTCAGTTTGTCAGGGTGCATGTGTGAGGCTTCAGCTGACACATGCTCAGAAAGGGGGAGTTTAGCAGGACTTGAGGGCCTGACGCTGCAAGTAACTCCTCTTGGCACTGCCCCAGTTCTTGCTGGTATCTAACCTATAGATACAGGATCACATATGTGGTTTAGTGTAAGAGCCTTCAGAGCATCTTTGTTGTCTATATGCCAAAACCTGTTCAAACCCACTCTTTTCTCCTAACAGTTGCCACAAGCAACCATCCAGAGACTGACTATAAGAACAAAGACTGGGTTTTTATCAACTACACCTACAAGCGTTTTGAGGGGCTGACGGCCCGAGGAGCGATACCATCCTACATGAAAGCAGCAAAGTAGTTAAGTGTTTACCTGGAACTTCTGCAGAGCCTTGGAATTTCATTTCTCCATTTTGAGATTCCACCCATAAAATAACTTTTTTTTTTTTAAAGAAAACATGAGGGCTATAGACTCTTGGACAACATTTCAGGAGCTGCTTTTGTTACGCACCCTGGTTATTACCAAGAATTTTGTCTTTCTGCACCGTTGGAAACTCCCACAAAATGCTTCTGTCCTCTCTGCTGCAAGCACATTTTGCTGCTTCAGGAGCAAGACTTTGTTTTCTTTGTAAATTCTTTGCCAGCGTGCCCGGCCTGTCAGGAGGGAGAGCAAGCCTTTGCTTTGACGTTGTCAAGCGCGTGATATTTGTGTGGACAGTTTTGCGAGTCCCACATTGAGCGACGTCCTCAGTCTGCTAATTCTGCCAGCATTGTTTTCCCAGTGACAAAAGGACTTTAGTACAGAGGAAATGAAGCAATAATTAAAGCTTGAGGTAGACAACTCTCCAGTAAATTATCTAGCAGAAGGATACCACTTATATTGCCTTAACTTTAGTTTCTAGTACTGTTTTTTATAATGCTACTTGGAAACCTCTCTTAATAGTGTTTCTCAACTCTTATCACAGTGGCCTCAAGTTGTGGTGCACTTTACTTTTGGTACTAAGACAGCAACCCTCAAGCCATTTAGTGTTTTTCTAAATTAAGAAACTGTGTAACTTTTTTTTCCCCCTAAGCAGTGATAAGAGGAGCAGGGCTCTCCTGCCACAAATTCCAGCAAGTTTTGGTTCCTGCGTGGAAGGACGTGTGTGCAAACACTGCAGGTGATAAAGACAGCGGCTGGTGACGCAAACGGCCCTGGAATTAGGGCAGAGTGAGGGAAATTCATTCAACCTGTTCCTCAGTGTGCACTTCGGGTACAGTTGGCTCAGCCAGGAGGTTTTGTGGTCCTGCAGCTGCCATCTCGTGGCCAGCTGGGATATCTGCTGAGTTTTCATCCAAACTAGACCAACCCTTGTGGCCTTCTCAAGTTTCCACCTGAGCAATAGTACCACTTTTACAGAAGAAAGTCTTAGTGGTGGTGGCACATCCACCCTGAGCTCCTCTTGCAGCTGTCCCTGGAGAGCTCCAAAGAGCTGGTGCTTCCTGGGGTCCCTCTTGGGCTGTGGGACCCACCTTGTCCCTCTTTAATTATTGCCCACTGTCATCCATAAAAGCACATTCCCAGATGCTCAGGATGCTCTCCAGGAGCACCCCAAAGTGCCTTTCTTTGCCTAAACTCCTTAGACACGACTACATTTTGGGAGGGAGGCTTTGGCCTCACTTGAGCTTTCGGTAGTTCCCTTCTGTGAGCATGAGCTCCCTTTTGAACCTGTTTTGGAGTTAGCTCTGTCCTCTTGGTGCAGGTGACATCAACATTTGGGCCTAACTGGTACCAGTCTTTAAATTGCAAAGGTTATTTTTAATTTGCGGAGGTTTCTGAAAGCGTGTTTCAATTTGAACCATCTCAGCTTCTGGTGAAATTTTACTGATGCTGAACACTAAGTGCAGAGCACAGGTGAGAACCTTAAACTAAACCATTGTTTCAGAGTGCTAGGGTGGCTTTAAGTGACATTTAGGCGTAACTTTCTAAGCTAGTAAGTGAAAGAAAAGGCAGGGGGTGTAGTGAAACTTTTTTTTAAATAGGTGCTTTTAGGGAATTTCTACCTAGATGTCTTTGGACTTGAGTGCCGTCATGAAGTGCTGATTTCTGGGGTGGTTGTGTATGTGTGTGTAAGTTGTGTACATAGCTAAGGGTGGCTGCTGATGTGTTAGCCCCTCTCCCCAGCCCCTCTCTTGTGCTTTTTGTACGTGTTGTAGGAATTCTATGAATTGCCATAAGCAGTTTAGCTAGTAGTTAGACCTGACAAAGCTGGAATGCAAGAAGAGCCTTAATGTACAGCCCAGGCTCACTGCAGGGCAGTAGGGGCTATGCCTAATAACAAGGACTACCTGAAGTAATGATTTATAGGATCAAGCTTTTCACTGACTGGTCAATAATATCATCTTTCTTTATTGCTTTTTTAAGAACTGATAGCTGCTTGTCTATCACCTTTTCCTGTGGTTTCTTTCAACCTTTGGGAAATGTTGCCTTAGGAAGACGGTGGAAAAAAAATAAGAGCTGTTAATATCTAAACAATTCTTTCATTTCGTACCAGGTTAGTTACCACCTTGGAACTTAAAAAGCTAAACCCCTGAAAGCTGCTGTAGATTGAGAGTAAATGACTTTGAGCCAGTAGCTGCACTATCAGCCCTTTACAAAAGGGACAGGTGGCTTTTATAAATACCAAAGATGAGAGAAGCATCACAATTATGAGTTGTGAGAATTTGCTATGGGGAAAAATGCATTTTTACTGTCTGTTTTTTTTTTTTTTTTTTTTTTAAACTGCCTTCTGAAATCTCAGCTTGTTCACATTTTCTTCATATTACCATGTTTCGAGTCAAAGGCAGAGCTATTCAAAGGCACGAAGAGCAGCTGGGTACCTTACTTCTGTCACCTTTATTGTCCAATGTAGCTGTCTTTGAGGATGCTTCCCGGGAATCTCGCTCATCCTTTCCTAGGTGTAGGTTTTGTCACCCTGTTGCCTCCTGAGCCTGTTCCCTATGTCCTAGTGTTGCTAAATGTGTGGGGTAGTGTCCTGTTTGTAGGATCCCTGCTTTACTGCAAACAGTGTAAGATACCTGTAGGCCTGTTCCACCCCCCTCCACCTTAGCCAAACATTTTTATTAGCTGCTGGTGTATAATTATCTATTAAATCGAGGTCAAAGTCTCCTTTAGCTCTTCTCTTTTAGTTGCAAAAATGTTTTTTTGCTTTCTGATTTGTTTCCACTGGATTTTCCAGGAGTAATTCCAAGCGAAACTTCCAGTGGATCTGACCCCGTGTTATGCTGCCTGTCCATCTCTGTATCATGCCTAGCACCAAACTGCACTTAAGTGTTTCTTATCACTGTGCCCTGATTCTGCCTTATCGTGAGTTGAAAGAAAAAGTGTTCTGCAAATATTTAAAAGCTGTTACTAAATTGCACTGTAAGATTTGGCAGATATCTTGTGTGATGCTAGGGAAGCCAACTTTTTATGGAACGATCTTTGTATTGTGTTGTGTATTGTGTAAATAAAACGCTTACGTAAATACAATTTTGCTAAGAGGCCTAAGACTGCACTTGCTAAAGCTGCACAGCAGGCGCAGGAAAAGAGTTTAGTATTCCTAGCGGGATATGCCTGGCATGTAATAAATGTTTATTATTTAAAATAAGTTTAAGAGCCAAGCAAGCAACAAACAATTTATACTTTAATACAGAAAGGAAACAACACAGCTCCAGGGCTTTGCAAATATAACAGGTAGCACTTCAATATATCTAGAAGAATACATTTGACTCCGCCTGAATAATAAATGGCCATGAGATAAAAAGGGAGGGAAAATAAGTGCAGATAATTTTTTTTTCCAAATTATTTCAGCATTCCAAGGGAAGTTGCTTGACTAAAAAAAAAATCCTATAATAATAAGCTACTGAAGCACAATGGCTTTTTTGAGGTTTCAGCAAAAGAGCCCCTACAAGGCAGGGAGGGTCTCTAAGCCCCAGCCAGGTCCCCTGACAGCAAAGGGGCCTGGGTCTCTGTTTCTAACAAGCGGATTGAATCCCCTGTCAGGCCTTGCAAGTAGGAAAGGAGGCTAGGGACAGGCCCGATGGATGTTGTGGTGCTGGGATGCGGTACTGGGCACTCACATCCCATGGAGGGCTGTCACTGGCCCATGCTCAACAGCACCGCAGGGCGTGGGATACAGCAGGGCTCAGCAACACCCACATCCAGGTCCCGAGAGCAGAACAGGGCTAAACTCCAAACTCAACTAGTCAGCACCACCACACATCAACTTATGATAAATATATAGATAACAAACCCCACAGGGCCCGAGGGTCAAGCTCCATCCCTGCCCTTGCTTGATGTTGGGGAGCAGCTCCTCACTCAGGCAGGGAATGCATTTGGGCAGATTAATATTCTATATATCTACTTTACTATAAAATTAGAAGCTCTCACCTGAAGAAACAACAGAAAGTGATTGCACACCCTCTCCTTCAACTCTGGGCAGACACTTAAGGCCACTTCTCCAGCCTGCAGCCAGCCAGAGGCTCCAGCAAGAGCCTGGAGAGATTTTTTCAAAATTTGCCGGGGGGCGCTGGACTTCCTGGGCATTAAGCACTTGGGGAAATCTTCCCAGAGGCACTTAGAAAAAGAAGAAATCTATTTGCTGCATTTGGGAAAGAAGAACAGGAACACTACAAGTAGAAACTACATATATTGGCACGTGTAAGCACTGGCCAAGAGGGCTTTGTTTGCTTTTTAGCTAAAGTAGCATTCATAAATCTTTATGGTAATTTGTGCTCAATACTGTCACGTTACTTAAATAGAGAAAAACAAATGCTCTTAGCACCAGAACAGTGACAACCTTTACTATTAAGTTTATCTTACACTTCACAGACAGATTCTTTAAAGAACAATAAAAACTTGCTTGATGAAGCAACCCTGACAATAAAGGATTAAATATGTAGGAGCAGACTGATAGCCCACCTATCTTTTGCTAAGTATGACCAAGCAATTCCATGTCTAATTGCTATAGCTATTAACAGCAGTCAACTGCAAGAGCAGAACTGACCTGAACTCAGGAGCTTTGCAGGGGATCTCGCTCCTTCTCTCCTTTTATGTATTTGTTCTGAAGGCCTCCAAGTTTTCCTCACACCAGCATTATGCCTAAGGTGACAATAACTCTTATTTGGGCATGGAAAAATCTACAGTGCCATCAGAAATGATAGCTGGGCAGAGCAGGCCCATTCCAGTTAAGTTGGCAGCACAGAATGCTGTATCCTATTTGGGGTGTTAAGGAAATCTATGGGGAACTTCATCTGCAGGAGTAAGACAAGCCGGTCTCCTCCATAGCTGAGGGAGCTAAACCAGCCTGGGACATCAAAGAATTGTGGTGCCAGCTCCTTCGGCCTTAAATCCAAAGACAACAAAGTGGTAACTCACAGACTATAACGTATCAGTGGAGAATTGGTCCCAGATACAAGCATCTGCCCTGCTGAAGGCTGCTTTATTTCTGATATTTCTTACCTGCCTGACAGCAAAGTGGCCCAATTGATTCCAAAGTGGGAAGATAGTAAGCTGGCCTCTCAAAGCTGCCCTGGGCCCTGCGAGTGGAGCATGCCTTGGAGAGGCAGCAGGAACTGGGACTAAGGTTGAGAAGGTCAAGGGTTTTACTTGGCTCTTACCCTGCCTATACAGAGAGCTCCTCCACTGGCTTTTGTCTTAAGAGGAAGATGGAGGAGAAAACTGAAAGTCTTCACCACACAGAGTCACCTCTATAGAACTTATCACATCTATTTTCCTACTAAATGATTTAGTTCGTAAAATATTAACTATGGTCTTCTGTTGTCTTTTTTTTTTTGCCTTTTTCCTTCAGCACAATTAACTTGTTTTACCAAACTGAACAGAAACAATATCCCTAAGAACAGTGCGATTCCCTCTTAATGCGGAAGTATATATAGGCAAATTCCTGTGATCAGGAACACGCTTCCTATTAAACCAGTCCCATCTCTCCTGAGAACAGCAGTACAATTCACTGGATGCAAAGCCAGATGGCACCGTAGGCAGATTCCCTCACAAGGTATTTTGCTGTCACAACAGTGCTACATTTCTGCTGGTTGATAAAATAGTGAAATCTGTCTTGCTTGACACTGGCTCCTTTGTGATTATCACAAAAGCAAACCTAAGTGCCTAATGGTAATAGAAAGCTTTGTCTCAAGAGGCCTGGGATTTCCTCTCTCCTATCAAAAACGAGGAGCTTCCAAATACCTCTAGCTCTTCTTTTAGAAGCTTAGGCAAGAGACTCAGCACCACCAATCTGGAAGCAAACAGCAGCACTTCTTTCTGTTTGAGACAGCATTGAGACTAGGGAGTGTGGCTCTTTATTAACATGCTTGAAATAAGACAACGTAGTAAGAGCATGGACAAGGATAAAGCACCTTGCAGGAGTTTGTGTTCCATCACTTGGGATGAAACCATGCTGAGATGTTTCCAGGTCAAGCAGCCCCATCCGCCCTGAGCCATCACTAATCTGGTAGATCGTTGACAGCCATTTGGGAGAACGGTGCGTTTAGCCTGTCCAGTTCATCTACCTGGGGCGGGTGATGCATTAGTATCTCGTGGTCCTCAGACACGTCATCACCCACAGTGACGAGGTTTGTTAGAGATTTGCTCCGAACGCATTGGAAGTCGACGTGACGGCTTTTGCCCTCTTCCTTCTCCCACGACATCTGGATGAACGGCCGCTGCACATAGTTGTATATCACCTCGGAGCGGCCGCCGGGCCGCCTCTTCACCTTCTCTTTGCAGGTGGGATATCCTGGGAACACAGATAGGCACTCAGTTAGACCACACTCTTTGGACTTGCACAGACAACACTCTCCTCTGGACAAGACTGTCCAGACAGGAGTAGAAGAGAAAGAGACAAGGGAATTTGGTCGACAAATGCTCCTATTTCATAATTACCACTGCTGGCTTGTGAAAAACTGTTTTCTTTCCTCCAAGATGAGGCTACAGTCATTGTGTGTGGCCATTACGATCAATGGCTGCAAGGTGCTGGCTGTTACGTGAGCGATCAATGGCTATAAAAATGAGATCATCTTCCCTGGGATAGCGCACAAGGTTCTCCAAGCTCCCTGAGGAAATGCTTGGAGCAGCAGGAATGCAGCAAACATGATTCCTTTTTTTCTACTTCCTTGGTCCTAAAGACGGGAGCCTGAGAGGCTTCCAGCAGAGGATCAAACTTTATTAGAGACCGAAGAACCCACATTGGAAGACTCCTGCACACAAATTCATAGAAAAGCAGGATTTATCAGCTATGGAGTGACTCATTTTAGGATTTCCTTGGCTGAGGAATACTTTTACCTTCAATGCCAATGCGAATGTTTTTCAGACCCCGTTCCTTTAATACGGCTTTTGCAACATCACGATTCTCAATGTACTTGAAGAATCTGTACAGCTTGGAACTGTAAAGGACTTGAGAAATAAAAAGGCTCATTAGAAACTGTTAGGAGGAACTCTCTGCCCATTTCGGAAACGCACAGTTGTGGGGGTGCCAAAATAAGAGCTCTTTTCCCAGAACTGCCTCAAGTATCCCCTCTCAACACTGAGATCAGCTCCACTCCCTTGGCAGGAAGGCATGGATACGTGTTACATTCTGGATAGCAAGAGACTTGGTAAAAGCCTTCCTGCTCTCTGTTCTTCCCTAATGCCCTACTACCAGGGTGTGCACAGAGCCAGGAGCTGCTGCACTAGGGGCACAGGCAGGAAAGAGAGAGACGTGGCTGTGACAGCTGAGCCCCCAGGACCTGATGTAAGCTCCAGCATCAACCGAGAGCTCTTACTTTGTGAGTACTCCTCTCCCATTGGAGGTGGATGATCTTCATCCCAGTCCACGGTGTCCTCGTCTGTCAGCACCACGATGTGGCATTCACGTTCCCCCTTCCTGGCACTATCCACCATGATGGGCAGGATCAGCTCCTCCAGGTAGCTGTCAAACTGCTTGTGAGCACCATCATTGGACAGCTCGTGCAGCAAAGCACCTAATGAGACAGGAATCACAGGGTGAGCTTTTAAGTTATTCACTTTTTCACATTAAAAACTGCACTGAATTGGGATCAGAGCACGCTGCACCTTACAGAGCACCTCATCAGAGGTGATTTCTCTCCATACTTACTTAGATCCTGACATTTGATTGTGTTGAAGTCAAAGTTGATGCAGAGGTAATCGCATGTGTCTCGAAGGTCTGGGATTGAAATCCCATCAGGGCAATTAATGATCCCTGTTTTGTAATAATCCTGTAAATTAAAAGGATAAGTTTTGGAAAGAAAATTCAGGACAGTTTGGACATCAGTCATTTTCAATTAGCTTTTTGTTCCGTTAACCAATATTTGTTAGTTATGACAGAAATAAAGAGCTCTATGAACAGCAGAAATAGCCCTGTTTGTCCAAGGACGAGCTCCTTGGCAGATTCTCTTAAGTCTGATAAAATGTAAACTCCAGTTAAAACTTCTCCCATAATGTGGGTTTTCATAATATCCTATATGCTTTTATATGTCACCATGAAGGCAGGACAGAGCTCAGGAACTACATGATACATCAAAGTTGAAAGGCAACACGGGCAAATATCCAAAACGATGACTGATACTAAAATCTACTATAAATGTTTAGCTAAACATGGAACAATAATAAAGGAGTGTGTCCTGGGGTGGGTCACAGCTGCCTGGGAGACAAATCAATTCTGCCCATGTGACAAGAGGTCTTTTTCCCCCATCTGCAAACATCATCTTACCAGCACGGTCCGGAAGACAGCTGAGCTAATTCCTTCTGCGATTTCATATTCTCCCTTTTCATTTGGCCGAGTGAAATTATATTCTCTTCCTGGTCCGAACATCCTAAACAGACAGACAGAAGTCCATATAAATGCACAAGAAAACACAGATGCACCCTTACTAGAAATAGGTGCATGCAGGCTAAACATAACCAGCACTACCACAGGAAGACAGTAGCTAGAAGCCAATACTCAAATCTCTTGAGCAATAAGCTCAAGTACAAGAGCTGTCTCAACTAAGTTCTACAATAGCTGGACTCGAAGACTGTTGCTAAGGTTGCTTCATTCTGTGGAACAAGCCACAGCTCAGAGGAACAGATAATTCAGTCCTGGTTCAGAGAACGCCCTGGCAAGAAAAGTCCTTCCACTGAGGCTACACAGCACAACTATCACTTGCCTTTTGATCACTTGCTTTACACTCTTACTGTGCACAGGCCAGTAACCCAACAGAACAAGGCTGCCTTGGCCAGGGATGGTGATGGCAACACGGAAAACTGATGCTTCCCGTTAGCATCAATGGACTCCAAAGTCCAGTCCAAGTTAGAAGGAATTCAGTGCCTTTGCTCTTGTGACAATATCAAAAGCTAACAGAGGGAAAGGAGTGCAACATTATCATTTGCCCCATTCTGGAAGGGAAGTTACCAGCTGCAAACAGATACACTGCTCACCAACAAGGCAAACCCTTGGACAGAAGGTGAAAGGAGTCCACATTTAAAGTGCACATTGGTTAAAACATGTGGACCAAAGGGAGAATGTTGCCTGGAAAGCTACTGACCTCTATATATCTAATTATACCTTCAAAGCCCTGCAGTCCAGTTCAAAAGAAGCTCAATTCAGCTTAGTTTATGAACATGGATGAGATGCCAACATGAACAATATGCCTGAATGTCCTGAAAATGGCAGAAATCACTTACCTTCCCAGCATAGTATCAGGGTGAGCTGTGAAAATCTGTGGGTTCACTGCAAATCGAGTGCCATCTACCACAAGGGTCACTTTCTCCGGAGCCTGTGCTTGCGAATTGATGCTTGAAGACAAAGTGCTGCCTCCGTGGCGTTCCTGGGTGTTAGAATATTCTGGCTGTCTTTTAATCCCATCTTGGAAGTGACAGCCATGTGTGTCTTCAGAAGTGGACAACATGCTACTGATCTGAGGACTTACCAGGAAAGCAGCATGTCGGCATTCGGGATCCAAACCTAAGAGAAACAGACTGTGTGAGGACAAAACATCATTTAATACTAAAACCTTCTAGTGCAATGAGAAATCCAAGTCACACACCAGCAGAGGATGGGGATAAGCTCAACCTTTAGGGTAATTTTATATAGCAGAAGGCTATGCCACATTTTTGACTTGAGACAGCAACTCAATTTTGAATAAAAATCTTCCCAACCTTAATACTACTTGTTAAAGCGTGATGGAGAGACCTTTATCTTTTCCACACTTCCAGCTGCAAGTGTGCCTTTTACCCAGAGTGAGCTGCCTTGACACTTGAATTTTTGCAATAACGTTATCACCTGCCAAAAATTTATGCCTTCAGGATTGCTATAAAGCAAACACATATTTTCCTCACCCTCGGACCTCGGACCTGAAGAGGGGCTGTGACCTCCTAGCACCACGTTGTTCTCTTCGGGCTCATGGCCAGGTACAGTGGTGTTTTCCACGGAGCAGGAGTCGCGGTTTCTCGACCAGCCTGTGCTCCCAGCAGCACAGTTCACGTTCATGCTGGGCCTCCGCGATGTGAGGTGGTGGCTGCGTTTCCTAAGGGAAGAGCTAGGAGAGAAAACACCAGGGTTTCAGTGTTGGGAGAAATTCCCAGGCAATGAAGCCCAAATCCCTGTATCCTCTACTGCAAGTGAAGTCCCTCAGGATCAGGAGGCTTTTATTCAGTCATTTAATTGAGCGGAGGAGTTTACGACACTCCTTTTACTCCTACACTAACCTCATCAGAGCAAAAAAGACAAAAAAAAAATTAAGGTAACAAAGGGTCTACTCTACTTATAAACCTCTCATTTCTTTAAAACATGTCTAATATTGATTCTTTAGCTCACATGCATATTTTTTCCACTATCTTCCTGGCAACTGTCTGATGTCCAGATCACTAGAGCCCTTTAAAAACATTTACAAGACTCTCGATTCCCAGCACTGGCAAATGCACTTGGCTATAGCCTGAATGTTACCAGTGCTCTTCCGACTCAGCCCGATTTTGGACCAGGATGTGCTCTTCTTCCAATAATTTGTCTTCCTTTTTTTTATTTATTTATCCCCTTAGTGTTCATGTAGTGACCAACTCCACTATTTAACCCAGACCCATATCACATCAAATACCCATCCCTGCAGCAGCCCCACATCCATCCCGCCCTGGCTTGTGACAGATACACACGATTCTTTGAGCAACTGGATTTAACTCTTCTCTAGAGAACTCAAAATTCCTCTTGGGATGTGGTTGGGGACATCTTCAGTTGAAGACCTCTGCAGTGTTTTGGCCCCTTCACATGCAGCTCAATTAATCTTATCATCTTAAGGCTCTTCCCTTTTGCTGTTCTCATGTCACTCAACTCCTCAGCATCTTCTAGCAGCTCTTTCACTCCTTTCCCCTAACAAAACCCAGTGGGCTTAAAAACAAACCCCATAAAACACATTCAGAAAGCAAATGAAATACAAAGCAGAGTTAGTGAATTCTCTGCTCATGACCTTAATGAGCAGTTCAGCTCCTGCTCCATCATTACTGCAAATCAGGACAAGCATTTTGCTCCTAATTAGAGAGCAACAAAAGGGATAACAACCCCTTCCTCCCATCTCCCTAAACAAATGCTAAGTTGCTAGTGTTATTAATTTGGTGGATTTTTAGAAAATCTGTTGCAGATCCATGCAACAGTCAAGAGAAGGAACATTTCTGGCTGCAGCAAAACCACTTGAAAAGCCCTCCTTTCTTTTCATTATTTCTTATAGGCTCTGGCTGATGGGTTATTTTATTCCAGGAAATGTAAGAGCCCGCCACGCATCACTACAAAGCTCCACTGACCCCAATTACCCGCCTTGGGCTGGGTTCCACTTCCCTCTCTTGATGTTTTCTGGGCTCTTTCACTCTTCTTTTGGCCTAAAAAAAGTCCTGGGCACAGACCGTCTCTCACAGCCTTTTGTGGGGTACAGGAGGGGTGCCTAACCATGCAGCAAAACACAGCACGAAATAAAATCTTTTCAACCAATTTCTCAAAACTGAGAATTTCAAACAGAGCACCAAAACTCTCCACCATCCGCCTTTACCCTAGAGCCTATTCTAAGCATTGCCAGGAAAACACAGTTTTCCAGCCTGTGTCAAACTACTTATGCAACCAACATTATGGCTTAAAACCTATTCCCTGAATCGCATACATCACAATTATGCTATACTTTTTAAATCTAAATGTTCCAAAATCTGACAACTGCACAGAAAGCCAAAAACTTCATCTTTTCTACCTGGCAACGAGCTCTCTGCTAAGATAAGTGGTAAAAACTCAGTGTGGGCACAGACCCTGCTCGGTGAGCTCACCAGGGCTCCATGAAGAAAGTTGGATATGCAAACATAAAGCTCCAGTTTATTTCTTAGGCATCTGCCTTTCCCGAGCGCTCCATCACGGCTGATAGGTCTGCACAAGCTCTTGATTATTTAATATATTACTTGGAGAGGAGCTTTGGGGCAGGGGATTGGACTGACAAGCCCGTGGGATGGAGGCAAAGAGCTTTCTTGGGGGTTTCTCACATTCCAGGGCTTCACAAGGAACCCGTCTGAGAAGTGAGGCTGAAATGAAGTCCAACAGCACGAGCCAGGTCTGGACGGCATCTTCACAAGGAGGAATCTGGGTTTGATTAACACAACAATCCACAGCCTCACGAGCAGTGCCTTTTCGTCGCCTTAAACTTGGAATTAAACACCCAGGCAGTTCCAGGGGCTCTGTGTGCAGCTCTGCAGAATCCTTCACTGTGAGGTCCAACTACATCAGCTACAGCTGCACTACATTATTTTTTCTCTGACCTTCTCTTCCTTTTTCCACTTAATCTGCTAGATGTATTAAAAAAGAAAAACCCACACAGCTCTCCTGCATCTTCTCTTTATTATTACTATTACTATCATCACTATTATTATTATTATTGTTGTCATCATTATTACTACATAAAGATCAGCATGGGCGGAAGGAGCCAAACCCCTCAAGGGACGATGCAAGATTCAGACCCCTGCTCTTTGCAACCGTGGCTGTTCTTAGAGGCATTAGGTGGGATTCTCCCACCCTCATTTTCCTGGGAAGCTAAAAGTTCAACCTTTTCCTCTCCTCTTGGCATGTCCAAACCCCAAGATGTTTTTTCTTTGCATTCGCAAATGGGGGCAAACAAGTCAGCGTTCTTTACCTCCAGCTGGATGGTACAATAAATTCTCAAACTAGTCATTTAATGTGACAAAGTCAACGCAATCCCACATACAACTCAGTGGGGAAACTAGTTTGTCAGACTCCAGACGGCCGCGTTCAAACCTGAGCAGCTTACAAACGTCCTGCTCTGCTTTCAGGGCTGGGATGGAGGTGATCACGGCAAGAAGGACTACCTATAAATAATAATTAGCACCATTCACCTCCAAAGCTTTTTCCAAATACGAAGTGCTCGCTGCTTCCGGCAGCCTGGGAAGCACAGTGGTAAAGTCTTTAACGATGAAAAAGAGGGATATAGAAGGAGGGGTGTAATTTAGGGGAGCAGTCAGAGCAGAGAGGTGCTACTCCAGCATGGTCACTGCTCACGTTCACTGGTCATGCACGATGACCTGGTGGTGAGCAGGACAAACACGAGCAGGTTGCTGCCTCCTTTGAGCTCTAAGTTGCTATGTGTGTTTCTGTCAAGCACAAACCAGCTGGGGCCACCGATACGGAGCTATGAACGTTACGTCCCAATGAGCGGCTGGGATGATTCGCTCCCGAGCCCATTGCCCGCTTTGCAGAGGCGTCATCTTTGCTGAGATTTGCTCTGGGCCATGCTTTTCTTGGGAGAAAAGTAGGGGAGTCTATTTCTTTTTTTCTTTTTCTTTTTCAATTTAGAAGTTCAAAGTTTTTGCTAGCACCACATCACCGGCCTAGACTCTTCATATCACGAGCTTTTTGGAGAGATATACAGCCTGACACTTGTTCTACCCATTTCTTAAGGAAGGGTGCTGGAACACAGAAGGGCTGGGATAACTTTCCACGGGAGCATCCCAAAGATTTCCCAAGGCACTCCGTTCTCCCATAGCTATCCTAAGGACACAAGTGGCCTAACCTGCCATAAATAGTATGTAGTCGATGGGTGAAGGAAAAGAAACTTAAATATACTTAGAATAACACCGACAGCAAAGGAAAAACATTTAGATGAAGGGTAGTTTATGCAGTTAAAGCATAGAATCATTGGCTCCTAACTTTTTTACTGCTCGCTCCTTATCCCTAATCCTTGTGGTTAAGAGAGCTGATGCAAAACAGCTTCGGAATCGGGGTTTGCAAAACTGCGCAAGACTTCAAAGCAAACGGTGAGAAGTCGAGCACTCAAATGCTGTGCAGAGTGAAGCCCGTCCCTGTGACTTCTGACAGCCCGGGCGCTGCTTCCCCGTCATCCGGCATGACAGGGAGGAGGGCAGAAAGAGTAAAAATAGTAGAAATGGGCAACCTGAGCGTTCAATTTGTGAATGGCAAGGAGTTGTCAGCACGTGGAGCGATGAATCAGACAGTTCGTAATCTCCCACTCCTACCAAACCACAGCGTAACCACGCTGACTAAATATAAAACTCCAAACAACTTATTTTTAAGGTGGCAACACTCCTTTACGTCGACAAAAACACTGGCACGTACAACCGTTCTCAGAAATATGAGCAAGCAGGAAACACGCAGCTGGATGCAGGGTGTGCCTGACCCAATTCTACAGTCAGCACTAGCTCAGGACAAGATGTATTTCTAATGTAATTGCTTTCCAAAGAAAGAGACCAAGTGTCACGTCTCAAAAACGCGTCCTTGGAAGATGTCGGGCGTTTCCTCGGGTACAACAGTGGAGAAGCAGTTACAGCTGAGTGATCCGGAGGGTTAAATGGAAAAATCTCACTGGGTTGAGATAAATAAGCAGTATTTCCTGCACACGAGGGTGAGCAAATCGCTCATAGGGAGGTGTGAGCCACAAAGCCGAGCGCAGTGCAGAGATACCCGAGCTCGGAGCATGCCGCAAAAGCATTATATGTTTGCTCTAAACACGCACGTGTTTTCCCTGAGAGAGGGAATGGAAAACACGCACTGCTGGTCACTGAAGTTCAGTGGCAATAAAGGCGCCTCCAGCCCTGGGGAGCACTGCACAGGATGCAAGAAAAATCCTCCCGTTAGGAACAGGCAAGAAATACAAACCTGCTCTTTCAAAGAGCTGGGACAAATATGAAGGGGAATTGGCCACAGCAGATGGAGATTTGCACAGGTGAAATCAGGCTCAGACCTGGGGAATTTGAGCTCTGGCTTCTAGCAACGTTCTTCTACTCACGAGCAAGTCGGCAGGTGCCTGCTCTAAGTACTGCAGGGTTTACAGTAGGAGGAAGAGGCTTTTCTCCCACAGCAATGGCATGGACTAAAATACATGGACTTTGTGTCTATAGTAAGTGAAGCAACAGTTAAACAGAGAAAAAGCTAACTGTAAAAAACATGGCAAATCCAAATTGTGACAGGTCTGAAGCCGATGTTATTGAAATAACCATACCGGGGACCTGCCATTTTCCAGCCAAATCATCTTCTTTGCTTGCCAATGTCCAATTTAAAAAAAAAAGCTTTTGAAAGCAGCGCCAGTTTTTTCTCTTTCAAGAGAAAATCTTCCTTCTATGAACATCTTCTATCACATGCCTGCACTGCAACTCTGTTTTTGCAATGTGTCCTGACATTACACGGTTCCAAGACTGCACGGTTTTTCTGCCTCTGGACACCTACCAGAAGGGTTTGCTGTCAAACACCAAGAAACACAAACAAGAGCCTTCTTTTATGCCCCGACACACAATCTTGGGCTCCTGTTTTTGAGTTCTACTCCCAGCAGTTCCTGGACAAATTCTACAGATTTTAAATATTTTAAGATCCAGAAGGTCTCATTCATTAGACAGTCTTCTTTTAAAAAGATTTTTTCCAGTTATCAAGTACAAATCTGGTTCTTCACTCACTGCTTCTCTTAAGCATAAGACTTTTCTGGAGGGATCAGTTTTCTGTGCTTCCAGAAGGTGAAGTGGCATGTGTGAAATGTCACATGAGAGGAGACACCGATGTCACAAGCTGCCCTGAGCATTTTCTAGCACGGATTTGAGGAATGGATCCTCAAATGAAGAGACCGGTGCCCCATTCCACCACCTCTTACAGCGTGACCCTTCCCTGCGGCCAGAGAGACCAAATCTGTTAGCAAGTTGCACAGAGAAGGGGGTACAGAAAAGGGAAAACATCAGCTCTATGGTAAGTGCAATATGAGACTTGATAGGACTCATGCTAGCCACTCAGTGACACCTCTAGATGTGCCCGTCCTGGAAATGCAACACAAAAATGCATTTATCCACCTGCAACTGAAAGAAAAACTACCCAGGGCCTGTAACATGCTTTGTCGTCGCTGCTAATGCTGCTCTGGTTTCATTTTCTGCTACAGACACAAATATAGCCAGATCAAAAAGAAAAGGGAAATTTAGAGGCTGAACTAGCATGGACACAAAATGGGCTTCCCTTTTTATGAAACAGCTCTATCAACATACAGTGGACTCACTTTCCATCTGGCTCCAAATTGCAGATGGCAAATGATGTGCAGCAGGACTGATGCAATTGAGGACAGCTTAAAAACTCTGGCAGGAGAATGCAAGGAGGCTGATGAAACGCTTGATTGTCTGCTCCTATTCTGTGCATAGTGCTTTACTGTTAGCAAAGCTCAGAGACTTACTGGTCGCCTCAAGTCTTAACAAAAATCTCCTGTTTCCACAAGCGTAACTCAAAACTAGCCTGCAGGAGAGTTTTCATGATTTAATGCTGCACATCTACACCTTGATTTAAGGAACATTTTAACTGACAGCACCTGGTTTACAGGCAGAAAGCTACCTCCGCCACAACCTGCCCTATCATTTCTGTTGCCAACCTACAGTTGGCAGCATTAACACAGGCAGAAAGCTAGTTGAGATGTATTGATTTTAAGCAACCTATGGCAGACTTCTTCCAAAGTTGGACATTGCATCATGACAGATTACCATTAACTGGAAGAGATTAAGCACACCCAGTTGTATCCTACAAGGAGCTGTCTTGGAAGGCAACAAAATTATTGAATGAGGCAACAGGTTAATGCTTTGCTAGGGCTGTTTCCCTCTCTGGAAGGCTCATAGTACTGATTAAGAGCACGGCCAAGAAACCTGTGAAGGCTCTATGCATTATTATATTGTAAAGCCAGCTTCCCTACAGAAGTCTAACTAAATTCAGTTAGCAAAGGGGACTAGCCATGCCAATACAGAACACAGACCTCCTTTCTAGCCAGGAGAACCTGACATATGGATCTGACCCTGGTATGGAAGAAGAAAAATAGTAAATGGTGAGCTGCTAACATAAACAAGCTCTTGTATCTACTTCTACAGACAGGAAAATGAATGTTTCCCTTCTAACATACCTAACACTGAGCTAAATAAATAGTTTTAGGGCAGTGATATAAAAGCTAATGGGAAAAAAAATCTGTTTCACCAGCGTATAAATATCTTATCCTTTTAGATCTGAAAATGCTATTTTCTTTCTCAGTTTTCCTTCTCTGGTAATTAGATCTTACTTCGTTTCCAATGCACACCATGTTTACCACTTAAGCTACAGAACCGAAGTGGTTCAATTCTAAGAAAGACAAAAAAGCGGGAGAATGACTGAACAGACTGAAAAATCCATTCACAAGTACCTGTAGCAACCAGAATTGCTGAATAAAAAGAAAATACCCCCGTTTCCTATGGGAACTCTGGAACAAACCCTCTGCCAAGCACCCATGCCGAAACACAGCTCCTTACTTACTGGCGGCTCATATGTTCTCAGTGCTACCAGCACCAATATCCTGAAATCCTTCTGCAACAGAGGGGGAACACTAAGTCCCAGTAAAGCTGCAGTTTAAACTGTTTGTGCAGCGCTGGTCACTCCTCCAAACCCCACATGTCTGATTCACGTTAGTATTTCAGTTTAAAAGTCCCCTCTGCTGCTGATTCATGAGAGGTTTGCATACAAAAATCTGTACAGGCACAACCAGCACGATTTTAAGCCTCCTATTTTAAGCCAGCACAATCAAAGTGCTCTCCAGATCTCTGGTTCAGCTGCTTTTTCAGGAATAGCCAATAGAAAAGGTAAAGTTTTATAAATTATTTCTGCTTCACCACTAAATATGCTGCTGTAATTTGTCTGACATCTATTGCTTTCCGAGGGGGAATTAAACGCTCAGTTTTCTAACGCACCTGAATATGTATTTAACCACATACAAATGAATTCCAGTGTCCATAAGCCTGGAATCCAGAAGATTAGGGCCCCAACAAATTTACAATAACAGAATAAAAAAGCAGTTGTTATGTCAGTGCCTTCACAGATATATTGCTAATAAGCCCAATATACTAAACCTGAGTCCCTCTGAGCACCAGATGCCAATGCCCAGCCCAACAATGCATTTGTTACCCTTTATAGTTCAAACCTTGCATCATTTAATGATTTAAGGAATGACTTATATATTCTTTTGCTCTTGAGGTTTCTAAGATATCCGCATTGCTCAGAGATGGCTCCACATGCAGTTTCACAGAACAAGGGGATTAAATTCTTACTGCTTAATTTAAAGGTAAACAATATTTTTTTAATGTAAGTACAATCCAAGGAAGCATTAAACTATTCTTATCCTGACTGTGACAGGAAAAAGTGATAAAGTGTTTGTATATACTAATATGTTTTAACAACTGAACATTACCTAACACCTGATTATAATAATGAAAGAGACATTCAGGGATTTCTTAAACAATTCTACGTGATAAAATCCAGTTGTCATTAACTAAGTAAACTGCTTGTTCTGTCCATACGTACAACACCTTCTATTACTTTTGCTTTGGGGGAAAGTTTTTAACAAATTATCCAGTCCATGTCTACTACCACATACCTGTAAAGTGATTACGGACTGCACCTGCTGCCTGATACGATGGAAAAAGCAGCAGCCCTTAATCCCTAGGTGCACATTGTTCTACGCAGATGAGATCCTAGGAGTTAGTCCTCCAGGTTCATGCACTTCCAACACATCTGAGCGCTGCCCTAGTTGCTTTTGGCATCTGGACTTCTCTTTGCAGATCAGGAGCAGTAGGTTAAGAACAAGCCTAGTCTGAAATACCCAACAGGTTTAATGAGTGGAATAGCAGAATGTCATTGGAGTGAATATTGAAAATAAACCAAAAATTCCTCTCTTCACTTACTGATCCCTGCTGGAAGTTGCTCAATATTTCACCCACAACTTGAAGCACTTACCCTTGGACTCTTATTTCAGAAAGGCCGCGAGCAGCTGGAAACTCCACCTTCCTTCTCTGGAAAGGATCCCAACAAGTAACTGTGAATTCATTCCCAGCTCATCTGCTACCACTCCAACTGACAGGCATTTTTAACCAACCACAAGGCAGTAGTCAAGAAAACCAACAACTCATTTTTAACCTACTACATGGCAGGAGTTGACAAAACCAACAACAGAATGAATATCTTTTTTTTTTTTTTTTTTTTGAAGTTGAATGCTGGTGTAAGTATATTTGAGTAAGCTCTGCTCTACCTGCAATTCTGCACCATAAGGTTGGGGAGGGAGAGCCCTGGCTGGGCCACACCCATGTGAAATACGGTCCTGGCAGCAGCAGCACTAAGGAACAAGGCAGAGCTCGAGCTCTGGAGCCCAGCAGGAGATGGGACAGATCTTTAACCGACTTTGATATGAGTTGGGATGGCAGGAGATATCTGCCAGGGAATTATCCACCATCCTCAACAGTTATTGCTGTATCTCACTGCAAGAGCCATCAGGACACAGCCCGGAGCTACGTGGGATGAAGCTACAGCTGCCCAAGGCAGCAGAGGGACTGGGACGGGTCCAAGCTGAGATTGGCAGCGCTGGCAAGAAACCAACTGTCCAAGTTCTCTAAATCAAGCAAACAGGTTGCTTAATGCATAGTAAGACACAAACAGCAGCAAAAACAGCAAAACAAACCTGAGATCTATGTTAAAGAGAAGGGCAGCAGACTCATCAAGTAATAATACAGTAATTGCACACCGAGGTAAACACAGGAGTTTTATTTAGCACAACTGCAGCTCTTCAGGAAAGCAAATCTCCATTTATTTTTGGAGAGGTAGGAATAGTGGGTGAAAACTCCGGCTGGATAAAGCCAGTCATTAGCACTATGCCTGTGTCAGCAGAGGACTCTGTATCTTATTTTTAAAGGGCTGAAAAACATCTTGCTCCTGATTTCAAAATAACTTAAGGCTTACTATGGTACATTGGCAAGACACCCCGGCTTTGTTTACACGTCTGAAGAAACATTCTGCACGTCAAGTGTATAAATAACTAGGACTTTCTAAGAATATTGCATTACGTTATGTGACTAACATTCTTTCACAAAAATATTTGGGTAGTATCATTCATTGCAACAAAATAAGCCGGCAACCATAGCCATATTTTGTGGAAGTTATTTTCTTAAAAAAAAGGAAAAATCTAAAAAGAATATGTGATTGAAAAGGCAGAGACGATACCTATTTTCACATATATAATGCAGTGTTCGTGCAGAGGGAAGGTGGCCATTTGGCCTCCAAGCGCAGGATGTGGAAAGTTCTAAAACTGAAATATGTTTCAGAACAGGCCACTCCAGCTATGTTTTAATTTGATACAGGTCAAAATTACCTGTATGAGTTAGGTCGTTAAGCCCCAGGGCTGTCAGTCTGGTTGGACCTAGCTCACATGGGGCTGTGTTTTGGGTTGTTCTTAATTCAGCTGTGATGGTCTCCTAATTGAAGATAACACGGAACACCTGCAGCTTGCACCACGAAGGGCTGCAGAACAGCCCATTTGCTGCACTGGTTACCGTTTCATCCTTCAGAAGCACAACAGACGAGTATCCACCTGTGTGACGGAGTATTTCCCATGGTTTTCTGCAACACTTTTAAAACAGTCCGAGAACAGCTTAGGGCAAAGCAAGGACACACACACTGTCATCCCGGCACATTCATCATTTTTCTGGCTAACAACCGTGATGTTCAAAAAACAGCTCTGAGGAGCAGAGACTCACCCTGTGGTCCTGGCAAAGAACATACCATAATAGCAACGTCAGGCAAATGAGGTACTGCTTAAAAACATCACCACTCAAGTACACTAGGCTCTCTGCAGCTTTATAATGAACAGTGAACAGAAATCCAGTTTCCCCCCACTGGACGTGTCACCTAGCGGAACTGGTTTCACTTCAGTATCTCACGAAGCCAAACACATCAACGACAGCTGTTTATCGCTGCTCCTGGGGCCCGTCAGCAAAGCGGCACGTCTGGGCACTTCTTTGCCGTCACATACGGCCATTTGAGGCATTTTTGACTGTATCGCATCACCCAGCAGCACGTCGGACCTCAGCCCTCCGTGCACGTTAAAACGCAAAGGGCGGCTAGAGGGAGCAGGGCAGACGCACGACGAGGTCCTCGAGAAAGCTCCCGCCCTACCTGCTGTTCACAAGCGCCCAGGAAATCGGCACTATCGATATTCTTCTCCTCTAGTGCAACATCAACATCAGTGCCTTGAATAATACTAAAAAAAGAAAGGTTTATATGGCTGTGTGGTACTGCTTAACTCAGAGATAAGCAGGACTAAGTAAAAACTGAGACCTCTGCTGTTCCAAACTACTCGAACATTAGCTAATTCACACCCTAAGTTTCTAGGGAGCCTACAGAAACTTTGGAGATTAACAAAAATAACTGTTTTGCAAGGAAATAGCTCCTCGACAGCCCCAGATGCTTTGAGCTTTTTGAATTGTTTTGTTTGAAAACTAAACCATTTAACAAATTTACCTGAATCACCTGATACGAAGATGACTGAATCATCTTACGACTGAGCATACGTGCAACGTGGCCTATCTGAAAGGAAAAGGGACAGTATTAACACTGTAGAAAACATCTTCTAGAAGCACAAAAGTATCCAGCTCATGTGTACTATGCTCTTTAGTTGGCCTCCTAAACGTTACGGCAAATGAGGCGAACAACCGCCGCCCAGAAATTCCCCAAAGCCCCAAAGACTCCAACACATGCAAAATAACTTTTTATCTTATCTGCATAAAAGGTCTTTCCTATTGTGAATTTGTGCCTCCTGAGCCCATATCAGTCGCTAACACCTGAGGAAGGGCAGCCTTATCAAAAAGCATTAGGCTACAAGAAGGCTTTCAAAGGCCTGCCAAAACACTCCTATCAATGGATTAGGGAGCTCATTCATAACAATGAACTGCTGCAGGAGATAATGTAGCTGTAGTAACCTTTGCACTGGCTAGAGGTTATGTAATACCTCAATTTTTAATCCCCTCATCCAGAGGGAGAAGAAATTAGTCAGCTTGCAAAGGTTAAAGCTTCCTTACTGTTTCCCTCCTTCATTTGTTCCAATTGTGATGATCTAGCAGATGACATCAACTGCACAAACCAGGAGAGACTTGTAAAATTCATCGCTGACGTTTGCAATCCTACTGGAAATTCCTATAAAACCACTGCTGTTGTGGGAAGGGCTGCTCTACAGTGTTTTCCTCCCCATCCTCTTCCTCTGCACACTTTGCATGCCAGTTAAAAGACAAAACTGAGTAAGAATTGCTGTCACTCAAGCCACAACACGGATGAGCTTATTTACAACTACCACTTTTAAAAAATAACATCAGTGATTATTAAGCTGAAAAAAATCTGCTGTAGTTGGGGTGCGTCCTTAATCAAGACAGTTAATAGGACAATCTAAAGCATAACATGGACTCACAGATTAATTTCAGGAAACGTGGCCAGCTGTTGTCCCAAGAGAGCAGAGCCACTGGGCTGGGGTCCAAGACATGCAGCGATGCTTTCTGACCTGTAAGTACTTTTCCTGAGGAAACCTTTCACCTATAAAATACAGCCTCATTGTTTTTGCATGCCTGAGCTTTCAGAGCTACAGAAGCAAAACTCTGTTTGCAAAGAACATTATCAGAGAGCACTCAAAACTCATTCTTAGGCATAATTTCTTATTGCAGCCACTCAAGCCAGCTGTCACGGTCATGCGTTTCTCTGCTGTTCCCGAGTATCAGGCACGTGCTTCTGTCCCGCTGCTTTTATAGCTGCCAAGCTGCACTTCCTTCTGAGAATCCTCTCCGCTGATTCAATGGAATAAATGACAGCATCCCTATGCACAAGCCAAGGACACAGCGCTGCTCTCTGAGGGCTCCTTGGCAATTGCATTCACCTCACAGTTCTTACAAACTATTTTGCTGTGGAAATTAAATAGCCAGTTTCAACCCCTGTTATTTCAGGGCATCAGCTTTGATCCATTTTCACCTGCTCATCTATTTTGCTCTTGTGCCCCACACAGATTCTTATGGCCAGAATAATCTGCTCACTCGTTTCCCAGTCACTCTGACAGTGGGATATTTCTGATCTCTCCCAATTCAGAGCTCACCACTGAACCACAGCTGTTAAGAAGATTATTATATTTGCTCTTCTTGTAGGAAAAAAAAAAAAAAAAAAAATCAATGGAATGACCAAGCGTTCCCACAATCAGTAGCAATCGGTGGATTGGCACCACTTTAAGCAGCTGCATGTATCACTCTAGAAGCTTTTTTTTGAGGGCAAAAGTCAGGAAAAAAAAAGCAATCCCACAGCAGTTACATAAGTTGATGAAGTGACTATAGCTAGTGTTTACTGCCCCTTTTAAGAACTACAGCTATTGATTTTGCTTCTGAATTTCAGGCCCACCCTGCAGTCCTTTATTACAAACTCCGAAAAGTGAATATGTGGGCTAGAAATACCCCTATGCAGGCCAAGGTCCTGGTCTACCAAAAGAGAACAAATCCTGACCACAAGTTAGAATCTGAGCAGGAGAAGGGAGGAAGAAACTGTCATCAATGTGTCTGATGAAATTTTATACTCTATGTATCCATACTTAACTGCATAATGTGTCTCTTTTAGCAAAATTATGATCAAAGATCATAACTGATTTATGCTGAAGATGAGGCTTCATCTTTTTTTTTTTTTTTTTTGGAGGCTATGGGCTTAGCGTATCACTTTCCACTCAAAACTATCATAAAACTGCACAGAAAAACCTAACATTCTCCTTGCTTGCAGGTACGTGCAGTCTATGGCAAAAAGCCCAAACGTGTTTGCCAAGACTTGCTTCTTGGCACTGTCAAGTTTTGCTTAAACAACAATTTTGGTCCTTTTCACTTTGGCTTCTTCCAAGCAGACACCTGCGGCTCAAGCACGCCCACTGGAACGCACCCGGATTCATACAGAACAACTATCAAAGAGAAAGTTTCAAACAAACATATCTATGGACCCACTTCCTACCCAGGAACGTTATTCTTTTCAAGCTCCAAACAGAAAACATCCAGTTTAACACTATCAGCAGCAGACAGCACTGAAAGAGATCAAAGCCATGTCACATGCTACAGATAAGGTGGTTTTAAAACACACATCAGGTCAACTACCTCAGCATAAGCCTATTTCTTTAGGACATGACTACTTCTGCCCGTCCATAAATGCTTTAAGACAATTTGCAATAAGTCTGGGCAGTGTCTTCCACACAGGCTTCACTGCTAACCAGCACAGCTGCAATAAAACTGCTCGTTTCAACTATAAAGACACTTTCTAATAGGGATGTTGTTATAGAAAATAGGCCTAGGCCAGTATAAGTATTGCTTCCTTACTTTTAACCTACCTTTCAAGAGGTTTTTCCATCAATGCTGGCACAGGCACCCTGAGCATCTACCCTGCAAGGCGGCATGAGCAGGGACAGGCAGTGCTGTCATGACCCTTCCTGAGCAGGGAAAGGTCCCCAAGGAGCAGGGCCAGGGCCCAGCATCCCCAGGAGCTCCTGCCCTTTGCCAAGCAGCCCGGCAAGGAGGGGAACAGGGAGAGGGAGGGAGACCCTGACCTTGAATGGCACTCGATAACAACAAGAAGGCCACAACACGGCGGGACATCGCCCCCGCTAAGAGCACAGTGCCCCAAGGACACCCCACAACGCCCAGATGGAACAGCGAACCCCCACTCCTCCGCTCCATGCGGCCCCCAGGGGAGTAATGGGGGCCTCCTGGAAAGCCAAACTCCTCTCAGAGCGCTCGGGGGCGGACAGACCTCCCCTCAGTCCACCCGCACCCCCAAAATGGCCACCCAGGCCCCCAAAATGGGGGACAGGAAAGGCCCTGGATAGCAGGGAAGGTCCCGGGGCCCGCGGAAGGGACCTCCCAGGTCCTAAAGGGCCCCGGAAAGCAGGAAAGGCCCCTGAGTCCCCTCAGTCGGGACCCGCACCCCGCGACGCCCCCTGAGGACCCCCCTCTCCCTCGCCCACCTTGGAGGCCCCGCTCCGCGTCCCTGGCGACGCCGCCGCTTCCGGCGGGCAGAGGGCGGGGCCCCGGCGCCAGGCTCCACCCCCTGCCGCGCCGACACTCGATTGACGCGGCGGCAAGCCAATGAGCAAGGGGGATGGGGGAGGTGAAGCCACGACGAGGCGGTGGGCGGGGCCACCACGAGATGGGCGGGGAGGAGGAGCGGGCGGCACCGCTGGGCACATCTGGGCTCCGCCGGGCACCTCTGGTCACCGCTTGGTACTGCCAGGCACCGCCACCTCCTTCCCACTGCACGGAGCCCCCAGCGCTGCCTCGGGCACTTGAGCAGCTTGTCCAGGTGCTCCTGGGCCTGTGCGGTCCCGCAGGGAGCAGTGGCGATTCCGGTGCCATCTCTGCCTGTAGCTGCTCTTTTGAGGGTTCCTGGGGGGTTGGGAGATATGGCAGCTGTACGGGCAGCCCGGAGGGGGTCGCGGGGATGGCGGGAACGCCGGCACAGAGCCCCTGGAGCTCTGCGGCGCTTCCCGGGCCCCGGAGGGAGCGGCGCGGCCCCGCCCCTGGGGAGACATCATGGAGCGCGCGTCCCCGACATGCTGGGCATGGGAGTCTTCTAGGAGCGCACTGTCGGGCGTCCTGTTGCCTTGTGAAGGGTGCTGGCAATTGTAGAGTGATGAGAATGTACGTATTAACATGGAAGCACAGGTTGTAGTGACTGAAACCCTGCCAGTTGTTCGCCTACAGTCTCTGAAAACAATAAAAACAGACCCAAACCCGGCAAGGGGGTGCGAAAAAAAATCGTATTGCAATAGTCGGAAAAATAGGTACTGAAAGAGAGTGGGGGGAGCGCGCATGCGTAGAGCGTCGCTGTGTGCTGGATGCTGCCACCGCGTGTCTGAAATGGGGTACTGCAAGAGGGTGGGGGGGAGAGGGGGAGCACGCATGCCCAGAGCGGTGCGGAGCGCTCGATGCTGCCACCGCGTGTCTGAAATTGGGTACTGCAAGAGGGTGGGGAGGGGGGCAGACATGCGCAGAGCCGTGCGGAGTGCTCGATGCTGCCACCGCGTGTCCGACTATAGGTACTGCTAGAGTACTGCTGCGGTACTGCTGCTGCCGCTTGCCTAAATAAATTTGTATTGCAATGGAAAGAGAGCGTGGTGCATGTGCAGAGCGCTCCAAGCTGTCGGTTCGTGTCCTAAAAGCGGTACGGCAAGAGGGAGGGGCGAGCGCGCATGCGCCGCCAGGAGTGAACAGAGCGCATGCGTCGCAGGCGCTGTAGAGGGCGCATGCGCTCTGGGGAC
>JAUBOD010000934.1:1937155-1949656 GCA_032353885.1 Nothura maculosa
AGGCCCAGCTCACGCAGTCTCTCCTCATCCCAGAGATGTTCCAGTCCCTTCATCATCTTTGTCGCTCTCCGCTGGACCCTCTCTAGAAGCTTTGCCTGCACGTGCGTTACCCGAGACGTAGCTTCCACACGAGACAGTCAGGAGCACTCAGCTCATTCCGCATCTCTCCCAGGGGGCAGATGGTTAAGTAGGCAAATGAGTGTGGGCAGCAGCTAATCCGCTCTGGGCCTTGCTCATGTGCAGGCCCTCCTGCAGCAAGAGACTTTTCAAGACAGTCTGCCATGCACAGGAAAATGGGGATGAATTGCGTGTCCGAACTATTTCCTTGCTTATCTGGGGCATTATTTTACACCGAACTTCGAAAATTTGGAAGGTTTGAATATAAGCTCGCCTTCTTTTGCTTAAAATTGAGTTGGGGAGAGGTTGATCTACAGCTCTAATAAGCTGCTCTTAGACTGGAGTATTTATGCAGGGCTGTACACTAGGACAGCTAAATAGGAATTCTGGCAGAGATCAAACACTTTTAATGACAAACACTGTGCTCCTTCCCTCAGCACAATGAAAAGATGCCTTGGCAGAACCTCTTATTACCTTACAAAGAGAGTAAATGACTTCCTGATAAGAAATCCATAATACATGATGCTCTTCAACACACTCCTGGTGGAATTGCTCAGCTGTCCAGGCATGTCCTGCTTCTCTGGAGGTGCAGGAGCTACAAAAGCAGAGTCAGTGGATATAAGAAACAGAATGAATATAAATTCAAAAGACAAGAGGACGCAAGGCAATGCAGGTTAGGGCTGCACACACCTCCTGCCATGAAACATCTGTTGATACCTTAAACCTGCCCTCTACTGGTAACAAAAAACAGAAGCAGAGGTTTGCAAAACAACGCGGTGTTTGGATCATCACCACCTCGAGCTCTGTTTTCCTCCACCTTTTGAGCATCTCTGTGTGGCTAGATGTCCTCATGGGACCTGAAGGGAATAAGTTGTCTCAGAGATGTGATCTGCTGGGACTCAGTCCACAACAGGCCTTGCAGGGAAGCAGTTTTAGCAAAGAGGAGCACAGAGCTAATTTTCCAACAGGACCTTTCTGGCTGGGGTACATCTGAAAATCCGTCTCACATTTGTGAGGGGAGGTACATGGCCAGCTAGGAGCTCAGGCAGCATTTGTCATGAATTTGTTTGTTAGAAGCAGGGGAAAGAGCTACGTCACCCAAAACAGGTGACCACCACCCCAGGGAGGACTCCCTCCCATTCCTAATGTTCTCACCTATTGGAGCCTGTACAACCAGAAAGCCTTTCCTTGCAAAGAGAGTCCAAGGTACGTGTCACTTGAAAACCTCTGAGGCAAAGGGAATGTCCTCTACCTTTGTGAGGATGCAGAAGCAGCTGCTGGGCTTCCTCTTCGATCCCGTTTGCTGGCCAGGCCACTGGGTTTTCTTTTGCGATGTCCGTGGGGCCCGTGGCTCTTGTTGCTGGCTCCTCTTTGCCTTTCTCACCGTTCTCCAGCAGGTACATAAAATCCTTGGCAAAGTAGCTGATACCAAATTCACCTGGAGGAAGAAACTCCAGGTCACGTTGCTTGTGGATCAGCTACATCTCCAGCAACACGAGCAGAGACGAGGCTCAACTGGAAAATAAGTGGACTGATGCCCACAAGGCCTGGCCTATCTCAGCATTGATGTGGAGTCTAATACCAGACATGGCACCTAAGCTTACAGAGCTGCTGTTCAGGTCCTGGGGACATGAATTCCCTGGAAAGTTTTACCATGCTCATGGCATGGGATGAGAAGGGACCTCACATATTCCCCATAGGAATTCCCGGAGGTGAAGCAGCACACAGGGAGCTTCAGAAATGGCCATGGAGGATGGGATTCGAGTAATCCTGTCAGTTCCTGGAACGCAGTGGGGTCTTTTGTCCAGTCTGACTCTGGACAAACTTACCTCTCTCACCCTCCCTCAGCACATGGTCACGCTAAAACAACCTCCAGACTTACCTGCTCCTCACTTGCAACCACTTACTTAGTCTTTCTAGAAAGGAGTCTGTGTCCATGTAGCCTCGGTAATAAAACCAGTCCAGAACCTGCAGGGGAGAGCTTGGAGTGAGGGCAGAGAAGCCACCTGCAAGGGCCTTGGGGCTCAGGGTACCTGTAGAAGCAGCTCACTTGATGTGTGGGAGGCATAAAAGCACAGCAGATGCGGAAGAGGTTGGCTTTTGATATTTGTAAGATATAACTGGAGGCTTGGAGGAAAAAGAAGGCAGCTGGGTTTTCCCTGGGACAGATGTCGTACTCGCCCGTCAAAGAGCACACTGTGATGGTGGCCTCGGACACGAACCTGGCCTTCCCCATGGCAAATTCCCCATCAACGTAGCGCTAGGAGAGAAAATGAGGAATGCTCAGTCTTCCCAGAGACATGAGCGGGTCGTACAAGTGTGATGAAGGCTGTTTCTTACCCTCTAGCCCCAAATAGAGTGGGGATGTGGAGATCGCCCTCCCCTCCAAGGGACAACCCTGCCCACTGCTCCATGCACTCCAGGGTCTACATTCATCCACTCCTCCCATCCGACTAAACAATTAGTATTTAATGAAATGCCAGATAGGTGCAGCAGAAAGTACTCAAACTGACCCCCTGGCCAGGTTGATGCTCTTGGGGGTAGGTGAGTCCTATCTTCAGCATAGCCAGGCCATGGGATACCCAAGTTCAACTTGTCCTCCCGTAGACATCACCAAGCAACTTTGGTGGCAAACACTGAGGTACAAATACCCTTGCCCCCACTAATGGAAGGACACACGCAGACCCTAGGCATGACCTAGCACAGGATCTTCAGACAGGGTACTCACCACTCCATGGTATAAAGGAGGGATAAAACCAAAATACAGTGGGATGAAGCAGCTGCAGATCACAGCCTGGGGGTGAGATGGAAAGCACAGAGATGAGCACAACAGTCTCCTGCCTTCGGAAAGGGCAGCTCCCTGTTGCAGACCGGACCTCATAAAGCACAGCTAGGCTTTGGGAAGGAGGAAGGCAATGTGAGGTCTGGACAGGCTTCTCCCACAGCTGCAAATCACTCTCAACCACCCGCTTGAATGATGTCCTCCTTGGAGGCACCTGGATGTCGCACCTGAATGATGTCCTCCTTGGAGGCAAACTCTGAAATCACCACGTTCTTCCAGCCACGCACACGGGTGAGGACAATGTGCAGCCTCCCCGAAGCCAGCTGGTGGGCATTTGCAGGAAGAAATTTCCTTAAGGAGGTCCTTAAAGCATGAAGGACATTTACACGAGATGAATAAGAGAGCCAGTTAGTGTTTTTCATGGTATTGTAGAAGAATGGCAGCATCTCATCTAAAGGCAAAGCAAAGACAAATAATCATGACAATATATTATTACTATGTACTTCCCAAGCTACCTTTCCATCTGGCAAAGATGCATTTTACCATGATGATAAATGTTCATGAAGATCCCTTATATTCATTAGCGCTGGAATGCTTACAAGTGGACCTAGATTTTCCAAGGATCTTCAGTACTGCATGAACTGGGCTTTGTTTTCCATTTCTCTCCATTCCCTCCACCAAGTCCTCTATATAACATGACCTCTCATTTGCTCTGCGTCGTCTGAGCTCAGAGGGTATAATCTTCCTTAAAATTCATGGGCACTTCCATATTCAGAATTTTCTTTCTTCTGGTTTGGGAATCTATCAAAACCAGCAAGCGCCCTATTAAGCACTTCTGGTTTTGATATTAGATACAGTTTCCCTTAATTTGAATTCACAGAGTCACAGAATAGTTGAGGTTGGAAGGGACCTCTAGAAATCATCTAATCCAGCCCTTCTGCTCCAGCAGGGACACCCAGAGCATAGGGGGACACCCAGGTGGGATTTGAAGATCTCCAGAGAAGGAGCCTCCCTGGGCAGCCTGTTCCAGGGCTCTGGCACCCTCAAGGAAAGAAGTTTCTCCTCACATGGAGATGGAACTTCCTGTGTTTCAACTTATATCCATTGCCCTTTGTCCTATGACTGACCACCACTGAGAAGAGTTTGGCCCTTTCCTCCCTATATTCACCCTTCAGGTCTTTATACATTAATCAGATCCTCTCTCAATGTTCTCCAAGCTAAACAGGCCCTCACTGTCTTTCCTCACTTAGTCTTTCCTCAGAAGAAAGAGAATTAACAACACGCAATCATTCGTTTTGTAATTGTACCTAGCAGATTGTCTCTGTATAGTTTATCTCTTTGTATTTTCTAATCTTGAAGTTAATGAAGTAAAATTCTGAGGAATTTACCACCGAATAAAGAAAAACATTCAAAGTAAAAAAAATATCCTTTGCAAATCCAATATTTCCAGGCGTCTGAGCTCTGTGGACAGACAGAATAAATGAACGTGCAGAGCCCTCACCTATGTCACACTCACACACTGCCACCGCAGCCACAAACGACCCCGAAGAAACCCCATAGATCCTGGATGCGGATTTCAGGATTCTGGGAGCCAGTTCCATCAAAGCCTTCAGCACTCCAGCTTCATAGATGAGCATGAAACCGCAGCCCCTGAACAGAATAGAGAGAGGTCTTTCCTCATTTCTGCTTCTCTTCATCATCTCTGTTCACACCAAGTATCGGAGCCGCAGGAACAGGGCGCCCAGGACAGATCTGGAGATCTGTTCCACAACAGGAACATTCAAGGAAAGCTACACTGGGTTTGCTCCCCACATGCTCCTGTTTCTGGTCTCTTCTGTTGCTTCTTCCTCCTTCTGTTGCTGCTTTATATCTGTTTGAAATACATCCGCATGCCAACTATCCAAAAAAAAACCCAGGAGTGGGTGTGGTGAGCTGTCTTTTAATGCCTAAAGCCACTTATTAAAATAAATGGCCCACGTTGCAATGCTTCCAAGAAAGGTGTTTGCACCTTTGCAGGTTTGCAGCACAAGAAAATCACCGTGTATACAATTTTCTTACTAGGTGCTGCTCAAAATTGTAGCATTTCACATTTATCCCTGGGCTACCCAGCCCTCTCCTGGGGAGTAAAGTTGCAAAAGCCAAGTAACTTATTAAAGAAATCTCAATCCAGGTTGCTAACTGGGTTTAACAAATTCAGGGTTCAAGTTTGCTTGCGAACGCTACAAATCTAGAGTCCAGTTAACTATTTTGGGCTTAATTTGCTACCTAAATGCTCGATGTTCATTGACCTGTTGCTCTGTAAACAGTCTAAGGGGAAAAGCAGCATCTCAGATGTACAGGGTCATCTGTTGATTATTGGTTACAAAAACGTGCAGACTTCTTAGCGTTGCATCCATGTGACACATTGGGAAATCGCTATGTGGAAAAGCAGCACTGAAACCCAGCCAGAAGCTGCTGTCCTACACAAACAAGATGATAGCTTCAACAGATGGGGGAAAATGCATGAAAAGCTCCCCAAATTCTGCAGGGCAAAGGCTCACAAACCTTCTAGGATGGGCTCTCTGCCTCTCCCTGCATATTGATGCAGAGCCTGGGGGAGGTTTGTAGTGAGGTCTAGGGAGTAACCCTGATGTTCACACGGCAGTGGACACGCTAATGCCCAGCACTCCAACCTCTGGTCTTCCAAGCACCTTTACCTACTAATGTGGCCTCAATTTCATACAGGAGCAGAGCCCATCACCACCCAGCTCCACCCACGGAACGGGCCACTAAGCTCCTTACAAACACATTGCATGAGCATCGCCAATTCACCTGCAGAGTCAAAGGGGAAAGCAATGGATGGAGGACTCGGGGAGAAATAAATACATGACGTGCCAGTGAAGTAAACGCAATGGAAATGAGCTTTAGTCTAACCTTTCATAGACATATCTCTTAAGGGTTGCACTGAGAAAAGACAGCTCTAGATGCTGCTCTGTGCAATTTGTGGGATGCTCATTGCATGAGGAATTGGAGAGCCACGGGAGAAGAGGCAGGAAGCTCGTGAGACAGAGCAAAACTGAACCCCAACTCCAGGACAAGGGACAAAGCCCCCAAACATCCCCGCTGCTCCTTCACACCTGCTTTCCAGCCTTCTTCCCCCATGTCAAATGTGAAATACTGCTGCACATAAATGTGAAACTCTATTTTCCAAATCAGCTGGACAATTAGGTTGCTCAAACTGCAAACGAAACACCTCAACCAGGCTTTTCCACTAGTGTGCTTTGCTCTCTGTACTCACATCTGCGCATTATAGAGAAAACCAGTAAACCTCTTTGCTTTCACTCCTTACCCAACACTCCTCTGTGGGCTTTAACCAACTCTTTTACTCAACTGCTGCCTGTGGGCTTCACCTAGCTGCAAGCTGCAGTTGCTCTGCTTCCCACATGAACCACTGGACGTGCAAAAACACGGTCATCTGTCACAGGGGGAAAACAAGCAGACAAATCACATCCTGGATGTTTGTACACTGAGCTATGCACAACAACCCCCGTAAACAGCCGAGTCTGGATACTCGTAAGCGCTCAGAGGAAGTTTTTAGTTGATCAGGATGTTCAAGGCTTGAGGTAGAGTCTTAGGAAGGGCTGGGCACAGCCAAGCTGCACAGAGCTACCTCCCCAAATTCTTTTTCAGCAGGCTATACTTGTGGCAACACTCATTGCTGACTAAAAAATAATGCTACAATGGTTGAAGATCCTTGTCAGGGACTAACTATTTGCAGGACTGGGAATATTTTGAAGTAACTAATGCAAAGGCAGCTAAAAAATATGTTTCTGAGTGCAAGCTGTTGGACTGCTGGGGCTTGCCAGAAAAGGAAAGCTCCTGCAAGATTACCAAAACAAACTGTTTAGAGTCTGTTTTGTCTCTAGATATCAGCAGGGATTAGCCAAGGCTGGATTCTGCACTTGGATTTCTGGAGGTTTTGCTCCATCCAGCCACATATGTTCATATGTTCCTCTTTTCTGTGATACCTGCCTCAAAACGTGGCCCCACACAGCCAGGCTGTGCTACCTAGGAACCACAGATGTCTTCAGGGCCACCCTAAACACTGTGGGAATTTCTGCAGTTCCTGAGAACAAGAGACTCTCCCCAGCTGGTGATATTTTTCATTATTTTTTTTCCAAATCTGAGGCTCGAAGGCACAAGCTCTTGCTCTGGCTTTGCATTTACATTAGGAAGACTCTCCCAGCGCCCCCAGGATTCAGCAGCCTGGCCTTTAACCTGTGTGTATCCTGCTCCCAGCTGCATCATCCTGCCGCTTCTGGGAAGCATCAGGAGCAATCTGCGGTGCTGCACGGTCCACAACATTCAAGCATTGTCTGAAGAATTAGGCATTGCCTTCAGCTACATTAGGAGACAAAAGCTAAGGACAGAGGGGAAATCACTGTAGAAATTCCAGCTAATGGATTTATTTCAGGTTGAAGGCTGCTCATGTAAAAGATTAATTTATCATGGTGAAAATCTATTTATGTCACTCTTTTTTTTTTTTTTTTTGGGCCTCCATAGAAGCTTTTTCTCTTTCCTTTAAGCACTCAGTCCCTAAGGTGATTAATCAAGGAGTTTCCCTGGCACCACCCTGGCTGCAGCACCAAGTGCATTGAGACAGAAGTGTGAGACAAAGGTGCGTCCCCAAGAGCAGTCTGAGCTCGCTCATGCAGGGGTAAACGCTGGGTCTCATCCACGGCCCATGCACCTTGCCCGCTCCTTGGCCCTTCGAGTGCTACGTAACACACAGCTCCAACCTGGATATGTGA
This sequence comes from Nothura maculosa, assembly GCA_032353885.1. Taxonomy (NCBI): domain Eukaryota; kingdom Metazoa; phylum Chordata; class Aves; order Tinamiformes; family Tinamidae; genus Nothura; species Nothura maculosa. The sequence goes on from JAUBOD010000934.1 coordinate 1,944,845, forward strand.
AGAATCCCCCCAGAAAAGGCTGACATTGTGCTCAGAAACATGCTCCTGTCCTCCCACAGGGCCTCACTGTAGACATGCGGCACGGAGCTGCCTGGGTCACCAGCTTTTGGGGACACAGCACCGACACCAAACACTGCCTGCCAATAACTGCTGACAGCGAGCACCCTCTCGTGGCTCCACAGGGCCTGGTAGCCATCGTGCCTCAATTTCTCTTCAGGGCCAAGAATAATTCACTCCCCAGACTTGTCAAACCAGTGCGGTTCCACACCAGGACAATTCACAGCTCCCAAGCTTTACCCTTTTCACCTGTGTCCCCAGGTTGTGGCCTCTCATTTAACTGGATTTAACTCCTCCTACTTTGACTGGATTTAACTCTTCCTACTTTGACTGGATTTAACTCTTCCTACTTCGAACCCTCCCATCATGGACTTTCTCTGGAGCTGCTGACTCCTACCGAAAGCCACAGCAAGCACCTGCTTCCTGCTCAGTGTTGGCCACCTAGTCTTCATCCAGTGAATCAAAGGTGCAACTCAAGCAAGGTAGGTTGTTTCTAAGTAAGTGAATTAATCCTCAAAGATGCATTTTGCTACTTTTATTGTTTTGATGAAAGGTGTTCATCAGAGAAAGTCATCCTAACCTTTTTAGCTCCAAAAGCTCCTAACCTTTTTAGCTCCAAAAGCTCCTGTGACTGGAGCTTTTTGCTTTTGAATAGCAGCTATGTAAGTAGTCCAAGTCAATACCTTCAGGCCCATCCACGAGTTGAGGTCACCAAGACCTTGCAGCTGACAAGGCCCAGCCTTTTGTCACATCTGCCCCCACAGCAGCCGAAGAGCCAGGTCTAACTTTGAGCCTGGCACCTGGGAGCTGATCCTAGTGCACAGGCCGGGGCTACAGGGTAAGAAAAGACAGCAAAGTCAGAAGGGTTTCAGTTATGTCAGAGCTGCCTGTGCACAGATGTGAGCTCGGTGACATAAAACCAGGCACAACATGGCTGACAAGTGCCTCTCACTGATACCGGGCACTGAGCTCTCCTCTGCCCTCCACACTTCAGCCATTCGAGCCACCTGGGGCTGCCAGAACTACCAGGGAGCCCTGAGGGCCGTGAGGGCTCCCCAGCCTGACAGAGGGACCCAAGTTTCCCATCAATGTCACTAGTGGGGAGGCCGGGCCTGGAGGGCTTTGCCCGGCCCTAGTCGCTCGCCCTTGCCTCAGGCAGAGCGCCAAGCGGTGATGTTGCCACCAACACACCTCTACACCTCGTTTTTCCTCTCTTTTTCCTTTTCCAATCCCTAGGCTGTCTCAACCAATGGAAGAAAATAAAAGGATGACATAGAAGAAGAAAGGAGAAGAAAAACAAACAAACAAACAAAAAGCTTTCCACGGTTCCGGAGCGCTCATGCGCTCAACTGGGCTTGACTGGACCCGCCATGTTGGAGAAGGGCAGGGGTGATGGCAGTGAGGCCCCGTCCCCCGCGCAGGTATGAGAGGAGACATGAAGGGTCTTGTTGTGAGAAGTAATTAATAACCTCTTATTAAAGGCATTTCCCTTAAACACTAGGCAATAATGACCCTCCAATGAAGCGTAGCTGCTTCTCCTGGGGAAGCAGCAGAAGCTTTAAGGGAAGTTCTCAAGATACTTAAGCAAAAAGGAACTTCTAGGACCTGAGTGAGGAGCAATGTTGTCATCTCTGGCATATGGGCACTTCTGCTTGTCTTGTGGTGTGATGCTATAAGGTTAAAGCACCAGCAAAGGAAGAAAACACCCGTCATGGGTCTTTGGAGCTTCCCTATCTCCATTTGAGCTGTTCAGCTTCAGCAATCAGCGTTTACGGTCTGTTAGGCAGGAGCAGCAGTGAAGACATTCAACAGGAAAGCCTAAGCTCGGTTTTAGAGTCCTCAAGTGCTCTAGGCTTAACTACAACACCGAGGCCTCGGCAAGCAGATGGCGCAGCCGTCCTCCCGCCTGGCCTGTTGGAGCTGCTGGGGCCACAGGCGGCCAGGGGGTTGTCTGGGAGCGGCGGCAGCGCCGGCTGGCGCGCGGCTCCGACTGCGCGGCTCCGGCTGCGCTCGGCCGCGCCGACTGTCGTCTGCAGGGATGCAGCCGGTGTCACTGCCAGCAGCACCTGGGAAGGGCAGAGCTCAAGGGGCTCTTGGAAGGGGGTAGGCTCTGCGTAGCGTTGTTGTACTGTAGGGATCTGTGATAAAACGCTGCGTTTTAAGGAGCTGGCGTCTTACGCTGTGAAAAACGGCCTGGAGGAGCTCAAATGTGTGAGATCTGTGCCATTTGAAACTCAGCGGTGAATGTGCTTGGGAGCCCGGTGGCCACAGGGTGGCTGCACTGCGTGTGTTTGGTCCTGCGTCATTGTGCCACAGCCAAGTGACGGATGGGGCTGGTAGCAATCTGTACAAAAGCATCCAATGTCTCGGAAGGATGGATGGGGGCTCCAGGGAGGCTTTGGCATCTGTTACCGGCTCATTTGGGAAGAGGAAAAGAGCGATTGTTGCATTCTGTGTGTCACTAGGGTCTGTCCAGGAGGGGTGTTTGTAGCTTGGGTGGGTGACTGGCTCTTCTCATCCCCGAGGTCAGACTTTCTGGGCCTAAATCTAACTGCTTGCCTCAGTTTCCACCTTGTACAGGGGAGGAATGTAGACCCTGTAGGCAGAAGAAAGTGAGTTTACAGATTTACAGAGGGGCTAAAGGATCTCCATGTTGTTCACATGGCAAAAATGCCTTTTCTGAACAAGAAAACGAGTTGCTGATGAGAGAGCAGCATGACCTGGTTTCTGGAGGGGCACAGCGAGCCAGGAGTCCTTTTTTTCTCCCCGGTTCTTGATTTCTACATGAGTCACATCCCTTCTGTCCCTACATACAGCCAGCTGGAGGGGTGGGGGTTTTAGGTGCAAATCTGGTCCGCACAAATACAGCCCTCCCTGGCACACAGCATGGATTGGAGCCAAAATTCCCTGCTCCTTCTGGCCTCCAATGACCTCTCTGTGCTCAGCAAGCAAGAGAGCACCAAGCCCCAGGCCACTGTCTCGCCACAGCCTTGTCATGTTCCTGGCTTAAACCAAGGTTAAACCACCAAATCCTGGGGTCCAGTGGTGACAATGCTCGGAAGACGGTCCTGAAGAGGGAAGGGAAGATTGTACCCTGCAACATGCTCTCCTATGAGCCCAGGAAATTGTGAGGAGGAAAAACAGAGACATATTTGAGCCTTTGGTCATCAGTAGATGGATCTGCCCATGGTTCTCCTGGGCCTTGGGGCAGCCCTGGGCTGGTATGGATGAAAAGAGCCAGAGTTTGGTCATGGCCAGGTGTGGAGGAGGGAGATCTCCTGCCTTGGGGCTTTTAAGTGATCAGTTAGAGTAATAAACCAGGACTGAGCCCAGTGCTGGCTGTCACAGAGCTGGTAGTAATGCTCTTTCTGTAGAGGAGGAGGGAGATGGTCCCTAATGCTTTTCATTCAAGCCCAGGAAATCTCTGCCAGGCTGAATTAGGGCCAGTCACAATCTGTTTGGGTCTCTGCCCTGAAAGCCAGCAGCATGAGCAGAGGGATTTGTAGGAGCTGCAGATGCCGCCGTAGCCCTGGATTTTTGCAGAGCTTCACAAGGGGGCAGAAATCAGCTGCAGGAAGCGCATGTGGCAGGGACTTTCTGATGGAAAATTCTTGGGAGTGTTTTGCTTTCAAGCAGAAATCATTGCAGATTTGCTGGGAGAGCTGCTGCAAAGTTGCAGCGGGGACCATGAGCAGGAGAACCATTCCTACCATGAGCAGGGTTGTTGAGGTGATTGTGTGTTTAGCATCAGCTATTGTCATCTGATATCACCTGCTTTCAGCCCACTGGCTCCTGGTGGGTGTGCATGGGTCTGGGCTCTTTCACAAAAGGTGATTTATTCCAAATAAAAGTGGGGAAGGAGAAGAAAAGCTATGGAAGGAGATAGAGGGTGTTAACTTGAGTTTCTGAGGGGCTCGTGGCACTTCCTGAAGTGGAAGAGATGGCAGCGCTTCGTGACGATGCACTGTCTTGTAGATCATTGCAATGGAGGGAGCAGCCACGTGCCCACCACATGTAAACCCTGCTCCTCCATCAGCATCAGGACACAGAGCTGGCCAAGGAGCCTGGTCTTGGATGTGTGTCCATGTCAGAAGGAAGCAGTACCCATTTGTGATGAGCTGGGCTGGGCCCCCAGAGCACAAAGGGCTTGGGGACACAGGCTGTCAGACAACTATCTCAAGGGTAGGTCACCAAGAGCTTTGTTAGTCCTGCATTTTTGCCCTCCACCTTGATGAATAGCTGCTCTCCTCACAGCATCGGGGGGAAAGGTGGGGGAAAAGCTGGTGCTTTGGGATGTGCTGCCTTCATTGGGTCCTGCCAGCCCGATGGCCCAGAGCTTCTTGGGGGTTTCTGCCTGTGCTGCAGCTTGGGGAAAACCATGATGATTCAGAACACGGGAGCAACGTTGAGCAAAGAGGGTTCTCGAAAATGAGGAAACTGCGAGGAATTAGTGTTCGCAAAACTGAAACCATTGCACGTGTAAGAAGGCACCTGTGCTGTTGTAACTGTGTGAGTAACTGTAGCTGTGTCACTGGGTTACAACACAGAAGTACCTGTGTGTAGCCCTGTGTAAACCAGCTCATGGAGGTGATCCTGCCCCTCTCCTCGGCTCTGGTGAAGCCAAACCTGGAGCACTGGGTGCAGTTCTGGGCTCCCCAGTATAAGAGGGATGTGGAGCTTCTAGAGAAGGGCCAACGGAAGGCAACCAAGATGGTTATGGAACATCTCTTGTATGAGGAGAGGCTGAGTGAGTTG
>JAUBOD010000934.1:1962048-1986937 GCA_032353885.1 Nothura maculosa
TAAAATAAAATAAAATAAAATAAAATAAAATAAAATAAAATAAAATAAAATAAAATAAAATAAAACAAAACAAAACACAACAAATCCTTGTAGCTGGAATGCCGATTGGAACCCCCCGTGCTGCGCTGCCTGCTGGGTCTGGGGCGAGAGGGGAACTGGAGGTGGGGGATGGAGGGCGGGGGGCCAGGGCAGCTCCGAGGCGGGCGGAGGAGCCCGGGGGGGCCGGGGCGGCCGGGGCGGGGGCGGCTCCGCCGGCCGAGGCGGTGCCTGGGCTGGGGGCGGATTTTTTGAGCGGAGCCTCCGCTGCTCAGAGCGGCGGCGGGGGGAGCCCGGGCGGCGGCGGCGGCTGCTGCTTCCCCGCGGGCGGCTGCGGGAGGAGGAGGAGGAGGAAGAGCCGCCTCCTCTCCCTCCCTCGCTGCGCTTCCTCCCGTCTTTATGGACGAGCGCTTGAGCCTGCTCCGCTCGCCGGGCGCCTCCGCCGCGGGCCGCCCGGCGCGGGGCAGCGGCAGCCCCCGGGCCCGGCGCCGCGGCCAGGAGGCGGCCGACGAGGAGGAGGAGAAGGACAAGGAGGAAGGCAGCATGCCGGCCACGGCGGCGGGTGGCGGCGACGCGGCGCCCGACGAGCCGCAGCATCGCCCGCCGCCCGCCGAGCGCGAGTGCTGCGAGCGGGTGGTCATCAACATCTCGGGCTTGCGCTTCGAGACGCAGCTGCAGACCCTGGCGCAGTTCCCCGAGACGCTGCTGGGCGACCCGCGCAAGCGCGGCCGCTACTTCGACCCGCTCCGCAACGAGTACTTCTTCGACCGCAACCGGCCCAGCTTCGATGCCATCCTCTACTATTACCAGTCGGGTGGGCGCATCCGGCGGCCCGTCAACGTGCCCATTGACATCTTCTCCGAGGAGATCCGCTTCTACCAGCTCGGCGAGGAGGCCATGGAGAAGTTTCGAGAGGACGAGGGCTTCATTCGGGAGGAGCAGAGGCCGCTCCCTGATAAGGAGTTTCAGCGGCAAGTGTGGCTCCTCTTTGAGTACCCAGAGAGTTCTGGGCCAGCCCGAGGCATTGCCATTGTTTCCGTCCTGGTCATCCTCATCTCTATTGTCATCTTCTGTCTGGAGACCTTGCCTGAGTTCAGGGATGACCATGACTTTGAGGGAACCGGAGGGAACTTTGGAACAGATGGTGGTCCTTTTCCAACCAATGTCCTCACCAATTCCTCCTCCACGTCTACTTCCATGGTGTCATCCTTCACCGACCCATTCTTTGTGGTAGAGACTTTGTGCATCATTTGGTTTTCTTTTGAGCTGCTTGTCCGCTTCTTCACTTGCCCCAGCAAGGCCACCTTCTCCAAGAACATCATGAACATCATTGACATTGTGGCCATCATCCCCTACTTCATCACGCTGGGCACCGAGCTGGCTGAGAGGCAAGGGAATGGCCAGCAAGCCATGTCCTTGGCCATCCTCCGAGTGATCCGCTTGGTGCGGGTCTTCCGCATCTTCAAGCTCTCGCGGCACTCCAAGGGGCTGCAGATCCTGGGGCAGACCCTCAAGGCCAGCATGCGGGAGCTGGGCCTGCTCATCTTCTTCCTCTTCATTGGCGTCATCCTCTTCTCCAGTGCCGTTTACTTTGCCGAAGCAGATGACCCCAGCTCGGGCTTCAGTAGCATCCCCGATGCCTTCTGGTGGGCCGTGGTGACCATGACCACAGTGGGCTATGGGGACATGCACCCCATCACCATTGGTGGCAAGATCGTGGGCTCACTCTGCGCCATCGCGGGCGTGCTCACCATCGCTCTGCCTGTGCCCGTCATCGTGTCCAACTTCAACTACTTCTACCACCGCGAGACCGAGGGCGAGGAGCAAGCCCAGTACATGCACGTTGGCAGCTGCCAGCACCTCTCGTCCAGCGAGGAGATGAGGAAGGCCCGGAGCAACTCCACGCTGAGCAAGTCGGAGTACCTGGTCATGGAGGAAGGGGGCATCAACCACAGTGCATTCAAGCAGGCTGCCTTTAAGACGGCCAACTGCACGGCCACAAACAATCCCAACTGTGCGAACATCAAAAAGATCTTTACGGATGTTTAGGAGTAGAACAAAGCACCCGAGCAAGCGCCCGAGGCGGCGAGCCCACGACCACAACAACAACAAATACTGATGCAAAGTGACTGTGTTCTCAGTGTTGTGTGGACCATGCACCATCGTCGGTCTGTGTGTGCCCTTGGTTTTATACGTCGATTTTTATTTTTATTATTTTTTTAAATTGTTCCTTTCTTAAAAAAAAAAAAAGGATTTAAAAAGCTTGAGAAGAGGATGAGTAAAGGGGAAGAGCAAGTGAGCTGATGGCAAAAACCTGCGCGTTGGAAGCAGGTGTTTGCTCCGCAGTGTGGGTTTTGGGGTATTTCCTTGGGTTTCCTTGGGCTTGGGGACATCTTGCTTCGCTTCTGCTTCCCTTCCTCGCCCTCCCGCCCTATCCTGCTCCTCGGCAGCGTGCGGCTCCCTTCCCTAAGCTCACTTGTTGGATTAGCAGCGCGTGCGGGGCGGGGAGCGAGCAAAACGTGTCGCTGCTGTGGGTGGCGGGAGGAGCCCCCCGGTTCGTGTTGCACCGAGGAGCGACCCAGCAGCAGCATCTGCACCGCGGAGGAAATCATCATCTGCCCGCAGAGCGAGGGTCAGCGGGTCTGCTTTCAAGAGCAAAATTAAACCCCCAAATCCTCCTTTCCTATCCTTAATTCCCTCCCGCTGCAGCGCCCGGAGTTGTTGCATCCCGTGGGGAGTTGCCGGCAGGTGGCGAGAGCCGGGGTTGCTGCCTGGTGCTGGCGGGTGCTCCGTGCACGCGGAGCGCGGAGCATCCTTGCCCGGAGTGGCTGACAGCGCCCGGCAGCAGGAGAGGCTGATGGGGATCGGAGGGATGCAGTTGCCTTGGCGACGGCAGTTTCCTGGGAAACCCCCCCTCCCTCCATCCCCCAGGTTGTCATGGCATCCCGCTTCCCATCCCCGCCATCCTCAGCCCTTCCGGACATTTCCCATTCCCGCCGGACGGGTTCCACCACTCCGGGTGCTGGCACGAGGGCGCTCCAGGCGCTGGCTCCCGCAGCACCAAATCCTTGGTCTCCACATGCTGGGCTCATCCCAGCCTGCGTTCGGCAAGAGGAGCACGTGCCGGCGCCGAACCGGGAATTGCCACCAGCGCCGCCAGCCTCTGGAAAGCAGCTGGAAAACTGCAACTCTGTAAAGAGCAGGAGCACCAAGTGTCCCAAATCCCACACCGGGCAGGGGAGATGATGTCCACTCCATCCTTCCTCATGCGCCGCTGACCTCTGGACATCTACCAAGAACAAGGAGCTTCCCACCAGGTGCTTGCCACCTCCTAAGGTACCACTGGGTGTTTTTGGGGGGAAACATGGTGCTTTGCACAGTTCTGCACCCGCATGGGTTCAAGCTACACAACCCCCTGCAGGTCTTCTTCTCTCTTTGCTTTTCCCGTTGTGAAGCCAGGATTCCCAGGATGCTAACGGCATCCGACAGCTTTAGTGGCACTGCCGTTGTTGGCACCAGCTGCAGATCCGATCCGATCAGCTTGATCCGGGACAGGCACGGGTGTTTTGCCCTCCCTGCAGCTCCCAGGCAGCCTTTTCCAGGAATCCAGGAGGCCTTTTCCCACCAAGCTCCCACCTTTGCATCCCTTCTAAGGATGCTCCTCCAAGGCTCATTGAGATTTAGCAGCCAAGGAGACCCTCTCCCACAGCAGAGGATTCATGGATGCCTGTGCACCATGCATGGATGCATGGTGCACGGATGTGCACATCCATGGATGTGCATCCATGTGATCTTTCCAGGTGGCAGCTGCTGGGCCCTGTGGCCACAGAGACAACAGGTCCAATGGGCAGACAAACAGGCAGCCTCAGGTGAGAGGCTCAGTGGAGGCTGAAGCGCTGGGAGCAGGAGCCGGAGTCAGGAGTGTGGACAGGGATGTCGGCTCCAGCGGGGACATCGGCTTAACCGTGTAGTTTGGAGCCCTCTTCCTGCCAAGCTGTTAAAATCTGCATCTCTGGGAGAGCACTCGGTGCTTCCAACCCAACCTGCTGCACAGAAGCCTTTTGGCTCCGTTTTTCTTTCCCAATGTTTATTTTAACAGAGCGTCTCTGAGTATCTTGGGAAATGCAACCTGGCGCATGGTATTTCTCCATGGGCTGCCGGATCCCGTTGGACTGGGGGGTGCAGCTGGGGTAAAGAGAGGCTGCTGCAGCCTTTCCTGGTTTCCTGGGATTTAGGGGTTTAGTGACAAGATCTATGTGCCTCTTTTATCCAAGAAGGAGCTTCTTTGGGAATGGCTGCCAGCTGGGATCGTGGTCTCGACTTCCATGGGAAGAGGTGGTAGCACCCACAGGGCACCTTGTTCCAAGGTTCCTGGCCTTGGAATCACTGGCCTGATGGGATGGGGGAACATTTTCCCATGGCTCACACCAGGTGGGAGCTGAGTTCCAGTCTCTGGGAATTCCGGCCGCTCTGGAGCTGTGGGGATGGCGAAGGGAGCAGCCGAGCACGCGGCTCCGCGCCAGCTGCTCGGCCCCTTTCAAGGCATCTCAGCTGCTGGTTCCTGTCCTCAGCTGCTGCTGGAACAGGGAGAGTCCTCTGGGAATACAGCTGGGGCCTTTCAGGAGTCCAAGCTCCTGAATATCTATCCAGCAGCATCTATCCAGCAATATCTATCTGACTTCTGACTGGTTTTCCTCCAGGAACTGATGAATTTAGGGAGCTAAGAGCATCGGGAAGGTTTGAGGATTTGGGGTTTATTTTCTTTTCTTTTTTTTCTTATTTTTCCCAGAGCAGATTCCAGAGCCAGCGATGGCCTCAGGCTCCCCCAAAACCCCAGAGGCAGCTGGTAGGTTTGGAAAAGCTGCTCCGGGCTGATGCTCCGCACGCTCCGTCTTGCGGATGTGCATCTGTCAGCTCTGCTTGGGCTCGCCTGCTGCCCATTACGAGCGACCCGGAGGATCCCGCTGTACAGCTGGATCCGGGAGGATATTTTCCTAGTGACTTGCAGAAAAGCAGGAGCACATTCCCGGCCAGGCAGCCGCGTAATCCCTGGCTGCAGCCCAGCCAAAGGAAGCCTAAGCCCTAGTGCATTCGGAGGGCTCCGGCGGCGCTCCCGATGCTTACGGCTAAGCCGGGGCTGGATGAGCCGCCAGCGAGCAGGGCTAAGCCCAGAGCCAACTCCTTTTCCCCCAGCCAGATTACTACAAGTCTTGGCTTTGATTTCACTGGAGCTTCCTGGTGCTTCCCGGCCTTCGGAATGTGACCAGCCTCCATTTCCACCTCCTCACCTCGTTAATTCCCTACCGGCTGGCTAAGATCAAGCTGCTGCTTAATGCAGTGGGTTTTAATGAAACTGGCTTGATTGAGAGAAAAAAGGACCAAAAAAGCCCACAACCCTTGGTGCTAATTATTCGGAATTGGATTTGGAACGTGCCATTAATGCCAGATTGGCATTAACGATTTGAGGGTATTTAAAGGACCTTTTTCTATCTTTATCTCTAAGCGAAGCTCTTTACGCTATTTTTAATTAGCAAATTTTCCTGTCTGCTTTGGGGAGCATGGAGACTTCTGTGGTTTCAGATGGGGTGGGATTAACGCATGGAATGTTCTCCATGGAGCCTGGGAAATCCAGCTGCATCGACCTTTAGTTCTCGTTTCTCTGCCCCTAGGTAACCAAAGGTGCTGCAAACCCAGAGCATCGCTGCCCGAAATGCTGTGGAAAAGCTGGAGACGGCAGCATGGAAATTCCCTTTGGAATTGCCCCAGTCAAGAGACGAAGCCAAGCCAGGAGCAGGGCAGGTGGAAAGCATTTGGACTCTGTTTCAGGCTCTTTTTGAAGGGAAAAATGAGGAAAAATAATCGAAGGATGAAGCAAGCAGGGAGGAAACGTTGAACAGATCTGCTGCAAACGCTCCAAGAGTTTCGCTCGGGATCAGGAGGGAAATGAAGGAAATCATTGCTGTGCCCTTGCAAATGCCCCAAGCTACTCTCGGGACACTGAATCCATCCCCTTTTCCTGCCTTTCCCCCAGCATATCCTTCATGAGGAGGGTTTTGTTTCCATACCAAAGGCTGTGATTTCTCCCAAGCCCGCAGGACGTGCCAGGAAGGCGGAGCGGGCGCCGGAGGGGACAAACTGCTGCCTCCGCTAGCGAAGTGCCAAGCGGTTCTGTGTCGAGCCAACTTCCATTCTTATTTTTATTTTATTTTTTACTTTTTATTTCTATTTCGCTTTTTATCTTTTCTATTTTTGAACCTGTAGGTCATCGGCTTGCATGCTGAGCTTTCGAAAAGCTCTTAATTCAGTCTGGGGTCCCAAAACAGTGTGAGGGGAGGGAAGAAATTGCTACCTGACCACCTGGTCAGTGCAGAAGTAGTTCTCCTTTTTCCCCCTTTTCCCAGATATTTCTCCCTTTTTCTTTCTCCTATCCAAGCTTTTTTCACAGCATCTTCCCAGGCCCAGGCAACTGGATATAACTTGGGCTGGGCACGATGCTCCGATGGGGCATTCTCGTGCCCAGCTCCTCCAACACGGATCACTTATAACGCTGGAATATGCCCAATTTTGTCCAATTGTGTGAAATTTCTCTCTTTTTTTTAAAACCTAATGCTGAATTTATTTTTTAAATGGTTTTCATGAGACCTTACGGATGCTATTTCATACGCCACGATTAATAAAATGTTGAAACCTGCCTGTTTCCATCATCCCGACGGAGCTGGGGCTCGAGGGAGGGATGGGAGCCGCGAGGAGCTGCCGGCAGCTCCTGTGTTGGGGAATTTGGGAGCCGCTGGGATGCTTGGCTGCTTGTTTAACAGATGATCCTATCCGACCTCTTGGCTGGCGTGGGACTCCCCGCGCACGTGTCCTCTGCCCCCGACTCTACTGACTTTCCATTCTTCGATTTCTGCTTTTCTCAGCACTTTCAAGTTCCTCCAAGCGGTGTCTGATCATCCTGGTTTGTGCAATTTGGGCTTTCCTTAAGGAGTCCATTCCTGAATCCACTGGGATGCTCTACACAGCACTTGCACCATTCCCAGTCACTTATGGGCACCCAGGGGTGCAGATCATCCCTATGGGTATCCCAGGCTGGATTCTTACTCCCCAAGAGTCCTTGGCTGCTCTTCCTTCCATCACTTGTATCTCAGGGGCCACTCAGGTTACCTGTTTAATAGTGTCTGATTCTTCCGTGCTCATCCATGGCTGATGCCATGCCAAGAACTCACCTGGCTTCCTTGCTGGGTCTCTGCTTTCCATGATCCAAGGGTGGAAAGAGACTTCATGATCTCCCAGGCGTTTCACACGTGAGTTCCCCTCACTTCATCCATACCTCTGCATAGATGAGACCTATAGCCATGTCAACCATGGATGAGGACACCTCTAGCCCAGCTTATTTGGGGAAGAAAGATCTTAAATGCTGTAGCAGCCTTTGATGGTTGAGTGGTTGAGACCTCCTCAAGAAGAGGTGAGTAGGAGCTGCTGAGCTCCCCTTTGGCTCTGCCCAGGGCTTCTCTGCCCACTTTGGAGCTCTTTCCTGAGATCGCAAGCAGGGATGCTGAGAACTGGGACCATCTCGGATGATGCTCCCAGGACCACTCTGTGGAAAATGAGCTTTTCATTTTTTAATCTCTAAGGGAAATTAGGTTTTTGAGACAAACCTGCTGAGATTGGAGCCTGAAGTGCTGCCGGGAGGTGGATCAGTCACGTTCCGTGGCCTTGCGGGAAGCCCAGCAGCTCGGAGCTGAGGAGGGGGAGAAGGGGGAAGCCGGCGCTAAAAATAGCCGTTTTTTATGAAGCAACGTCTGAAAACCTCCGAAAGAGCTGGGAGAGAGGGGGAGGGCTCCCATGGCAACGGGGAAGTCTGGCTCTTCCCAAAAGAGGGGGTGGGAGAGGAGGAAATAGTAAATAAGGCAGAGAAGCAGCGGGAAGGAGGATGCCCGGGGGGATCGCGGGAGAACAAGCCCAGCACCACAGGCTTCATCCTGCAGCCCCTGCTGCCCTGGAAGCCCTTGGGAAGGAGCTCGGGATGGCCCCATATTCCCACAAAAGGCAGCAGGTGCAGGGGGGGCTCTTGAAGCTTCTCTGTTTTGCAGGTTTTGGGTGATTCCCATGGGAAACTGTGTTTCTCCTAGCATCCGTTCCTGGTGATTTCCTACCTCCAATGCCTAAGGCGTTGGGATATGCCCCAATTTTCTCTGCCCCTGAGCAGCTGCAGTTCGTGCCACTGCAGCAGCCCCTGGTGGGGCAGAAACTGGAATAACCAGGATAATGGAGTAAGTCCTAAAAGCAATTTAAAGGGATATTAAAGCACACTGAACTCCTTTTGGTCCAGGATGGACATCCCAGGCTGAAGGATACAGAGGATAATGGCTGTATCCCAGTGCTCCGCTTCCCATCACCTCCATGGGGACCCTCAACTGTCCTTGAACCCATGACCTGATGTGGACCAGAGTCAGAAATCCTGGGGTGAAAAAGGAGACGGAATAGGGAAAAAGGGGCATTTTTGGGTGCAGGACCAAGCTGGGATGCTCCGGTAGAGGGCAGTGGCAATGCGCTGGCCGGTGGATGCAGGGAGCAGCTCCGTGTGGAGCGGGACACGGCATTCCAGCTTGCACTGATGGGTTCAAACCAACTACACTTCCCAAATGTGCTCGGCAAAGCTGGGCTCTCCCTGGTGTCTCCGCTTGGGTGAGCCCTTTGGAGCATCCCTGTTCCCATCCTGACATCTTTGCGCTGCCGCGAGCCCTCCGAGCTGGTCCAGTTGGATCCCCTCCTTGGGATGGGAGTTGCCTGCAAACACCTTGGGAACATGTGGGCTCAGCTGAGGCCCTAAATCAAGCCCCATCCCTGGGGCAGGATGGGGAGATTTTTGCACTGGAAAAAACCAGCAGCACGAGGCAGGTGAGCTCATGGGGAGGATTTTCTTGCACGGCTGAGAGCTATTGATTTCTCAAGTCTCAGCTAATTTGGCCCCTTCCTTCCTGCTTGTGCAGGTCAAATGAAGCCTCTCTGAGAGGCTTTTACCCAGCCGGGCTGGAGCAGGTGCTCATCCCATGCCCTGCTCTAAAAGGCACCGTGTCCATTAGCTCACCCGGAGCTAGCAGCTGCCCAGCATGAAATATTCACAACCTGGGCAGGTTCCCAGCACCCGAAGATTTGGGATTTTTTTTTTCCTTGATGGGCAAAATGACCTTTATTTTCAATGAATTGTGCCTGGGTGGTGCAACCTCTGCTGCCTCCCCTCCAGGCAAGAAGTAGAGCAGTGGGCAACATCTTTGGAGGCAAACGTGTTGCAGCACAACAGTCTTGGCCAAGAACAAATTCAGAGCTGAATCTATGTTCTAAATCTATGATAATCATCCATTTAATTATGAGAAGCAACCTGGAGAAACATAGTGAAAATGTATTTCATGTCAGCTTTGCAGATGGGCAATACTTGCTGGGTTTCCTGTTGGCCTTGGTGGATGCTCCATTGGCTTTAAGGTGACTCCCCAAAATGATGAGGGCAGTGACTCAGGGCTATCTTATCACTGGGATTCAGAAGAGCAATATGGACTGTTCGTGGAATTTTAGGGCAATTTCTGGGACTGAGAGGTCTTTCCATAGTCCAGGAGGTGTTCTCAGGACCAGGAGAGCCTCCTGGCTCTGCTCATCCTTCCCCAAGTGACCTTGGCAACCCCCTGGACCTCCTTTCTCCTCCTTGTCTCCCTGTAGCAATGCTCCGACCTCCCTCCCAGCAATATCTCAGGATTTTCCAGCAGCATCTGCTATGGAAGAGCAAAGCCAGTTCCATGTGTCCATGCCAAGATGTTCCCGGCTACAGCATCAACATCACCAACGTCTCTGTGCATCTCCTCATCCTGCTCTCTGGAGCCACGAGGACCCAGGGGTCGCACTAGGGACCACAGGAGGACCATGATGCTCATCCCTGTATCCAAGCCCACCAGGGCAATACTAAAACACATGGGAGTGACAACATTGAGCTCACTGCATTCCCTGGAAGACCAGGTTGAATCCCGGCACAGCAGCAGGCACGTGCCAACCCACCCAGCACGAGAATAGCTCAGGATTAGGATAGTAAATCAGCAGCGCGGCGCTCAATTCACAAAAACCCGTCTCGCTTGCGCTCGAGGGTGTTTGGCCCTTTAAAGGGAAACGATTTCCCTGCATATATGAGAAAAACACGTGTTCTTTTTTCTTTTTTCCCTTCCTTTTCTTTTTTTAACAGAAAAGCAGGAATAACTTGGCTTTGCTTGGCCTCTCGCTCCTGCTTCTTGCAGAATTGCAAGCTACAACCAGCCGCTCTATTGAAAACCTTCCCAGGCTCCTTCTCTATCCCCAAATCTGCCATTCCCCCAGGTCGGAGCATCCGGGCTCTGGCTGGTCCCAGTGCGGTCGGGAGCTGCCCGGCCGAGCAATATCAAGGATGCGGGGATGCGCTTAATTCCCGCTTGTTGGAATCTAGGTCTCGTCACGGCGGGGAGGGGGAGCAGCTCCTATTAATCTTGTGCATATTCATGGGGAGGCTGCCGCGCTTTTCCCTCCCGGCTGGGGTGCCGGCAGCGGACGCTGCTTGTGCATGCGCCGCATGCCCCGCTGCAGAGCCCAGGGCCACCCGGCGCCTTCCTCTTCCTCGCCAGGCCCATTCGGATGCAAAGGGGAAGAGTGAACGTGCACCCCGAATCCCTCGGGAAGCCTGGGCAAAACTAGTCTGTGCACGCAAGGAAAAGCCAAGGGTAAGGGGCTCAGCAAATGATCCTCTTTCCCTCCTGCCAGCCCCAAAATGTGCAGGATTTAAACCAAAAATACACCAGCTTGGGGAGGGAGGGCAATTGCGCTAAGGAGAAAAAGCTGGAAAAAGTGCAAGGGGAGAAGGGAAGGGAAGGAGCGCCAGGGTGGGCAGCACTGGTGCCAGAGCTGCGCGGTGCCATGGGCTTGGGCTCGCGCCCTGCAAAGCGAGGCAGGGGCTCCAGGCACGCAGGAATCACCGCATTACAAATAAAGAAGGAAAACAACCTGCTTTTAAACAACCCTTGGGTGTTTCAGCAAGGGAGGAAGAGGAAGAGAGAGGTCAGGGCAGAAGAAAAACAGTGCATTAAAAAAAACCATATCAAGGTTGGCTGATTTGGGGATGAAATGGGGGTATTCCAGTCCAGCAGCAAGGAATATTTGGTGTTTTCAACTATTTTGGCCCACTGCTCACAAGAGCTGGTAGGTCGGATCCAGCAGAACTTGTGAGTGAGTCTCCAAGGGGTGGAAAAGAGCAGGAGAAGGAGGAAAAACTGGGACAGCCGCTACCGCTCTCTGCTGCAGAGCTGGCAGAAAAGGGTTAAGCGCTCGCCGCTTGGATGCTGCAAGCTTGTCAGGGTTGTACTATTTTTTCTAGCGCATAAGGAGAAGGGAGAGGAGGGTCGAGCTGGAAGGGGGAATTGCCGCAAGGAGGAGGATGGGGAGCAGCCGGCGCCCGGGCACTGCCGAAGGCAACGACCCCGGGTTGTAGATGGCCCGGCCGCAGCCGAAATCTTGGCGGAGAAGCCGCGGCGCGGGGGGGAATTTTCCACCCATCTCCCCTCCCTGGTTCCGTAATCCTGGCGCAAAGTAGCCAAGTGGAGTTGGAGCGCAAGGAGGGAGGTTAGAGGATTTTTCTCTTTGGAAATGGGGGGTGGAGGGGGAAATGGGGAAAGGCAGCTCTGCTCTTGAGCATCCCTGTGGCGCGGGTGGGTGGCGGTGCCGCGGACCCCCATGCTGCCTCCAGCGTTGCCGGGATCCAAGGAGGACTTGCCCTCCATGTGCCCTCAGGGCCGGGTTATTTTCTGGGGAGGGGGATGATGGAAGGAGGAAGAGGCTGGGGAGGCCGCGGGCGCCGTGATGCTCCGCATCCCTTTGGAGCTCCGGCACACGGAGCATCCTTCCTGCGGCTCCTGCTGAGCATCCTGCACCAGCAGCGCTGTGGCGCTCGCCCTGCGCTGCCTCCCCCGTGGCACCGGCTGTGCCACCACACAGGCTCAAGACATTTATTTTATTTTATTATATTTCCCTTCTTTTTATTCCCCCCGGCCGCCGCTAGCGCGCTCTCCCCCTCTTCCCGTGTTGCAGTGCAGGCTTAGCCGGGCATCAGGAAAACAGCTCCTGGGAGGAGGAGAAGGAGGAGGAGAGGGGGGAGGAAGGAGGAAAAAAACCCCAGGGGCTGCTCAGCGGACCTGGGGGCTCTGCGGATGTTGCTCCTACCTTCTCCCTGTTTTTTCCAGGCGATGCCACACCTCCCGAGGACACTGGGGACAGCAGCATTTTGCTGAGCTCGGCATCTGCGAGGCAGCAGGCGGCCGCGCGCTCTGCACCGGGAACGCCGGCTCGCCTCTCCCTTCCCGGCGCTCCGTCCTGCTCCAGCCCCAGCCAGTGCTCCAGCTCCCATCCGGGAAGACACCCCCTGCCTTTATTTAATTTCCCCCCCTCCCATGTCCTTTGCTGAGATGACTCACCATTATTTTTAACCCAGAAAAGGAGGAAATGATGGGTGCCTGGGTGTCTCCCTAGGAATTTGCCCCCTCACCCCGGGGTCACATAAGGCGCAGGTCTGAGCGGCGCTAAGAGCGGCCAGTTGCAGGTAAAGTGACTCGTGCGCTCGGTGCCCACGGGCGTCCCCGGCTCCAGGGCAGCATGTGGCCCCGCGGGGCTCCAGGCCGGAGCTGCTCCCGTTTTCCCAAGGCTGAGGGGCCGCATCCCGCACGCCCAGGCATGTTCCCTTAGCTGCATGCCATTCCCTGCGCGCTCCCGCTGCCCCTGGTGCTTCCCCTGTCTTCCTCCCTTCCTTCCTCTTCCCTTCCCGTTTATTTTTGTTGTAGCCAGCAAGAGGCCGGCTGTGCCCGTTTGCCAGGTTCCCTGGGCTGCTTTGCACTAGACGGAGGCTTCCTCGAGCGTCTCCTCCTGCTCCCGACGGGTTTAGATGGGATTTCTGGAGCGCCATCCCGCAGAAGGCAGCTTAACCCCCCTGGGGACTCATAGTGAAGGGGACAGCTCTGCTCCCCCCTCAACTCTATTTCATCTCTCTCTTTCTCAGCAGGGGTGATTTCCTTTCTATTCCTTTCCTTTTTTCTTTTTTTTCTTTCTTTTTAACCATCTCTTCACCTTTTCATGAGACACCGGCCTACCTACGCCGCCATCCGTCTGCAGGGTAGCAGCCGTGCCCCGTGTCCCGAGCTGCCGCCAGGAGTTTAGCCTAAGGATTTCTCCTAGACCTAAATATGACAGTTGCTACCGGTGACCCTACGGATGAAGCTGCGGCTCTTCCCGGGCACCCGCAGGACACCTATAACCCCGAACCCGACCATGAGTGCTGCGAGCGGGTGGTCATCAACATCTCGGGCCTGCGCTTCGAGACGCAGCTCAAGACGCTGGCCCAGTTTCCAGAGACTTTGCTCGGGGATCCAAAAAAACGCATGAGATATTTCGACCCGCTCCGGAATGAGTATTTCTTTGACCGGAACAGACCCAGCTTTGATGCTATTTTGTACTACTACCAGTCTGGTGGGAGGTTGAGGAGACCTGTCAATGTGCCCTTAGACATCTTCTCGGAGGAGATCCGATTTTACGAACTGGGGGAAGAAGCGATGGAGATGTTCCGGGAGGATGAAGGCTATATTAAAGAGGAGGAGAGACCGTTGCCCGAGAACGAGTTTCAGAGACAAGTGTGGTTGCTCTTCGAGTACCCCGAAAGCTCGGGCCCTGCCAGGATTATAGCTATCGTGTCCGTCATGGTGATTTTAATCTCCATCGTGAGCTTCTGCCTGGAGACCTTGCCCATCTTTCGGGATGAGAACGAAGACATGCACGGCAGCGGGCTGAGCCACCAGCCGTACTCCAACAGCAGCATGGGCTACCAGCAGTCCACCTCTTTCACAGACCCCTTCTTCATTGTGGAGACCCTTTGCATCATTTGGTTCTCCTTCGAGTTCCTCGTGAGGTTTTTTGCCTGCCCCAGCAAGGCTGGATTTTTCACCAACATCATGAACATTATCGACATTGTCGCCATCATCCCCTACTTCATCACCTTGGGGACGGAGTTGGCCGAGAAGCCAGAGGATGGGCAGCAAGGCCAGCAAGCCATGTCCTTGGCCATCCTCCGAGTGATCCGCTTGGTGCGGGTCTTCCGTATCTTCAAGCTCTCGCGGCACTCCAAGGGGCTGCAGATCCTGGGGCAGACCCTCAAGGCCAGCATGCGGGAGCTGGGCCTGCTCATCTTCTTCCTCTTCATTGGCGTCATCCTCTTCTCCAGTGCCGTCTACTTTGCCGAGGCCGACGAGAGCGAGTCCCAGTTCCCCAGCATCCCCGATGCCTTCTGGTGGGCTGTGGTCTCCATGACCACTGTGGGCTACGGAGACATGGTCCCCACGACCATTGGCGGCAAAATAGTGGGATCCTTGTGTGCCATCGCTGGCGTCTTAACGATTGCCTTACCTGTGCCCGTCATCGTGTCCAACTTCAACTACTTCTACCACCGGGAGACAGAGGGAGAGGAGCAGGCTCAATATCTGCAAGTAACGAGCTGTCCAAAGATCCCTTCTTCCCCTGACCTGAAGAAAAGCAGAAGTGCCTCAACCATCAGCAAGTCCGACTACATGGAGATCCAGGAAGGGGTCAACAACAGCAACGAGGATTTCAGGGAGGAGAACCTGAAGACGGCCAATTGCACTCTCGCCAACACAAACTATGTGAACATCACCAAGATGCTCACCGACGTCTAGGTTGCCGGACCCTTGACCCGTCTCGAGAGCCCGAGCGGACCGGCCGCCCATAGCGAGCGCTGCTCTGCGCCGTGGTCACCACAGTCTTTTCTATGGTGTATTTTTGGTTCTGCATGGGAAGCGATAGCCGTGTAAGTGACTCTTCACCTTTAGATTTCCACGCTGTCATGCAGCTGCTTGCTCCGCTCCCAGCGCTGGCCCCGGGGTGGGTTGCAGAGCCCCGGGGGGCGCTTGGGGCACTTGGGGACGTGGCGGTGCAGCCAGGGGCCCCGCGAGCTGGGCTCGAGCGAGCGCCGGGGCCGGTGTTTCGTAATGGGAAATGCTGCATGCTGCAATAGTGCCCTCCACTGCAGCATGCCAGCGGGAGGCCCCGGGGAGGGCTGAGCCCGACGGCAGAGCATCATTTATCCAGTCTGCCCATTCCCGAGCCTAGCCGATCAGATAAACCCAGCGCTTGCCTTCGCTTCCCCTCCTTAGCCACTTCCATGCCCACTATTCCCAGGATCACCAAAGACACCTCCACTGGCACATTGAAAATGAGTTGCAAAAGAGGAAAAAAAAAAGATCATCTTTTTATTTTCTGTATCTCTATATAAACCTGGAGCAACTATGCTGTGGCCTATACTATATTTATACTGCAGTGAGATTTAACCAGTAATACAGTGCAGCTGCATGGGTAGTTGTTGCATGACTCTGAGTATTTAACACACACACACAAATATCTATTTTCTTAGTAGACTCGACGGTATTCGTGTCTCTAGTGTTTCTATCTTCTCCGGTGGCTCGAGGGAGGTTGGCAGGAGTCACAAATATCTCTATTTGGAAAAAATCCCACAAAACGACCCCAGACTGGGGCTGACTGCGGTGGCAGAGGCAGCCGGTACCTGGACTCGAGGACAGTGGAGGGTCCTGTGGGAGACGAGGGGCTGGATGTGGATTGGGGTGATTTTGGGAGCAGGAATCCTGGCTAGGGATGGTGGCAGGGAGGGAGGCGCTGCCAACGTGTCGGTTCAGGGATTTGCAACCGTTTTCCCGTTTAATTGCTGCATGTGTGGTGATATTCCTGGTTCGGGACTCAACACGGGGTAGTTTGGGCTGGAGAACTCCAAGTGAGCCTGAGCTGGCTCTCCCGGGGGAGTCTGTGTGGTTTTGGGGTCATCTCCCTGTTAACAGGCCACTCGCAATGTGGGAAAGAGGCTTTCGGGATGGCAGGCGGATCTGGGCTTGCTCCCCCGCTCCGTTCTGGATCAGCCTTCTAGGCTCAGGTTTGGGGGTACAGAACCCATAGAGTTGTCCCCATTCCTCCCAGAGTCCCATGGTGGAGAGCTCAGAGCTCAGGGTAGATCCCACTTGCTTCCCTTGTGCTGCTCTGGCTCTCCTTGCATTTGCCCGCACTGGGGAACGACTCCTTGAAGAGGCTGGAGCAGAGGGATGCAAAATCCTTGGATGGGCCCTGACTGTGAAGGCATCTGGTGAATGATGTCATTTAACAGCCTGTGAAAACCCTCCACTTTGAGGAGTTCTCTGAGGAGAATTTGGGGACAGACGGTCCCATCATGCGCTTGGGGATCTAGGGCACTGGGAGCATCCCATCATGGAGCAGCCGGATGGGGCGAATCCAACCCTTTTTGCTCTCGAAGAGGAAAACTACTCCTAATAACACAACGGTGCTAGCATATTCAACAGCAATTTGGTTCCAAATGCTGCTTTGGGCCTGATTCATGGCTCACGCTGATGCGGCTCGGCTCATCCGAGCGGAAGCGCTCCCAGATCTGTAGCAAGGAATTGATTCCAGACCGGCTCTAATCACGAACCCAGTGGCCACGGTTCACGCACAGGAGTCCCGACGTGTGCCCGGTGCTGAGCACTCAATCCCCATGTGCTCCCTGGGGATACAGCAGTGCTCAGCACCCCGCAGGACCCCCCTTGTCCCCAGCTGCGTTTCGTCGCGTGAGGAACCCCCTTCTCCCTCTTCGCTGCTGCAGCTCTGAAAAGGGGTGTCCCAGAAACCCAAACCACTTGTAATACCTTAAAAAAGAACTATAGAAAACAAATATATATAAAGAAAGGAAAATAAAAGAGCAATGCAATTGCAAGCAATAAATCTGTCCTGGAGAATAGTCCCAGGACGGAGCAAAGGTTGTGGATTGGGAAGGGCAGGGATGGCGGATGACCTTGTGGTGCGTCCAAGGTTTTCCAGCAGGATGGAGGCTCCCTTGGTGGCCCCAAGGACTTGTCAAGGTCGGGCAAGGAGACATGGAGGTTGTGCTCATTGGCTCGAATGGAGCCAGCCCACGTGCTGAGCTGGGACTGGGGTCCCCTGCTGAAGAGTTGGGCCTGGCAGGAGGGTCATGGGGGGCCATGGTCACAACAGACCTTCCACGCCATGAAAAGGGGAAGGGTCTGGCGCTCTCTCCTGTGCGGAGAAGCGATTCCCCTACAGCTTTTAATGGGATTTGTGCCTGCAGGTCGGAACTTGAGTGCTATTTCTAGCTTTGCTTCTGACTCATTGATGTGATCTTGAACCAGTTTTCAAGAGGAGACTGTGATTTTTTTGTTCTTTCCTCCTTCTTTTTTTTTCGCTTTCCCTTGAGGAATTTGGTCTGAGAGGCTCTGAGCCTCCTTTGGTGGCCGTACTCAGCACCCCAAACGTCTCTTGGCTTTGCACAGACACAAAGTGGCTTTGACTGGCCAAAGTAAGGGATGGCTGGTGGTGGCACCACTAGCATTGGGTTCATCAGGTCTAGAGCCACCTAACCTGTGTACTGGGATTCTCTTTCCTCCTACCTTAGAGATACCCACCTGTCTCCATGAATGATATGGAAAAAATATCTTTCTGGTTCCTCCCAGGCACCATGGGACCCATATGCTGAGAGTTTTGTCCTTTGTGCCATAGTTTTGAGAGCTGTGGTTGCAGCATGGGTCCTTTCCTAGCAGCCAGCCCCATGGCAAGCCTGCAGACAACCCATCAGCCTATGAATAACTTCTAAAATAGCTGCTAAGGGTGCTCCAGTGAGGCTCAAACACTGGCTGGACACTGTCAGGGGCTGAGGGAAGCAATCGTCAGAACATGGGGTCTTGTTTTAGTGAGAAAACTTGTCTCTGCAATGCTGTTTTGTGCCCAAGTGAGACAAGGATCCTGAAACAAGGATCCTGAGACTGGTGCTATGCGCGTGGAGCATGTGGGTGGATAAATATGGGCATATTTGTGCATAAATACACAGAAGGAGAGAAAAAGACAGAGGAGGAGGAGGTATTTTTGGGAAGGGCCTCACTTGGTGATCAGATAATTCCTGGGTCAGCCATGAGGCTCTGCTTTTCCCGAGTCATTGTGCTTTGCACCCAAAAAGAAGGGCTGGTGGTCCTTCCTGTAGTGCTTGCCCTCCTCCAGGTCTGGTGCACTGGTCTGGCTGTTACCCACCTCCCCAGGTCCATGCTGGTGTGACATCCGTGGTGACAAATTCCTCCACTGCATTTCTCCTGCGGGCAACAGTTGAGCTTCAAGCGTTGGGCGCCAAGGGTCTTGTGCCAAGGTTTGTGTGGGATCCACAAGCTCTCCTGGACTTGTGTGGCTCCCCTGGGCTTGGGGTTAGGGATTTATTTTTAATTTCTTTCAATGGGGTTTTTAATGATCTTCTGTTGCCTGTAATGACCTGTTTGTCCCCACTCCCTTGTTGCTTGAGCCCATGTTGCCGTCCTCCAATGTCACGCGCTAATCACGGCCCGGCGCTCAAGGGATGAACGGGGGGCTCCAACCTCCTCCGAGCACGTTGACGGGAAGAGGAAACCCAAGGAGGCCTCCTGATAGTGATGCTGGAGCTGAACCTTACGTTTCCATGGTGACGGAAGAAATGGGACCAGCGATGGAGAGAGGCCTCAGCACAGTTCGCGGAGGACTCGTGGGAATTTCACGTCATTTAACCATGCGTTTGCTAGGCACAAGTTTAGACACCAGCTGTATCCGAATTGCACAGTGTGTATAGATGTCGCTGCTCTTATTGGCAACGTGTGGGCATCTCCAGGGCTCCTGAGGGCCGGGAGAGACCCAAGTCAATAAGGCCGAACATTGTATATAGGTATACATAGGTCTGTGTACATACATATTGCGAACAAGCATTTGCTGTCTGGTTTCTCATGAGTGTATATAATTTATTCTTCATAGAGTATCACAAGTTTTGTAAATATTCGCACTAATTAAGAGAAAATAAATATGTATATTATTGAGGACCTGTTCTGATGGCCCTTCTGTAGCGGGTGGGGAAGGGAAAGACATGGCTGAGTTTTTGGAATGTTCTATGAGAGAAGAATGGAAGAGACTAAAGGGCAGAAAAATCCCCATGTGCTCTTGTCATTCACTACCCACCGGGAACTAGGGATGGAAAAATAGTCCTCGAGGGCATTGCAGTTATGGAGCACTGACATGAGCTTCTTAAGAGTTGATGGCTCTTGGAGAACAGAACCCAAGCAGCCAGGAACCTTGGTCTTCCATGGGGTGCAAATCCTTAAGCATCTTGAGCAATGTCTACCAGTAGGATGCTGAGACTGAGAACGATTTTCCACATGTGGGACGTGGGAATGGATTCCCACAGGGAAAGGCCCCATCTTCTCTTGCAAGGAGACAGTTTCCTTGCTCCATCCCCAGAGCAAACAAGTATTTTCCCACTTGTGCTGCCTTTTCTCCCCATGACTGTCATGGGGGAAGAGGAGGCGAGTGGCACTTGCATTTTGGGGATTTGAGCTGGTCTCCAGCAAAGGGAGACCAAGATGAGGACTGAAATGCAATCGTTTCATATTAAATGCACCAGCAATGGGTGCCCTGGAGGGAACGTGGAGCTCGCTGCTGTCTTGCCGAGCTCACGGCTGGTTTGCAGAGCTCACATTCAACTTTGCTGAATCCTCAGGCTGGGTTCAAGATGTCGATTCACGCCCGGGTTGCCTCGGTGTCGCTTGACATAACACCATGACTTTCCTGTTGCCAGGGCCTCGCTGACTGCCAAAAATTTGCTTTCCAACAATTTTTACCTAATGCGGCCAGAGGAGCAGCATGGAGCTGAACTCCAGCCTGTTTCTTCTGGCCCTCATAGAACCCTGAGTGAGTCACCGAGATCTCCCAGCCAGAGACAGGTTGAAGTCACCTGATGGGGGAAGCTGCTGGAGGACATCTCCAGAGGGAAATGTAAGGTGCAGCTTGGCTGTATAGTTTAGATGGGTTTGGGATTAGCTTTTCTCCCATTATCTTGCCCTATAGGATTAGTCCCATTGGAGCTGGACAGAGATTGCAATGAGCCAAGAGAGAACCTGAGCTTTAGGAAGATGGGGATCTGCTTTTGCCTCTGCTCCACCAAGGTGGGATTGTGTCACTGTTATAAGCAGATCCTATCTCTCACCCTCCTTGGCTGATCTTCACCAGCCCTAGACCCCCAGAGGATTCAGCAGCAAGGGAATGAACCCAAGTTGACCCTCCCCAAGCTCTACCTGTTCTGCAACTGTTTGTGACCTGCAACAAGTCAGAGTGAAAGCTCTCTGAGATGATGCACCACGTTGGAGGAGGCTGTGACCTCGACCAGGACCGCTGCTGTCAGCTCTATGTTGGCTATGTTGGTAGATGCTTGGCAAAGAAGGGTTGTCCTGGGTTGTGCCCCAGCAGAATGGCACCAGGGCCACTGGGGCCACTGGGGCGCTCAGTCTTCTAACACATGCAGAAACACTGTGACACCAGGCTGTGAGTCAGTCTGTTCCTCCTGCAGCCTGTGCCGCCAGGTTGGTTTTGAATATAAGGGCAGAGTGATGTCAAGCCACAACCAGGGCAAGTTCCATCCATCCCGACAACATTTCTGCTTTCGCAGGCTGTTTTCCTACCTCTGAAGAACATTGGCAGTGCTGTGGAGATACCTTCTCCTCCAGCCACCAGCGCTGCCCAAGGGCAAGAACCCAAGGGTATAACCCAGAAGGTAACATGGGGTATTTGTACTTGCATGTGTGCACCAAGCAGGATCAGTAACATGTGCAAGTCGTACCAGATCCCTCTTAAGCATCATTCATCCAACCCATCTTACATCATGGGCAGAAACAACCTCATTTCTCCACTGAATAGAGGGGGAGTTGAGAAGGATCCAAACTTTGGTATCCTGCTTGGAGTTGTCACCAGTTGCCAGGAGCTTCTGTCCTGCAGCTTCAGGCCCTCATGAGGAGGAAGATCTTGACCCAACCTGGAGCTCAGCAGTTGATCTCTGTATCAAGAGACACTGGAGATATCTCCATGGCTTTCAAGGGAGAGTGGACGGGTTCATCTGCTTGGGTTCAGCTGGGATTTCTGCTAGAAACCTGCTAATAGAGGCTGGACAAGTCCTGTCCTGCTCTGTGCCTCAGTTCCCCCATCCATAGCACAGCTTGGTAAGTTGAGTCTGATGAAGCAGCAAACTGCAAAGCTTAAACTGATGCTGGGGCAGATAAAAGGCACAAGTGGGTGGCTGAACCCACAGGGAGATGCTCCTAGCAAGAGGAGGAGGATTCCTTTGAGATCTGCGACCTGCAGGGGCTGCTCCAAACCTCTGATCCCGATTGCTGAACGCAGGCTGGTGGGCTGGGCGGATTCCATGTGTGTGGAATGACCTACTTCCCTGCACTTTCTTCACTGGTTTTTGCCTCACGAAGCCCTCCCGGATCCGCTCAGCCTCATAAATTATGGAGCTAAGCGCGTCCGGAGGAGGGATGCTGATGCCAGGCTTGCAAAAAGTGCTCCCTGACAGCGTCTGAGCGGGGCTTAAGTCCTTGAAATCCTGCATGTGTGGGATGAGGCTGCCAAGAAAGCACTACCTCTGCTGCAGGTCCTGGAAAACTCCGGATGCTGAAACCCCATTACAGCCCATTGCTGTCCCCCCAGGGAGCAACAGGGAATTTTTAGCTCTCCTGGCTGCCTATTAGCAAGTGGGTGGCCGGATGCCGAGACTCAGCCCACAGAAAGGCCATTAAGTGAAACACGAAGAACTTGAGGGCCCAAGATGAGGAAGAGAAGGATGGATACCCATCAGCAAGCATCCTGTGAACCTCCTGCTATGGCAAGGATCCCTCAGGAGCTGCTGCAGACAGGACAAATCCAACAGGATGAAAGCAACCCATATTTTTAGTGTGGCACCCAAAATTTAGAGCCGCTTGAATATTTAGTCCCTTTGCTCCAAGGATGACACTGATCCAGACACCTTTCTCAGCCCAACTCTAGAGTTTGGGAGCCCTAGTGAAACCGTGGAGCAATTTATCCTTAAATAGTGGTGCGGAAGATGCTGGGCCTGGGATGTAGGGAGGATTTAGTGAAGTGACAAGCTTGTCCCCATCCTGCTCTCCACACATCCCTATAACTCGAGTGATGCTGAGTGCCAGGTGACGGGGGCAGAGATCCAAGCAGCTCCTGCACCACGCTCCACTGGGAGCAGACAGTCCCTTTGGAGGCTGCTGCCTTGCAGGATGATTTACAGCGGTGCGGGGACCCAGCACGGTCACACGTCACAGCGCCGGGGTCAGCAGAGCAGCACCGGGCAGCTCGGGGCGTTCGGTTTCATCACTTCCAAATATCAGCTCCCTGGAAGACGGGATGCTCCAAGGTCACTCTGCTCCCTGCATGTGCATGGAGCGTGGCCAAGCGTGCTTATCCCGTGGCTTTCTGCCAGCTCCCGCCAGGATTGGTAGCATCCTCCTAACCTGGCTCCGGCAGCACCTCCGTGCACCTGGGCGCCCGTGCAGGATCAGCCCCCAAGGACACAGTTTCTCCCGAGGAAGGCGGGAGCAGGAAAGGGATGCAGAACAAAACCGGCTCTGCTGGGCACCTGCTCCCTTCCTTGCAAATAAAAATGCCAACCGCGCAAGGTGTGAAAGTGGAGCCTTCCTGATGCGGCTCGGCTCATCTTCCCTGTCCTTTTACCCTTGGTTAATTAAGGCAAACCTCAGCAGATGGAATGTGTCCACTTCGTGGCTCACATGCTTTGGTTCCCTGGGATAACAAACCCGGAGCTGACGGCAGCTCCAGCTCCATGCTCTGCATTTATGAAGGGATCAGCCCAATGGAGCCACTCAGTTCCCAAGTCATCCCTGGGGAGAAGAGAGGAGCTGGACCAGGGCCAGGTGGGTGTCTATAACATCCCCAACATCCCTCCCATCCTGCCTGATGGAAAACCCAATGGGTGAGCCGGCAGTCTGGTATCCAGAGGGATCTGATCCAGGTGTGTCTGCCATGGATGGGAAGCAAACTCATCCATTCAATGCGCCCCAGGGCTGGTCCCCAGCCTGCCTAGCAAGTACGACCAGTACCAGAATTAGACACTTGCATGCCATAAATAGCGTAAATTGAGGAAAAAATGATTTTGCATAGTAAATATATGCCAGCAGGCTGGTAATGGTGCAGGAACACAGGGTTCATCCATCGGAGTCCGATAGTGAGTCAGACAGAGACCACCCTTCCTATTTCTTCTGCAAGGATCAATGACCCCCACCTTGTGCTGGCCTCACCCAAGCAATGAGGGACAAGCACCAGAAAACCAGAAGATGACTGGCTTAAAAGACTCCATTGCTTGGAATTTGTGGGGAAAAGGGACAGGGAAGGAATCTCAGGCACTGATGCCTTTAAGCTCTTCACATGCAGCTTCATGTGGTCTCTCTAGACATCTCCCATCCGTTTGAGCTCATTTTCCAGGCCTTTCCAGCAAGGACCTGCGGGCTTTAAAGACGTTCCTGGCACATGGATTCACAGAATCCCAGAATCCCAGAATGGTTGAGATTGGAAGGGACCTCTAGAGATCATCTAGTGCAACCCCTCTGCTCCAGCACGGACACTCAGAGCACAGGGCACTCGGTCGCATCCAGGCGGGTTTTTAGGACCTCCACAGAAGGAGACTCCACAGCCTCCCTGGGCTCTGGATTCCCTTCCAGGGCTCTGGCATCCTCACAGGAAAGAAGTCCTTCCTCATACGGAGATGGAACTTCCTGTGTTTCAACTTGTACCCATTGCTCCTTGTCCTATCACTGGCCACCACTGAGAAGAGTTTGGCCCATTCCTCCCTACATTCCCCTTCAAGTACTTATACATATCAATTAGATCCCCTCTCAACCTTCTCTCATATGAGCCACATAGAGGATGTTTTCTACGTCACCAAGGACCTGGACAGCAGCAGCTCTAACTGGAGATGCCTCCAGGTGTGAGCCAGATCCCAATTCCACAGACCAACCTCATGGGGATCCAGCTTCCCATTTGTGTCTTCTCTCCCTATATGAGCCACAAATGCTTCTGTAATTACTCCAGTCTTCTGCCTGATGAGATTCAAGCCTTGAAGATACCAGCTAATGGACATGAAACTATCTGAGGATCATGGTCCCCATTCCAGTACTACTTCTCTGGCTTCACCAAGGATAAGATCTTGGCTTCAAGGAGAGTAATGGAAAGAGCTGGGGCTTCCAGACCCTGTAGGAGCAAGGGAGGCTGCGCTGGGAGAACCCAGCCTTGGATTTGACTACAAATATTAAGCATTTGAGTCACACAGGCTCCAAAATAGGCCACAGTGGATGTTATTTCTAGGAAAACCTCCATTTTCTTGCTCTCTTAACACTGGGCAAAGACTCAATCCCAAGCCCTCTCCACCTGTTCTGCCCACAAGAGGATTTCAATGCCATTGACAGGGACACAAGCCCAACCCAGTGCCCCTGCAGGGACAAGCGTCCTTCTCAGCATGACCTGGTGATGTTTCTGCTCACTTTCAGAGATTTCCTTCTGAAGAGCATCAGGAGGGATGGAAACACTGGGAGGGCCAAGAAGCTTCCCATGCTCCTTGTCCCGATTGATTGGGCGCCTCTGCTACGACCTTGCTCCAAAGGCTCTTGCCTTCACTCTCCTCAGCGTCTCGGCTCATGCTCGCAACTGCCGTAATTATAAATAATTGATGATGGGATCGATTAGTCACAGCCCTCCAGCTCCTGGCCCCCCACACTTTGCTAGCTTAGATGGAAACCTGAAAACCTCTCCAAAATCCAGACAGTGCCGTAGCCAACCTTCCCCTCCCTCGGGATGAGCCCATGGTGCTTATGCATCAGCAAAAGAAATTTCCACCTTTCCAGCCTTCATGGGCTCCAGT
>JAUBOD010000934.1:2019518-2034330 GCA_032353885.1 Nothura maculosa
CTCCCTGGGCAGCCTGTTCCAGGGCTCTGGCACCCTCACAGTCAAGAAGTTCCCCCTCACCTGCAGCTGGAACCTCTTGTGCTTCAGCTGCACCCATTACCCCTTGTCCTGTCACTGGCCACCACCGAACACAGCTTTGGCCAACGTTACTGCTGTCCCTTATCTTGGAGCTCGGATTTAGCCCCCCATGTTGGTCCTGCTGTGTGTTAAGCTCCTCCTTAGCAAGTCACCACCTGCCTGTCCCAGCCAACGAGGAGGCCAAGAGGCAGCCTCGGGAAGAGGCAGCCAAGGTCCCTCCATCCCCAAACCAGCAAGAGGTTGGAGCTTGTTATATTCAGTTACAACATCGTCCTCATGGAAGGATGCAAAGAGAGCACAAAAAAGGAAAATGTTTAAGCTTCACAAAACTCCAGCAAAGCCAGAAAACAGCAGCAAAGCCACAAAAACCTGTTTGCAGGGAGGACTCTGCATGAGGACCACTCCTTCTCCTCACCGCCCTCGACGTGGGGTTATTTGTCACAGCACAACAACCTGGAAGCAAAAGCGAGTTTAATTAAAGCCAGCCCATCAGCATGGCAAAAATAACAATAATAATACTAAATAATACTAAATAAATACTAAAAATAATAATTATAAAAGGAGTTTTTAGTGCTACTCCTGCCAAGCTACCTTATGGCCATGGGATGGACAAGATACAACACAGCTGCTTCTGCTTGGGTTTGCTGCCCAGGATGGAGGATTTTGCTTTATCACCACCTATTTGAATTTATTTTATAAATCTAGGGTTCTTCTAGAGGGTCTAGGGGTTATATGGATCTACTGATTTATATACTGACACAGTACTGAGGAGCCAAGGTCTTGCTGCAGGCAGGAAAATTTGCTCTGAGATAACGGGCCCAATTCAGCAGTCCTGCACCAAAGCGATTCCAGAGCTGTGCAGGCTCCGGAAAACAGAGGAAACCAGGAAAAGAGTCTTGAATTTTTTGGGAATATAAATGCTTCAAAGTGCCTATTTTTTCCAGAGCTCTGCTCACAGCTTCCTCCAACTCCTGCAAAAATCTGCAGGAAAAATGCTTCAGAAATAGTCCTTTTGCTTCCTAACCGTGGCATCAAGCGCTGCGTCGTGTTGTGCTTGGATCAGTTAATACTTGCATACCCAAGAACATCTCCTGTGGGTCATTTTCCAAGCAACTGGGGTTGAAAGATAAAATAAGACTATTTATGAGGCCTTGAATGTGCTGGGAGATGCACAAGGAGGAAATTAAGGCCTGGGAGCAGCAGCTCCTGCTGTAGTAATAGGAGCAATTTAGGCTTTCAGGCCCCAGGCTCCTTGAGGTTTTCCACCCTGGAAGCTTCAAATAGCCCCAAAATCTGCATCTCTCAGCAGGGCTTTTAGCTGAGCAATGGTCCAGTGACCAACTTGGATGGAGAAGGGCCATATCCAACATCCCTAGTCTTTTTCCCACATGACTTATAGGACCAGCCTTCAAACTGCAGCCTCTTCCTTCCTCTCCCACTAAATACGCCTGTTTCTGCCCCAATTTCAACCCCGCCACCGCTGCATTTTCAGCTCGCTCGCCACCAGGAAGGAGCTCCCAAAGGGATGGGGCAGGAAAGACCTTCTCCCATCTGCTCCAGCAAACGGGCACCCTCCAAAAGCTCAGGGGGTTCAAGGAAGGGAGCACTCGCCTGTGCTCTCCATCGGGCCACCACCTGCTGCTGCTTTCCTTCCTTTCTTTGGGAAAAATGGGTCTCCAAAGCACTTGCATCCTCCCCACAGGAGCAGCCGGCTCGGGAGCTCCTGTTCCCCACGGGATCTCATCCCGCAGGCAGGCACTGCCAGCTGCCTTCAGCACGGGCTTGCAAAAATATTCCACGGGGATAATGTTCCTCAAGCCCTCGGCTGTATGGCACTTCCAATGACCTCCTCTCTCTCCAAAGATCCCAGGGAATCCCATCCCATCACGGCTTTGGGAAAAGCCCAGGAGTGCTGCATGCAAATCCTACCATCCAGCTGTGGCAGAGGGTAGACAAGGGGTTTCCAGCTTCTTGCTCCAGATGATCCCACAGGCTCCAGATGATCTCGGTGGGCTCAGATCCGTTTCTCTTTTCCCATTTTTCTCTGGAAAGGAAAGCACACACAGGACACTTTAGTTTTTCCTTGCAATCCTCCCAACCTCAAGCCATTTATTCGCTTGCAAACCGCACCTCATCCTGCACATTAGTGTGGCCAAGCATGGGAAGAACATCCACCTGGGAAAGGCTTTCCGGAGCATGGAATTTGTCCAGCAGAAAGCTTCCCAAGAGCCTTGGGAAAGTAACGGGAACTGCAGATCCCAGTAGGATTAACCCAAGCAGGGTTTGCTGCGACACAAGCAGGTCCACAAGAAATCCAGCTTGAATCTCCCAGCCCGCTTAGCAAATCCCCATGCATAACATGACCCTGGAGAAAATGAGCAGCAAGAGCTGGAAGAAAAAGGACACCTTAATTGGTAACAAATAAATAAATAACTCTCATAAAGCTAACAACAAACCCAGCTCTCCGAGTTCATTCAGTCATTGAGCTCATCGCCACTGAGCTTTGCTATGAAAATTGGGTTTTTTTCTTATTATTTTTTGCAAGAAGCCTCATGAAACAGCATCTGCCAGGCCTTGTATTCCCCAGCTAGCCCAGCCCCTTGAATGGCTCCAGAAAAAAAACACGGCTTTATTTAGATTCCAAGTTTTCTTAGTAACAATAGAAAGGGAACTGGCCGCCTGATTCCGGCTTAAATTTAGCTCAGGACGAGGAAGAGGAGAACAAAACACGAGCTCAATTCCGTGCCGCGAGAAATCCGAGGAAATGATGCTGTGGTTAAGAATTAATGAGCTCCCGGTGGTTTGTTTTAGGCAGCTGAGGGATGCGTCATTCAAGGCCAAGCAACCTGGCTGCAAGGTGGCTCTTCATCTAAATTAGAGAAGAAATAAAGAAAACAGGAAAAAAAAATATGCTTTTTTCCCCCTCCATAATTTAGTGATTTATTCTAGCACAGGAAAAGGAATACGAGTGCCCAAGACAGCCTGGGAGCTCCGTGTCTCTGGCCAAGGAGGAGAGGGAAGGGGGTTAAGATGCTGCTGTCTCATTCCCAGTCGCAAGGGCCTCCACGTGGGATGTCTCCTCATATCCCATTCCAATCCTGTTCCGTCCCCACTTCCCAGGCCATGCAAGCCCCATAGAGGTTATTTTGAAAGGACTGATTTAGGATGTGGGCACCTGTTGACCGTAACGCACTTCGGCACGTTCTACATCAGCCAGGATAATAACCTGTTAGGACGTTCTTGGCTCTTCCTATGAAAGCTCTGGAAGTCAGTGCAATTGGAGCCCACACTAAAGACTCCCCTTCCCAAATCCTCAGCTCACCCCAGAATTACTTGCTATAAAAGCCCAGTCATCGACAGCTTTTTAGGGCTCTGGCATCAGCTGCGAGCTGCCCTTCCTGCTGCTTCATCCATGGAAACCCCATGGAAAAGGGGGAAGTGTCAGGTGAAGTCCATTTTTTGATGTCTTCATTGCATTATACACTAAACTCCAATTGCCTCAAGTGACCCCCAGTGAATCGCTCCTCACCAGCATGAGGTCCTGCAGGACACGTGTTGGCTTTGGGTGTGAACGGAAAGTCTAGGAGATGCTGAGGACAGTTCCTAGGAGAAGAACGATGCTTTCCAACAGCTCCATGGACACCAGTCTACTTATTTATTAAATGGGGATGCACAGCACATCCCAGACTAGGTGCTGCACCAAACCAGGCTTTGGAAAGCCCTGCTTTTACCCTTCCTGGGAAGGACAGAGCTCCATAAGGCTACGACAACGCGCTCTTCCAGCCACAGGAACTGGGCCGCTCTTCCTCCGCTGCCCGGCAGATACCGCGTGCGGTTTCCCTGTTTGCTTGTCCTTACACACGCTGATAACAGGAACACTCAGTGTTTTTTCCTCTTTTTCTTTTTTTTTTGGGTGTTTCTTTCCCACCCTGCCTGGAACACGTCCCATCAGTTGGATACAGGCTGTAGAAAGCTCTTATACAGCAAGCCCAAGTGAAGCCTCGCTTCAGAGCTCCCATAAAATGCAAGATTTTTTTTAAAAAAGCCTTTAAGATCCATCTCACTCTTTTCATTGACACCCACAAGGATTTATCACCCGTTCCAATGGGAATAATTAAGAGGGAGATGTTGAAAAATCCTCCCACAAGATTTAGCTTTAACACGGAGACTGACAGAGCCTGATCCTCAATTAAAAAGTCCTGAATTTGTGGTGAACACAGAGATCAACAGGTTTTGGTCAAGCCAATGAGAGGGCTTTCAAAGGAGACGTAATTCAGGGGTCAAAGTCTCCATTTCCAAAGTGATTTAGACTTTGCCTGCTAAGTCCTGGCCACGCTTTTACAAGCCAAGAGGTATGACCCATCCGGGCAGACAGGGCAAGGAACACGCTCCGCCTTGGAAGAGCCAAAGGGCGGCTTTATGACACTCAAGTGACTAATGCAGCTCTAATAAATCCCTCTCTAATCCCTCGAGCTTCTGGACAAGCAGTGAAAGGGAGCTAAGGACAAAAGAGCCAAGGGGAAGGCAAGTCTCATGGATGCGTCATCTACAGCCAGGTTCTCTGGAGCCCAATGAGCACCACCATCAACCTGCTGCTGGAGGTGCCTCCTCATGTGTCTCGGCTCCAGTTCAAGAGCTCGTCTTCTCGATGCTCTGGGATCCCTGAATCCAGGCTCTACTCCCACACATTGAACCGCTTATATTGAAATCAAAGAGCAAGAGCAATCCCTTGGTCTGGTGGCCAACAGGCCACAGCACCATCCACGGGGGCCTCTTCTTCTAGGAGCCGTCACCTTCACAACGCTTTGCTCAATGACTTGGCTTTTAATATCCAGGAATCTTTTGGTATCCCAAACAGGGTTCTGGAATTCTAACTGAATTCCTAACCAAGAGGCTTGAAGTGCTGAACTGCAGTGTGAAAGAAGATACGGATTGATGCAGCTCCCTGAAATCACAGAGATTACAGGGGAAACGGTCAACTCGGGCCACCCCACCAGGCTCTCTCTAGGTTCATTAGTGCTGATTGCTGAAAGCAGCCCTGACCTATCGTATCTGAGCACAGGAAATACCGAGACTAGCTAAAACCAAGGCAAAAATCTCTGGACCTGTCTCAAGATCAGATTGCGGCTCTAGGTAGGAAGGTCAAGGCAGGGAAATGAGTGGATGAGACACCCGTCATCTGCAGTTAACTCACGGCTCATCAGCTCATCCATTACCACACACACAACCCATCCTAATCCCAGGACAAAACAGCCAAGCTTAAAACCAAAAGCAGAGGAAAAAGGAGTGGAGCTCAGCTGGGAGAGAGCAGCCCATTAACCCATGGCAACCCCATCCTGTCAGCATCCCCTCGTGCTTCCTCAGCCACATTTAATTAATTAACCAAAGCAAAACACAGAGGTTCGTCAGAGCAGAAGAAACATCTGCCACCTCATATTGTTGTTTCTTCCTCCGAAAGACTCCTCAGCTTCATCAGAGCACATACGAGTAGGACCAAGCAGCTCTAGGTTCCTACACGAGGCCAACAATTGAGCTCCAAGAACACATCACGCAGTTGGCCAAGTCCCTCAACGTGTTCGGGGAGAGCATGTCCTCAAAGAGCCCGTTTTAGAGCAAGCCTAGCAGCGCCGTGCAAACAAAATCTATTAGCTAATCTACTAATGAAGTAGGACCCGGGCCATCTAATGGATTAAACTCAGTTCTAATTCAGCTGTAGCTGGTGAAAAGCCCAACTCTAGAAAATGTGTGAGTTCAGAGGACCAGCTTCCCATCTAACCCGCTCGCATGGCTTTACACTGCCATGCAGTTAATTAAATGGTTCTCTTAATAAATCCATTTTCCCCAGATTGCCTGCCTGAAGTCTCATTAACCAAATTAATGTGGTGCATACAGAGCACTGTTAAACCTTAAGAGCAACTAGCTTTAACAAAACTAGACCTACAACCAGCAGGTCTCTGATCAGTCCTTAAGGCAGAGGAGAAGACAAAGCACCTTCAAAGAACTTGACACTGCAGAGCAGCCATAGCAGAAGCATCCTACACCAAACACCAGGTCCAAATGACCCACAGGTCACCCAAAAACAGGACATAGAGGAGAGTGGAAACAATCTCCTGGTTAAATACACAGTGAGCTTTGTCAGAGACAAGGACCTGGTCTGGAAGAGCCACCACCAGCCCATTCGCCATAACACAACAAGTTGAAGCATATCAAGAGGTGGAAGGGTGTCCAACAAAGAGCCAAGGCTTTCTGGAAACACCTCCTCCATTGGGTTATACCAACAGGTCACTCATCTCCTGTTGGCATGCAACACCTTATGAGCTAATGAAGAGGTTCAAACACGTCTCACTATTGCTACAAGCCTCAAACTTCTACAATATTTCACGTGATCCCACGTCCAGGGGGACACCTCAATAGTTCATGAAACAGGACATTGCAAAAACTCCAATGCTTTGAAGTACAAGAAACACCAACTTCTGGGAGTGTAGTCCATCTCAAGAGCTGCCCCAACCTGTTTCCCTCCTTCACATTACCAGCAATATCTAAAAACGCTCCCATTTGTAACAAACAGCTTCATTTATGCCAACATCTCATGAACGTGCGCAGAGCAGCTTTTGCCTGATCATCCCCTTGGCTTCCTTAGCACATATGCACAAGTTTCAGGTAGTGTTTTGGGTTAAGTTGGTGTTAATCCAAGCAATTCATGAACTTGGCAAACTCGCTCTCGAGCTTGCCAAGCCCAACACCTGGAGCTCTCCTTGAGCCGCATCTTCCACTGGAGAGGCTGAGAAACCTCATGTTCCCCAAGAGGAACATCAGCAAACCCAGCAGCTGGTCCAGACAGAGCCTGGAATTTCGCTCCCATCCCCAGAGAGGATGGGAATGACACTCTGACCCAGGTGAACACATTAGTAAAGTTTAGTAGACACAAGAATCAGAAAAAAAAAGGACAACAGCAAATCCATCTCAATTCAGTTACATTCCAGACCAACCTTCTCGACGTCCTTACCTGCTTGGGGGCCGCGCGCGGCCGCTCACCCCGGGAACCTTGCCGAGCACATCCATGGCATCCTAGCGATCCCGGAGCGCTCGGCAGGACTGCACAATCCACAGCGGGGCAACGAACGCCGAGGCATCGAGGGCCAATCCAAGGTCGTCTCCATCGGGCTAGTTATTCTAACGGGCCGGCCGGCGAGACACGAGCGGGTTCTGAAGGCGACGATGCAGCAGCGTCCGCGTCCTCCTCGGGCTCCGCCGGTGTCCGTCTCCTGCAGCCTCCATGGAGTTGGACTCCCGCACCGGAACAGCCTCCAGGAGCCCCCATACGGGATAAGGCAGGAATGAGAGCGCACCATTTTTTCGGGATATCTCCATTTTTTTTTTTTCCTCCTTACAATCAGGACTAGAGGCGGCTGCAACCGTGCAGCCGGCCCCGGGACGCGAGCGGGGTGCATGCACATCCGAGGCACGTGGAGCATTGGCTTGAAAACCGGTCAAAATAAGGCACGGCCACCACAGCACAGGGTTTAAAATGACCCCCGCGAGCTCTTCTTCCAGGCAGCACTAAACCCAGCGCTGCCCAACGGCGGCAAAGCCCCTGGAGATGGAGGAGCGCCTCGCGGGCGTCGGGAAAGGCTTTATTAACAGCATTTAACCAGCTTTTAAAGACTCTTTTTCTCTTGGCCACGTGGTGACAAGGTTTACGTGCAAGATTCAAAGCAATCTCAAACTCTTTTTTTTTTTTTTCTCTTCAAACTTAAAAACCAAAAAAATCAGAACTAAAGCCAAACGAGTTGGGTGAACAAAACAAATCGGAAACTTAACATTCCGGAACTGCAGCTCTTCCAAGCAGCGAAGCCGCGGGCTCGGCGACCGTTGCGAACGGCAGGGAGCCTCCCCGCTTCTTGCACGCCAGCAGCAGCGCCGTTTTCCTCGTAAAAGATGAGGAGTAAGAGCAGCACGTGACCCCCTCGACTGCACCGCAACGAGCGAGGTCCTCCTGCCTTGGCACAACACGCTGGTCACCGCCACAGCGCCGGTTTCTCCCCGCTTCTTGCTCGAGACCCGCAACTATGAGAGCCAACATCGCAGCGGCGGCTCCCCCTCCGCCGCAAGCACGGAGGGGGCTCAGACAGTTGTCGTCAATTCACTTGCAGGCAGAAACCCCATTTTCCTCAAAAGAAACCATTTATTTAGAATGAAACAAGATCAGCTCGACTGGGAGCGCGTGTTTGAGTGACAGCTACGTTCAAGCTGTGGGAGCCATAAAAAGGGTATTCCTTTACTTTTCCAGCAATCTTGTGTACACAGCACAAAGCAAAGAGGTCATTTTTTTTTTTTTCCACTTAAAACACGGGCATTGGCATCACAATAGCAGATACACAACTTTTTTTTTTTTTTTAAAAGCTGCCATTTTAGTCAAATGCACAAATACTAAACAGATAAGCTTTCTTCCATCGAGAGGCCCGGGGAAAATTCCACACAAGCCACAGCGGCTCTTCCCAAAGGTCCATGAGCGCTTGCCATCCCACGCCGTTGTCCTCTGCAGTCCACCAGCTTTGCTTGCAGGAGGAAAGAAAACGTTATTTCAATACAAAGGTCTACACCGGATTTTCCCCTCCCTACATTACATGGATGAACAGAAAAGTACAAGGCCGTTCGGAATAGTCTACCTTGGATTTCAAACAGCACCGATACCACCCATGGGCACAAAGCCTTGAAATGAAATCCCCTTCTGTGTCTAGATGCAGAACAACCAGCGCAGGGGTTGCTTTTTTGGACCAATATTAATCCAGGCTTACAGCACTGGGGATTATTCCACCTTCCTAATGGTTAAGGGGACGCAGCAAAATAATTATCCATGAGAAAAGCCAGCGGAATTATAAATAACGCGGCTGACTTTCCTCAAAGAGCATTTCCCGAAGGCAACTTAGGAGCAGAATCACAAGGGTAGTGTTACAGGTTGCTGTTTTGTTCTGGCTTTGCTGCCCGACCCCAACAGACAACTCCAGTAGTCAAATCAGACGCACCTAATAAATTGGAAAACTGTTCCCATTCGAGCAATATTTCTTCATCCATCATTTGCACAAAAACAGAATCGCAAGGAAGCCGAATAGGCAATTAACCATCCCCAGAACAATACGGTTTGCTTTCAGTCCAATACAATAAAGACATTTCATCATTAAGTCGCTGTTTCATGGGAACATCTGCCCTTCGCTGCTACCCAGAGAAAATCATCAGAAAACAGTAACAAAAAAGGGAGATAAGGGGGAAAGAACCCCAAAAACTCGACACATAACAATGATTCCTTCCACTTTCTGTCTGATACGGCACGCTCGCTAGGAGCACTGCTCTTAACACTGGTTTTCCCAGGAAAGTCGGGAATAAGAGATTCCGAGCCACTTTCTCCCGGTCCTCAGATGACTCGAGGCTGTTTTCCCAATTTCTCCTCCCCGTTAATACTTTAATGCTTCCCGCTCCTCACCACCAACCAGATGGTTCCCGGAGCAACGCGGGACATCTGTTCCCTGCCCTCCTCGTGGCAGGGGGGTCTCCGAAGCGGTTTCAATCCCATAGGATCTTTTGGGAAGAACAGGGAGGAGAGAGGACCGGTTTGGGGGCCCGACGGGGGCCCCTTGAAGCGCTCGCAAGGATGCGCAGCTGTAGCTGAGCAGCCCAAAATTTGGGGCATTTCAGGTCATTTCAGTGCTCGCGGCGAACACGGCAGCCCGGGGCAAACAAAGGCCCTGGCTGGCGGCCAAGGAAGTTGCGTCAAATTCCCAATTAAACCCCCCAAAAGAAGCCCCCGAAAAACCTAAACAAAAGCATGAGTCACTTGAGGTTCTTTCCCCCAAAGCACAACTGTGAAATGATTCCGGAAAAGGACATCCTTTTTCCACACTCATTCGGTAAACTTGAACTCATGAAATATAGGAACATCAGCTGCACACGACAGCGGGAGAAATCCGGAGCTCTTCCCAGAGCCACATAATGCCAAGAACTCCAGAGCTCCCGCTCGCTACGTTGGCTTTGCTCTACACAGAAGGGGTATTAAATAGGGACTTCAACTTGCATTCAGCCCTGGCCGGGATGATTTTGGGGGGACAGTTACTCCAAGGCTGCACATTTCATAGCCTAAGAGAACGAGCACAGCGACTCCGCCGTGCTGGAGCTGCTGGCAGCGCGGGACCGAGTGCCGGCAAATTAAAGTTACCATCAATTCTGTTTGGACCTTAAGGACCCTCAAAGGGTGCTAAAATCCTCGCTTACAAAACAGGGCAGCAACCACAAATAAACCAGATTGAAAGAAGCAGGCACTCCGCTGAACAACCTGAAAACCTGGAGTCAAAGGCAGCCTCGTCTGTTCCACATCACCCTCCAATGCAGAATGTTTCAATCCATAAAATCCAGTGGCAAATGCAACCACTGCCATGCACCCACGATGCTCTTTCCAAAATCTCCCCTTCCTCCCCAGTTAGTTGCCAAAAACCCATTTGCTTTTCAATTGGGCTGAGCTATTTTGACCCCAAGTTTTGCAGGCTGACGAGACAGAATGAAACCACAGGCGCCTACCACGTGTCGGCAGAACGAGCACTGCGCTTTGTGGCTTGAAGCGGGGCCCACAAACGAGCTGCTTTTAGGGCTTGGGAGGGATTTCAGCTCGTGGTGGTTCAAGTTCAAGGGCGCTTTCCTTCAAACTTCCACACCTGCAAGCAGCTCTTGTGTCAAAGGCAATGGGGAAACTCACTGTCAATGCAAGAAACGCTTCAAGTGAGGGGCAGCAGTGCTGGTTCCGCGCTGACACGCCGC
The DNA here is from genome assembly GCA_032353885.1 of Nothura maculosa. Classification (NCBI taxonomy): domain Eukaryota; kingdom Metazoa; phylum Chordata; class Aves; order Tinamiformes; family Tinamidae; genus Nothura; species Nothura maculosa. The sequence goes on from JAUBOD010000934.1 coordinate 2,030,403, forward strand.
GTAGCTGCCTGCAGGAATTAACAGACATTCTTTGCAGTAGGTGGTCAATACAACGGATCTCCCACATGTTTTTTGCACTATCAGTGCCTTTTCCAAACCTTCTCGTTGTTAATAGGAAGACAACCAGCTGAATTCTGCCATCTCCATCGATTACATTCACTTGGAAGAAAAGCAATCCAGAAGCGCTGGATTTTTACCCCCAAACATTGAAGAGCATTAGATGAGGCTTGTGTGATTGTGTTCAGAAAGAAAAATAGCTTTAACACTATCAAACCTGGCTGCTCTGCCTCACTGCAGTTTTGCTGCAGTAGTTGGGAAACATTGACTCATTTTTGCCCCAAAAAAGTCCATTGGAACAGGAGCAGCCTGGGGAGAGGGACATTGCAGAATATCCCGTTTCTGCAGCAGATCTCAAGCCAGCGCAGCCGCACGTGCAAAGCAATCACTCCATCTATAAAATACATTCAAGGCACCTCCTCCTTCACACACTATTCTGCATTTTGAAGGTGAATTTTTTGCCACAGAGAAATTGAATTGACTCTCGGCCCCGTAGCAATTTCCCAGGGAGGTACTGGAAGGTCTGCTGGTAACGCAGAGTCACTTCTACATTGCCCAGGTTTCCCAAAACGTGGCTAAGTGCAAGGTTACATTCTGACTTTAAGTGCAAGGCGGCTTTTTAGGGCTGGGAAAGCACGACTAGATGGAGCCTGGTTTGCATTTCGCTTTGGAAGCCCCACGCAGGGGTAAAATGGGGCCTGGATCAGCCAAGGGCACGGGGAAAAGCACCCACTGAGTGGGGGAAAAAGCAAAAATGAACTAAGTTCTTTGGAAAAGGGAAACAGTTTCCTCGCGGAGTTATAAAAAGGTCAATGGCAGCACTGGGGAGGATTTCGAATACTTCTCCAAGATGCTAAAAACACTTGAGTGCAGATGACTCTAAAAAACCTCATGTAATGCCCATGGTGCTGTACCTGAAGAGTCCCTAGCAGACAGCAGCGTCTTGCTATTAACAAAGAGGTACGCCGATAATGAGAACTTTTATGTAATTAAATTATTAGAGAATTAAAAGCCATCTCTGGAGAGAAGCACACTGGCTTAGAGTTTGCGCTGTGGCAGCAGCCCCCGCTGGACCTGCAATTCTTTGAGGGAAAAAGGCAGTAAAAACAAAACCCCACATTATAACTCAAGTTATCCTTAAAGCACCTCCTTGTTGCTTGCATACGAGTAAGCACAAGACATTCCTGGTTTGTAACAAAGTCCCCTGCTCGTTACCCAACACTGTCACTGCTACAAACCCAAAGTGCATACGTGGGATACGACAGAACCGAGAGGAAGAGGAGAAAAACATCTGGGTTGATATTAAAAAACATACTTTCAGTGCGTGCATTTTGGTGGACTGGGGGAAATTATGAAATAGCCAATAAGGGAATTAATGTTCTCTGGTGGAGCCCAGAGCAGGCGCTGGACACCTCAAGGAAATCAACCCTGAGCCGGGCAGCTCCAAGGGGAACGGAGAGGGATCAGGTCTGAAATCAGTGACCTGGCGAATGAGGAATTCACAGAATTTCAGTGATTCAAAAGGGAGTTGACACCAGTCCACTGCTAAGCGTGTGGTTTTCCGTTTCAACTACCGAGTGCTTTAAATCTGGTCTTTTAGGTTTGTAACTCTAGAGGACAAGCAACTGAACTTGCTTTTAAAAATATATATATATCTGAAATGAAAAGAGGACACGGATCAAAACAAAACAAAAAAAGGGAGTTTGTTCATCCCCCTTCCCACCCCCCACCCCAGTTTTCATTTTCCTTCTGTAACTCAAAGCAGGTCTAACCTCCCCACTATCCCCACCGAGGAGGGATTCCCAACACATCCTATTCACGCTAATGGCTACCAACCTTTCTGGCTTCTAAAACCGAAAACAAAAATGTACTAATAGGGTCCAAAAAAGCCCATACGGGCAGGGAAAGTTACCTAGAAACAAAGATCTAATTTAAAAGAACAGGGCTGGCTAAGGCTGTATCCCATAGCACCTGGCACACGCTGGAGGGGCTGCGTGGAGGAGGAGGAGGAGGCAGGGTCAGGAACAGAAACCCCGGGGCCCTTAGGACGCCCCGCGCACAATGATCATGACCAGGAAGTCGTCCTCGGATTTGGCCAGCGCCTTGGCCGTGGAGTCCAGGAACTGCTGCGAGAAGTCGCAGGGCGGGAAGGCGTGCAGGACGCCGCTGTTCTCCTTGTCTTTGTTGCCCCCCACGGGGAGGCTGATGACGCCGGCCGCCTGCTTTTGCTTTAGGTAGGACACCAGATTCCTGAGCGGCCTCTGCGTGGAGGTGGCGGCGGCCTCGCTCGGCCCGCACGAGGCCGGGCGGTTGTCCGCGGCGCCGGGCACGGCCAGCAGCACGGCGTAGCCGTTGGGCCCCGCCACCTTGATGCGCCGGTTCACCTCGTCCAGCTTGGGCTGGTCCAGCCGCAGGCGCTGCGTGATCTTGAGCTGAGCCACCTTCCCCCCCGTGGCGCCCTCCACCAGGAGGCTGCTGGCGACGCCGAGGTCGCCCTGCAGCAGGTGCATGTTGGCCGGGAAGTTGCTGTTCTTGAGCAGGAGCATCCCCTGCCAGGCCAAGCAGAGCTTGGCAGCTGCCGCGGGCGCCGCCGCGCCGTCCTGCTGCTGCTGCTGCTGCTGCCGGGGAGGCGGCGCTTTGAGGCGGGAGCCGCCGGTGCCTCCGTCCGCCCCGCGCTCGTCCTTTTTGGCCGGGCTCTTGGCCTCCTGCGCGGCGGCCGCGCGGTGCTTGCGCTCCCTCTCGGCCGAGTTCTTGCGCTCGCGCTTCTCGTTCTGGCCTCGCTCGAGGCTGCCCCGCCGCGCCTCGCGCGCGGGCGAGGGCCGCTCCAAGAGGAGCAAGCGGGACGAGCGCTCGGCGTCGCTGCCGTAGCGCTCCCTGCCTCCGACGAGCTCCGGGCTGCGGTCCGGGGGGGACGCCGCGCTCAAACAGTGGCGCTTGCGCGACGAGGACGAGCGCTCGCTGTCCGGGGAACGGTCCATGTGGCGGCCGCCGTCCTCCGCCAGCCTCCGTTTCCGAGGCTGGTCCCTACTGCTACTGCCCAACTCCCTGTCCCCTCGGTCCCGCTCCAAGGACCAACCATCCCGGCGCCGTTCCAGGCTTTCCAACGGGTCATAGGCAGCTGCCCGGTTACTCCTGTCCCGAACGGGGGGTGGCGGAGGCACCCACTCCGCCTCGGGATAAAGGTCTCTGTCGCGGTCTCTGTAGAGCAACGGGGGTGTCCGGTCCCGCGCGCCCCGCAGCGGGTCCGGGGGGGCTCCCCGGTGTGCCCCGAACGCCGCCGCCTCGGCCACCAGCTCATAATGAGCGGCGGGCGGCAAGGGCAGCGGCTGCAGGTAGGGCTGCTGGTACCGGTGCTCCGTGTCGGCAAAGTCGACGCGGAGGCGCCGCTCGGGCCCGCCCAAGGGAAAGCCCCGCATGTGGGTGCAGGCAGCCTGCGCCGCATCCAGGCTCTCGTACTGGATGTAGGCCCAGGAATCCCCTTTGCGGTAATCAATAGTGCGGATGGTGCCAAACCGGTCAAACTCCCTGGCCAGGGCGGCCAGGGGCACCCACGGCCCGAGGCCGCCCACCCAGAGGCGGGTGGTCGGCGTGGCTTTCCCGTAGCCGATCTTGATGGGGTTGCGCAGCAGCACCTTCCCCGACATGGCCAGCTTGGCCCGGTGCGCCATGTCCAGGTTTTCAAACTTGAGAAACCCGTAGGTGCTCGTCTGCCCGCGGCCCGGCCTCTTGATGTCCACCTCGGTGATGACGCCGAAGCGGTCGAAGGCGCGCCGCAGGTCCGACTCGCTCACGGTGATGTCCAGGTTGCCCAGGAACAAGGTGCGGTTGGCTCGCTGGTCGTCCTCGGGGCTGATCTCCTCGTCGCCGGCCA
>JAUBOD010000934.1:2037848-2058876 GCA_032353885.1 Nothura maculosa
CTGCTCTAGGTGCCTGCTGGAGCGGGAAGGTTGGACCAGATGATCCCTAGAGGTCCCTGCCAACCTGGAACATTCTGGGATTCTGTTGTGCAGCCCTGGTGTCTCCTGCTTCTTTTTGGGCCAGGCCTTAGTCCTTGCTCTGAAGCCAAGACCAGTATGTCACAGATTCATGGAACCATTATGGTTGGAAATGACTTTCAAGATCAAGTCCAACCATCCCTGCCACCATTGCACATCCCTCCCTCTTTTAGGAAGCTGCAGTCGGCTCCCAACTTCCCGCCTTTCAGGAGGCCTCACAGCTTGGCTTGCAGGAGCCACAGGGCTATTCTTTACATTGACTTTCTTAACACCAAGGCATTTTGCTTCTTTACATATTTCCCCCCCTACCCCATGCCGACACCTGTGGATAATCACACATCCCTGGAGCTGCTCAGGCTCTGGGGCCTCCTGCATGCAAGAGAAGCCCGGAGCCTCACCTGGAAGAGGTTATTTCCAAGGCAGCCCTCAGGACATTTGCACATGTGGGTTTATTGCACCTAAATATTACCAGGAGACAAACACAAATGGTGGGAGGAAGAGGAGAAAAAAGGGGGAAAAAAGAAAAAAAGCCAAGTCTTTGCAGGAAAGTTTACTGAAAAGCTCATTCCTTGGGTTTAACTCTTTTGTCCCCTAATGAGACCAAGCCCAGAGCTGCAGCAGGTGCCCTTGCGAAGGCTCCTTCGTTTCCCTTGGGAAAACATCTCATCCATCGTGGCTGCGATTGCCCGTCAGGCTCTGCCCCTGGCCCCATCCGTGTGTCCTTCCTACGGTCCATTACCCCCCCGGAGCGCTCAGCTCCATCCAGCCCTCCCTGCACCTCCTCCCCTCAGCTCATTCCTTTGATTTGGGTGTTTTTAAGGTCAGGCCCAGGGATTTGGTCTAGGTCTTTCAGTGAGGAGCAAAATGAGCTGCTGCTTTGCAGCAGGAGAGAGGGGTAAAACAGTCCTCGCTGCTCCATGGCTCCAAACTGTCCCAGGGAAGAGGGGTCTCCCCTGGGAGAGGCCCAGAAAACCAAGCAGAAGCTCCAGTCCAAAGCAGCTCCTGACCCATCTGTGGGTCCAGATGGGCCTTTCCCACTGTGGCCTCAAAACTGGAAGCACCGACATCCCTTCACATCCACAACAAGACGGAATCCTCATGCTGGAGCAGGACAGAATGGGACACCCAAGGGTGCAAGCCAAGGAAGGCCCCAGATTAGAGACCAACTTCAGCCCTCCTGCAAGGCCAGAGGAACCAGGAGACCATCCCAGTGACCTCCAGGACATAGAAAGGGAACCAGCACCTACCTCCACAGAAGCAGCATTTGCCCCAAGCAGGAGCCTCTTTGCAGCCTTCATCCTCTTTCCATGGCCCCAGGGAACCAAGCAGCAGCTGAGCTAATTCACCATTTAATGTGGGCAGATGGCTTAATTTAAACAAAATGGGAGAGGAGGGAAGCCAGCCTGGGAGTGTCTTGATGAGTTCAGCCTGTTTTCCCTTCCCTCCCCATTGAGCTCTGCTCTAGGAAGGGATCCCCACAGCCCCTGGGCATGGCTGGATGTGGCCCCAGGAGCTCCATGGATCCTTCCATCCCTTCCTCCTTCCCAGGCCTCTGAGTTACGGGAAAAGGCTGCCTTGATGAGAGATAGGTCAGGAGAGACCAAAGGCTCTGGAAATCTTGTGCTATATGTGACTAAATCCGTCCCTTTCTATCCTGCTCTGGGGATGGGGCATCTTCTCACCCCACGAAATGCTTCCCAAAATCCCCTGTCCAAGGCCAGCCCCACTGACCACATTTCCAGGTCTTCTCGCTTGTCTCCTGGCTGTTCTGAAGCCTGTTCAGGCTTCAGCCACCCAAGTCCCACTTCATGCTACAATTTCCTACCTGGGAATTAACCCCACTCAGGGCTAATTTGCCCCCAAGGGGATGTCCAGCTGCATGGGATCCTCTCCTGCTGCTGGATGGGATCCTGCGACTGCTGCTCATTTTCCCACTCCAGATGTGGGAAGAAGGAGGGACACAGAGCGTCACTTCCAGAGCATCCAGTCCTTTAGGATGGCCCATTGGAATGACAGGCAGAGCAGCAAGGGCACCAGGAGCCCCTCACCTTCCATCCCCACCTCCTATTTGCATGTCCTACAAAGCCGGAGCTCTTGTGCCAGGTTCTCCCATTCCAGGTGACACCAGGAACGAAGGGGAAACCTACACGTCCTCCACCCACTTGCTTCTCCCAGCACCTTCTCCCCTTTTAAGCTATTAATGTCACATTTGAAGTGTCCCGTTGAGCCCTGCTCGGCTGGAGGTAGCCCATGGCAGAGGTACCATGCAAAGGAATTTGCTCCCATTATGGGAAGTTTTCCAAAACCCACTAGTTGTGGCCCAAAATAGTTTCCTCCCATGAACAGTGAGATGGTGTCAGCTGCCTTTTTCTTTTTTTTTTTTTAGGAGCATCAGAAAATAGCACTGGGCTCCAAGGCTCACGGCTCCCCTCATGCTTCTGAGGGTGGCATTGGCGCCTGGAGGATTTGGGAATGGTCCCAAGATACCGGTGTCCGTATCTCGTATAGGACCAGCTGAAGGGTGGCTTGTGCCTCCCTTTTGTTACCCAGAACAAGGAAAATGGACCTTTTTTGGAACACTGCCTGCCTACAAACAAGCCAATTCTCATGGAAGTGGTTCTCAATTAGAAAATCCAACGATAACGGGTTTTTAGATCAAAGGAGATCTTTTCTCAGAAAGCATTATGTTTGAACAAAAATTAGGCCAATATATATATATATACTTAAATAACAATTTTTGTTCAGTACAAGTTCTCAGTTTTGGATTTACCTCCAAAGATACAGGGTTTTAAACATCTCTTATGGAGAAAAGTGTTGGGAGATGAAGAGCTTCAAACTGAACCACAGGATCAGGCAGATGCTTTCCCCCCTCTTCCTTCCCTGGATGAGGGATGGAAAAGCCCAAAGTCCACTTGGGAAACTGTGTGGTTTTGCTCAACCACAGCTGGTTTGAGATTTGGGATAGCCAAGGAAGGGGATCCCTATCGGATCCATGCAAGTGATGGAGCCGACCTGACAGAGCCTCTGATGGAGCTGATGGATCTCATTCCGCTGAGCCACCAGGAAGGGAAGAAGATCCCAGTCCATCCCATGGGAAGCAGACGGATCTGCTCCCAGCACGGTGGCCTGGACACAGTCCCACGGGAGCCACCGTGCTCCAAACCACAGGGTTGAACCTGAGGAAGGGGTGAGCGTCCCTTTCTCCTCATTCCCAGCGGAGCCGCCATCTCCGCCGACCCCAGCGCCCTACCTGCGCGCCCGCGTTTCCCCGGAGCGCGCGGGTTGCCCGGGAGCCGCGTCTCCATGGAAACGCGCCTTTTTCAGACACTCCATGGAAAAGGCTGGCATGGCGAGGCTGGCGCTGGAATACTGATTCCCCCCGGCGGCTCTAACACCGGCTGCATCTTAATCCTGCACCGCTACCCACGAGCTAAAAATACCCGGCGCGCGCGCTCGCCTCCCGGCCTCGAGTAAACAGCTTAAAGCGCCCGGCGCCGCCGGTGAATTGGCTGGAAAAGAAGGAAAGGGGCAGGGTGGGGAGGTGGCAGCAGGGTCCCCTCCGCGCATGTCCCACCCTGGAGCCGGGAAGGACGAGCCTGGCCCGGCTGCGGGGATGGAAGAGGCGCACGGTGCCACCCGTTGGAGAGGTTTGTGTCACCTCTCCAACGTGTCCTTGTGCGGAGCCGAGGGCACCGTGTGTGCGCCCGCCTGTCCCCAGCTGGTGGGGAGGAGCGAGGCGCTCGCTGGCACCCGGTGCCCAGCTTGGCTGGGAATTCTGCTATGGGATGGAGCCACCTGCTCCGGAGAAGCCTTTGGACAAAGCGGGAGGTGACGGGGTGATCTTGGATGAGCGAGGGGAGCTTGCGGCGCTGGCAGCTCCTGTAGTTCCTCGGTGCCATCGCAGCCACCAATGAGCCCCGCACAAGTGCCCTGAGCCCAGGCCAGGCTGGGTTGGGGCTCGGAGACTCTCCCGGCTCCCGCTGGGCACAGGACAAGCTGCTGGAGGGACATTTCAGCTCCTCCTTGGCTGCATTGGGAGGACAACGGACGTCATGGGGCACCCGAGACCCCTGGCAGCACCTCCTGGTGCCAAAGGGAGGCAGGGATTTGGCTGCTTTCCCAAGACATCCGAGAAATAGCGCAAGCTTGGGAGAGGGGGAAAAAAAGAAGGGACATCTGGGGTCACTTTTTGTGGGCTCCGAGAGCTCCCTTGATGCTTTAATATGATTAAACCCATTGGCTCCGAATAGTCCGAGGGGAAATAAATCCCCTTGAGGCTTGCACGGCCCGGCCAAAAATGGGCTGCCAGCTGCAGGCTGGGCTGTCCCCAAGAGCCACCGCGGGCTCGGCTCGCTGATGAGCTTTCGTCACCTCAAATGAGTGGAAATTGGGCAAAATCTGCAGCCCGCCCTTGTCCTCCCTGCCAAAACCTCCGCGCCGCCCCCATAAAGGAAGAGCCCGAAGTGCCACCAAGGAGGAGGGAATGCGCATAGGGATGGCAGGGCACCCGCATGCAGGGGGATGGCACTCACATGCAGTAGGACAAAGCCAGGGGCACATTGCTCATCAGTGGAAAACCCAGGAATTTCCAATTAAAAAAAGGAAAAGCAGGAAGGGTCTCACCCTTTCCCAGGTATTTGGGAGGAGGAAGGAGCATTTCCACATCCCTTAAAGGAAAGCGACCACTGCAGATGACTCTTTGCAAGGCTGAGAGTAAGGATCCGGCTAACGGGTGCCCAGGGAAAAGAGGAAGAGGGTTTGGAAAGTGGGATTTGTTGGTGCCGGGGAGGGAACACCTCCTTCCTGCCACCTCCATCCTCCCGCCTCATACGCAGGATGATCCCCAGGGATGCGCTCAGTCCTCTGGCCCTCAGTTTCTTCCTGCAGGTGAATTTTGGGACGGGACACGGATCTCCCATGGCAGCATGGGGTGGAGGAGGCACCTCGCCCCGCTGCCAGGGGACCCCATTGGCTTCATCCTGTTCTGCCTCCTCTTGCTGAGCCCTCCCAGGGTTTCAGCCTCCCTGGAAGGGAACGTTCAAGAGCTGGTGACAAAACAGGAGGCCATCCAGGAGCTGGCCAGGAACCAGCTCACTGCTGTCATCCTGGCGGGGCCACCAGCCTGGCTGCCCAGCTCGGCAAGAACATCACCACAGGGCGTTCACTCTGAAACCTAATGATGGCACCGCAACAACGCTCGTTGTTTCAGCTCCCGGAGTCGGATTCATTAAGTCTTCGGCAAATGACCATCCCCCGGGCGTCACAATGAATCCCCAAGCAAAACGCTCGGCTGCGGCCCCCAGGACGCGCAGGGGCAGGAGGGCGCAGAGGGCAGGAGCCGACTCCAGCTCGCGGGCATCTTTATTCGGACTCGAGTACTGCTTGACGGGTCGCGACATGCGGACAGGACAGGGGCGAGGGGGGCTATTGCCTCGATTACGGAGATAGGGAAGAGCGCTGGAAAGACCGCGAGCCTGCGGGCCGGGCGGCTTCGCCCGGACGCCGCTATTGCTTCCCGCACCCCCGGCACGGATCCCGCCCCGCGCCCATTCGGAGCCCGGATGGAAGGTCCCAGCGACCAGGGGGGTCTCCTCAGGGAAGGGGTGTCCCGAAGCGAGAGGGGGCAGAGGGGCGAAGCTGGGGGTGGGTGGATGAGGAGCATCCCGGCTGCCCGGCCCTGGCGCAGAGCATCCCATGGCCCTCGCCTGGGCATCCCACCGGGCTCTGGAGAAGACATCCCACCGGGCTCCGGAGGTGACCGCCCAGCTTGGGACAAGGTGACCACGGGCTCAGGAGAAGGTGACCACCTCGCCCTGGGGGTAAGCGGAGGAGAGGACGTCCTGGCGGCTCTCTGCGAGGAAAGACACAGGCAGGAAAGAGGTTGTTAGACACCGCTCACACCCACCGGCACGCAGAAAAAGGAAGAGAAAAGACAAAACGGGAACAGAGGGATGGAGCAAGGAGGACGCAGACGGCTTGGGAGGGGATCGCCATGGAGCAGGCGGCCACCATCCCGCCCGAGCATCCTGAGCGCGCCCAGCGCGGAGCATGGGAGCATCCGGCGCCGCTCCACCTCCCCAAAGGCTGTTTGGCCCCCAGCGCTTCCAAGCATCCCAGCGCCAAGGCCAGCGCATTAATATCCCGCAGCCCTCGCACGCTCCCCCTCCTTCGTTAGCATTGAATTAATTAGCATCGATTGGAGCTCTGAGTCACTGCGCCGCCTCCCCGTCTCTGCCAGGACCCGCTTTTCCCTGCGCCAGGCGGGAGCCGCTCCGCGATGCCCTGCACGCGGCACGGAGCCAACGCTCTCCATCCCCGGCTGCAAGACGGGCTGGGGTCCTAAATTTAAGTCCAGAGGGTCCTGAATTCTCTGGGATGGGGACACAGATGCTCCCCATGTTGTTTTTGCCCTCAAACGGTGATTGAGGCCTCAAAGCAGCAGCTCGAGCCACGTTCGATCGATTGCGGGGACACATCTCAGCTTCGAGCTGCCGGCGCCCCGCGGGACCCGCTTGCAGCCCTGGCAAAATTAGCCCCGCTAAAAATAAATAACAGCAGCAGCTGCGCTTTCATCACGGCCGGCTCAGCCGATCGGCTCCACGTGCTCTTTCCTCAGCCTTTTTTTGGGTGGAAAACTGCTACTTGAGCCAGCATTGCCCTGAAACACAAATCCCCCCCGCAAGCGCACGGGGCCAAAGCTGAGCTTACCCGGCCCCACTTTCCCCTAGGCTGCAAACAGCCCTGCGCACTCTTTGGGTCCCACAATAACACGGGGATTTTTGGCTGCTCTATCTCGTTATATTTTTCTTTCCTTTGCTCATCGAAGGATCTTGTTGGGAGACAAGCGGCTGCGGCGGTGCCGACTGCGAAACCTCGGCAAGCCAAAACACTCCCCCGGCTCGGCACCGGCACGCTGGAGCGCGGCCCGCGCGCTGCGCAGGATCCCCTGGGATCCGCATTCCACCTGGGAAAAACAGCCAAAACCAGCGCCCGGGAGGATGCCACGAAGCCACAGGGCACCTGTTTTGAAGCTCGGCCGCATCTCATTTTCTGAGAAAAATAAACCGCTTCTGCTTGGGTTTATGTTGTTTCTTCTTTTTTTTCCCCTCTTCATTAAATAAGCACGGAGGATTTTTCCTGGCAGCGCCAGAAAGGGGCTGCTTCTGGGTAGAGCAATTACCCTCCTGCCATCTTCACCTGCTGCCTGGCAGCTCTGCAGGCCGAGCCGCTTGATCAGCTCCTCTGGGCATCTCCGGATCTCCAGCTCCTCCGGGCATCTCTGGATCTCCAGCTCTTCCGGGCATCTCTGGATCTCCAGCTCCTCTGGGCATCTCTGGATCTCCAGCTCCTTTGGGCATCTCTGGATCTCCAGTTCCTCTGGTATCTCCGGATCTCCAGCTCCTCCGGGCATCTCTGGATCTTCAGCTCCTCTGGGCATCTCCAGATCTCCAGCTCCTCTGGGCATCTCCGGATCTTCAGCTTCTCTGGGCATCTCTGGAGAGACGGAGCGGCTGCAGGAGGCCCAATTAATACCCATGGGCACAGGCTGCAGGGCCCACGCTCCCAGCACCGAGCTCGCTTGCTCGCCCTGCGCTTTTCCAGGGATTGCCACCCTGGAAAAGTGGCCCACATGGAGCAAAGGCCCCGTGCTGCTGTTACAGCTCCCTGCTCCCTACCAGCTTTCCAGCCTCCTGTGGAGAGAGGAAACATCCCAATCCCTGGCATGGAGAGGCTGGCGCACAGCAGAGCCCTCGTCTCCCACCAAGCCTGCCAGAGCCAGCCGCGAGCAAGCTGCCTGCAATGGCAATCGTGGCACAGCAGGGTTTATATTTATATATACATACACACACACACATATATTTATATTTTTCCTCCGTGCCATCTCAGGCCGCGGGCAGAGGCAGCCGCCCGGCTATTGATTTATTCAGTTCTTCAGGAATAAATCACTGCACCTTCCTCGCCGGTGCCTTCGCTGGAACAGCAGCTCCTCTCCAGCTCCCTAAACATAGATCAGGGGCTGGGAGAAGAATCGGGGGAAGCATCGAATCCGCCTGCTCTATTCTTAGCCTCTTCTCCAGGAATCCAATTTTGGCCACTGGTGGAGATAAGAGCCAGGGCTCCATAATTCCGGGAGCTGCAGCAGCTCGGAGCAGGAAACCCCCGGAGAGCCTCATCCAGGGGGATGAGCCCCCCACCAAAACTACCACAACCCATCCAAAAATTCACAAAATAACCCCAAAATCCCCCCCTAGATCATGGTTCAGATCCCAGGGAAACCATTGAGGGCGACTTTCTGCAGCACTTGGAGTCGGGAAGTCTCAGCTGACACCTGGTACTTCAGTCCCAGAAATGGGAAGGTGCAGCCCCCCAGGGTCCTCAGATACCCAAATGCCAGGGATCATGGAATACCAGGAAAAGCAGGGATCGTGGCAGGAAGCAAAGGACGGAGCACAGAAGCATCTTGGTGCTTCCCAGCACGACTCCCAGCCCATCAAGACGGACGCACACAGGGCTCTACAGCACTTGGTTACAGCAGTGAGACGAGCACGGCGCTGGCAGGGCATTTCTTTTATGATCTCGATCTCTTCAGGGCCTGGAGGGACGAGGGATGCTCCAGGCCTCCGGCTGGAAGCCCCAGCCACTGCCTCAGAGCAAGGACAAACTCTACGAGCGGGATTGGGATCGGGACCATCGGCACCAACCAAGCTGTTTTGCAGCACTCAGGGGCTCAGAGCCCTGTGGGGAAGCAGGTCTGGAGCATCCAAGCTAGAAACAAGTTGAAAATCCAGGTAAAAAGCCGAGGTTTTGGTCTTGCTCATAGCAAGGACATCCAAGACCTTTGAAAGATCTGGAGATCTTAAAACCTCACCTTTCTCCACCATTTAATGAGCTGCTCCGAGGGCCCCAGCATCGCCTTCCCACCGCCTCCCTCATCCCAGCCAGGCTCCATTCCACAGGGACTCCCCGCATCCACCCCAGGCTCCCATCCGGCCTCCATGGACAGCTCGGGACCTCATCCGAAGGCTGCCAAAGCCTGGAGCAGCCCAGGAGCACCCCCAAAGTTGGACGGAGCTGCGGACGCGCGCAGGGACGGAGCCGGTGCAAGTGCAGGGACAAAGAAGCACAACATAGAGGGGAGCTGCTGCGGGACAAGGAAGAGAGGTTTATTCATCCAGCGCCTCCGGAAATTTGAGGCTAAGAGAGACCTAAAATGATGTGAACTGAACCATTTTGGATAAGATATTGCATCATCAGCCAGCGCAGCCTTCTTCCCGCTTCCTTCCTTGCCCAAGGACTAAGGGCCCCCAGGAATGAGGGTTCCCGTCACGGAGAGCGGGGGGCACCTGCCATGGCCCCATTTTTGGGAAGATTAAGATGGTTTCAAGGCAGAGGACGAAACACGGAGAGGAAACGGCTCCCAGGCACCATCCCAGATCCTGGGACAGGAGAAAACACGGATGGTTCGACAGAGACATCACCGGCAAACGGGACGGGGAGAGCGCGGCACAGGTCGGAGTCAGCCCAGCTCAGATCTCTCCCAGTGAAGCCCGAGGGATGCGGGAACAGGGAGCAGGGCTCGGGAGCCAGGGAGCGAGGCGGCGGAGCGCACGGCGCTCACAGGATGGAGGGGACGGGCGAGCAGGGCCGCTGCAGCGGGCAGGGCGAGCTGTAGCGCGACGCGCCGGGGGCCAAGGCCACCGTGGATCCGGCCACGCCATCTATGCTGCTGAGGCTCCGGGATTTTCCATAGCCTTGGTGAAGAAGAGGGACAGAGGTGAGGTTAGAGCGCAGCCGCGTGCCTTCCCAAGGAGACCCTGCAAGCAAAGAAATCCCAGCCGGAGCATCGCGGGGAGCGGACCCCCCCACACACACCTGCATTCCCACCCCTCAGAAATTCAGGAAACCTCTTGCTGGCTTTGCCTGAGCGCATCCAAATGCTCCCGGTGCAGCCATTCCCTGCTCCGTGAACAACCGGAGCCAGCCCAATCCAGGCCTCGGGAGACTGGGGAAATAAATCACTGCAGCCCATTGGGCTTGGGGTTTCCAGCAATCCTGGGGGGAGGCAGGATTTTGCTCTCCAATTCACTTTGCATGAGGAATGAGCCTGGGGAGTTTGTGGACTGAAGCACATGAGGAGGAAGCAGCATTGGAGCAAATATGCAGCTTGCAGGGAGTTATTCCCTCAGTAGCAGGTTACGTGTGCTGGAGCAGTTAGCTGCTGCTGACACCTTTCTATGCGGACAGGAGAGGGTCAACACGCTCATTTTTGTCATGAGAAATTCAACTAAACCACAAATCCTTGTATTTATGGTGAGAAAGCCCACTTAGAGTCAGGCATTACTCAAGACTGAAAGGAAAAGTTCACCTGGAACAAGTGATCTCCTTGTCCGAAGAGTTTCCCCCTCTGGAAAGGAATCAAGTATCTGCATTGAAAAGTGGACTTTTTGGTCCAAGCTGAGGAAAAGAGCAGTCCCATGTAGAGATGCTTCAAGACCTGCTCGCAGCCCCCGGCTCTGCTCCCAAACGCACGGCAAAGGGCCCGCGGAGCTCGCAAGCCACGGATCGCTTGCAAGCCGGGAGCGAGCGGGAAGTGGAGGCAGCCCTTCCCGCAGCGCTGGGAAGGACCAGCATGGGCATGCAAGGAGGGAGAGAAGGGCACAGGCTCCCCGACGGCAGGAAAACAAGGCGATGGGTGGCCCCGAGATGGTGCTGGAACCGCCATGGAGCTGGGATATGAGCACAGAGCCAAGTCCCATCTCGCTGGATGGACAAGGAGGATACCAAGCCCTGAACATCTCTAGCACACCACCACTTTACACCCCGTTTAATCCACTTTCCATACTAATTTCATCAGCATTTCCTAAGCACAGCAACCAAGCAGGCAGACACAGAGGGTTTTTCACCCTCTTCACCCCTCCACAGGGAATGTTCTCCTTCAGCAAAGCTTTTCCCAGCCACAAAGCCGAGAAAGGGATGGAGAAGAGTGGGCACAGCCTAAACCCGCGACCGACTCCAGCAAAGCTTTCCCACTGCGCGTGGCCAAAAGGAGAGCCGAATCAGGCCCCAAAGAGCAATTTCCTTATTCACTTCTTGGCACGAAGCCTTTGCCTTCTTGCAGATATCACTCGATAAAAATCAGGGTGGAAAAAGGCAAAAAGCAGCTCAGCGGTGCACGCAGGAACGCGCTCGGGACAATGCATGCCAAGGAGGAGCGAGGCGGGCACGGCTAATTGCCGCCGCTCATTAAGAAGGCTGCGCACACGTATAGCGATGGGGACGAGGTTGAGGTCGCCCAGGTGGGTTGAAGTGTTGCCAGCAAGCCCCGGGTGCCGGTGCACCCACGTGCCCGCGGCACGCGCGCCC
Organism: Nothura maculosa; assembly: GCA_032353885.1. Lineage (NCBI taxonomy): Eukaryota > Metazoa > Chordata > Aves > Tinamiformes > Tinamidae > Nothura > Nothura maculosa. The sequence goes on from JAUBOD010000934.1 coordinate 2,049,291, forward strand.
TGCGCCCGCTTGCACGTGCCCGTGACTCAGCAGCAGATGGGGTGACGAGCGCGCCCGCTCGCTCATGGCACCGCGTGCGGGTCCCTGCGGGCACCAAGTGAGCAGAGCACGGCCAGCCCCGACCCACGGGCAGCTTTTCCCCCTGCTAATAGCAAGGGGCAGCGGAAAATGAGGCAGCAGGCTTTGGAAAGCAAGCCCAAAAGTGCTGCTGGAGAGAGAAATTCTCTTTGCGCTATTTAAGCCAACCCCCTGTTGCTCCCCTTGAAAGGCTGCTCCACTTCCAGGTGTTGCCACTTTTCCCAAGCCCTATTCGCTCTCCTCGTTGGGCCTGGTAAAGGGATCCACGTTTGCTCCCCATCCCTGCAGCCACATCCAAGGACAGATGCTCGTGTGCTGTGGCAGACCCATGTGCCGGGCACCAGCCAGGGACATTGCAGGGAATTCCTGAGCAGGACTACAGGGAGTGCCAGGTTGGAAGCAGCCGCCAGTGGCAGAGGAGCAAGGCTGGACCCCTGCAAGGAACTAGAAGCCACCAGACATGTCACAGGACGGGCTTCACCCCCAAGTCCTGAGGATCACAAGAGCCTCCGGGTCCAAGGAGCTGCAGACAAGGGTAGCTCCTCTCTTGGAGCTGCCCTGAAGAAACTAACCTCTGGAATGGGGCTCAGCTCGCAGCTGATGCCAAGCTTTGCAGCATATTCCAAGCAGCCCCATCTCCCGATTTCCACAGCTTGTACAGACACCAGTACCTGTCCCAGGATCTGACAGATGGCCATCAGCAAATTGGGCTCAGAACCAAGCTCATCTCAATTTGCAGAGCTGCCAGCATCCCAGTACCAGAACAAACAGCCTCAGCAGGAGATAAATCAGGAGCTCGGGGAGAGGCTCCTCTGCGGCTCCCCATGGCTTTTGACCACGGCAGAAGATACTGCCTTGCCCCTCTGATCGGAGCCTCCTCAACCTCACAGCAAAGCTGGACCATGCAGGAACATCTCAAGACATTAGTCTCGACATCCCAGGGCAGAATCCTGCCCAACAGCCTGAGCAGGACACAGCACCAGGAACTTCCTCTTCCCAATTGGTTTCACCCATCATTTGGGTCCTTTGAAGGCCAGATCCCCCTTCTCTGGACATAGGAGCTTTTCAGACAAGTAACCCCCATACAATCCATTTTTAGCTGTATAAAACACAGTGGCAGGAAGGACACTGCAGCCAACCACAAGAGATCGCTGAAAATCCTTTCAAATCTGTTGCTGTCACTATGAAAGGGCAAAAAGAAAGTATTGACCTCCTGCAATCAAGTGGTATCTTCAGAGAGCAAGGCTGGATCCTTAATTGTTTCAGTCACTCTAGTTCCCTTGACTGCAGCTGGCCAAGCTTAAATGCAGCTGAAGAGATGCACCCTCCTCCCTCCCTCTCATTTTAGGAAGAAAAGGGACAGGGTTGGGCAGGAGGACCAGAGGAAACCCTTCATTTCCCAGGATGACGCCACCAACTTGGTTCTAACCGTGTCATAAATACAATTGCCTCCAAATGTCTCCCAGGGGGCATAAGAAAGCCTGGAGAGCCTGGGACAAGCCAGGCTGCCTCAAAACAACAACGGGCTCCTCCCTGCAGGATAAAAACTTCCAGGAACAAGGGATGAACCCAGCACCAGGGCCAGATGCTGCAGACCCAAAGGCAAAGTCCTCCTGTCCCAGGCCGTCTAGTCTTGATCATTCCAAGCAATTAAAAAGTTGCAGACCCATAGGACCTATAAAACACCAGCCCCATAAGCTAATGGGCTCCGATCTGTAGCTCAGATGCTGTGTGTCCGTTTTCCTCCTGTCTAGTCCCAACAAGGAGCCAGGGAATCCACAATACCACGGAGGCAGAGACAGATAACTTCTCAACGACATTAACTCCCACAACCCCAGACACACAGGCAAGAAAGAGGTAGAGAACCAAGCTAAGTCCTAAAGCTTAATCCAGTGATCAGATACACAGCTGGATTTGATGGCTCCAGGTAGACTCCGGATCCATCCTCCCAGGACCCAGCTAGGTAATGCTGGAGACAAACCAGCGGCATTTGCTACACTGCCATTTCCCAGGAAAGGTCTCCAACCCACCAAAAATCATCCCAGGAGAAACACAAAAGCTCCCAACCTTCCTTCCCCTAACGAAAACCTCTCCGATAACTTGAGTTGCAGCCTCTCCGGCAGAGCTCTGCCCTCCACACTGAGATGGCTGGAGCAGCACCAGGAAGAAGGGCTGGAGGAACGCTCGGAGCCAGAGCCCTGGTGAGCACGGGGACAGCCTTGTCCCCAGAGGCAGCAGCTGGGCCACCACTCCCAGATGGTGGCCACCAGGGGAGGAGAAAATAAGAGGGGGCGTAGGTAGCATGGAGAGACATGGTGGACAGATATGAAGTCAATGGAGAGGCAGGAAGATATCTGGGGGGCTGGACATGGGAGAAGCAGAAGACAGCCAGGCAGATGGAGATGAACCATGGCCTCCGATGCAATCAACCCATACCCAGGCATGCCAGTCAAATCCTTTGCTGGGGTTGACCCCAGCAGAGGGACATGAGAACTGGCCTTGGAGCATCCTCTCCCCTAGGGCATCAACCTCAGGGCTCCATCCTCACCCTCCCCAGCCCACAGGCTGCCCCAGGCAGCAGACACTTCCCTCCTCCTCCTTACCTTTCCGGATACCTCCATCTGCTGTGCAGGAGAAGTCACCCGTGGCCAGCAGGAAGCACATGGAAGACTTCTTGTTCTTATCTCTGGTACTGGAGCGCCGCATGGGCCGCTTCTCTTCATCCGACGGCGACAGCGGCTGCTCCTCGTCCGACAGCACCACGTTGGCTTCCCCGTTCTGCTTAGAGTCTGCGAGGAGATGGCAGAGCCCCATGAGCAGTCAACAACCCACAGGACAAGCTGCTCCCAAGAGGCAGGGGGATCCAGAAGGATTTGTTTGGACCATGTGAGGAAGCACAGGGTCAGGTTGCAGATGGCCCAGAAAAGCACCCAAAGATTGAGGCACCCAGGTTGAGCCCAGCCTGGCCACACTAACTCAGAGTGTCTAGGGTAGCAGGACCACACCAGATTTTAACCCTATGCAGCAAACAGTAATTCTTGATGGTGGGAGTTATATACCCAGTGAGGAGCCAAGAGTTGGCCAGGAGAACAAACAGCCCTGACCTTTGAGACCCCCACCCAGCGGGTGAGAATTCACTCTCCAAAAATCATACCAGCTGAGAACACTGCTCACTGTGGTGCCCAAGGGCTGTTTGGTGTCATCTGACTCTTGCGACTCATTAGCTGAGAGGATGTTCTGACAGGTGAGGATGTGGCTCCCTGATCTGAGCTCCTGGTGCTCTTCAATGAGCATTGCAGGACCTTGGGTTATGTCAGTCCTGACTCCATGTCTATTTGCCACATGGGTCTCCCTCCCATGCATGCCCAAAGCAAGGTCCCAAGATGTCATCCCTCGTGTTGGCAGCAGGCTGAGCCTGCTTGGCCTCCATGCTGCCAAGCAGGATGGTGCCAACAGGCTTGGCAGCTCATCAGCAGGTACCAGCCCACTAGCACCCGGATATTCACCCAGCCAACTCATTTCACCCTGGTCACCCTTAGTCCTTTGAAAGCCACTCAGAAAGCAACTTGGAACCAGGGACCTGGAGGTGCCTTTGGCACCAAACTCAGCCAAAAAAGGCAAGGCACCTCTGGGCCAAGCCATGATACCATAGCAGGGCTCTGTGCTCCCCAGGAACTCAACCCAAGCAATGCCCTTTCCAACCACATAAACACCAACCTCATGCTTAGAAAAAAATAAAAGACTAGCCAACCCAGAATCGTCAGGTCATCACAGTGAGGACAAATAATGAATGCTCAGAGGCTGGTTTTGCTCCTACTCAAGCATAGGCTTTGGATCAACGTTGACCTTGACAAGCAGAGATGATCACTTTACTAGAGGCAGATGTGGAAGTGGGGATCAGACCCAGAGAGTATCCATGGATTTGATCCATTTTGCTGAAGCCACCCCTGATTTAGGATAGGAGGAAGCAAAAGAAAATCTACCCCAAAGGTATTACGAGGCTCAGATGGGAATCAAACCAATGGTCTGACCTCTGCCAGAGTACAGAAGACACAGGTTAGGTAGGGATATCCCAAATTATACCAAGGTGACATATCTATATGTCTATAGGTGATATATCTATATCATTAAGAGAGGAAAATATAGCCCTTCTCTAGGGGTTCTGCCATCCTCAGGGTGAGATCTTGATCTACAGCACCCTGGTCTACCCATACAGCACCCAACATCCAGGCCCCCAAAGTCCCCAGCTCCCTCTGCACCAAGATCTCAATGCCAGGAGCCAGGACAGAGGGGACCACAAAGGCTCTTTTGGGGGCTCCCAGAAGTGTCCCCTGCCCTTGGCCCAACCCCGGGGCACTGGGGTCTCACCTGACCGTTTCCGCTCAGCTGTCCCCTCCTCTACAGCCAGGGGACAAGTGTCGCTCTGAGTGCTGTTGCGGGGAGAGTTCTCCTCAGACTTGCAGTAGGTAGGGGAGTCCAGCGGGGCCGGCCGGGGGATATGCTTCTTCTTCTTCTTTGGCAGCTTCTGCTTGGCCATAGCCAGCGAATAATACATCCCAAAGTTATTGACTATGACAGGCACGGGCATGGCAATGGTGAGCACCCCGGCCAAGGCGCAGAGAGCGCCCACCACCATGCCTGACCAGGTCTTGGGGTACATGTCGCCATAGCCCAGGGTTGTCATCGTGACCACGGCCCACCAGAACCCAATGGGGATGTTCTTAAAGTGAGTGTGTTCACTCCCACGCGGGTCAGACGTCTTGGCTCCGATCCGCTCAGCATAGTAGATCATGGTGGCAAAAATCAAGACCCCCAAGGCCAGGAAGATGATGAGGAGCAGGAATTCATTGGTGCTGGCCCGGAGCGTGTGGCCCAGCACTCGGAGACCCACAAAGTGCCGTGTCAGCTTGAAGATCCGGAGGATCCGGACGAAACGGACCACCCGCAGGAAGCCTAGCACGTCCCGGGCAGCTTTGGAGGACAGGCCACTAAGACCTACCTCCAGGTAGAAGGGCAAGATGGCCACAAAGTCAATGATATTGAGGAGGTTTTTGATGAAGAGAAGCTTATCCGGACAGCAGATGATGCGAACCAGGAACTCGAGGGTGAACCACAGGACGCAGACCCCTTCGATGTAGGTCAGGATGGGCTCCGTCTCCACTTTGTGCGTCAGCAAGATCGTCGTGGTATTGCCAACCACAAGGGTCTCCGTCACGTTGACATCGATGTTGAAAGCCTCATGCGTCTCCAGGCAGAAGGTCGTGATCGAGACCAGGATGAAAAAGAGGGAGGCAAAAGCAACTACCTGCAAAGGAGACATGAGCTGGGCCATTAGCTGAACCTCCTGGAGGACACACTGAGAGATTGACAGGGGACAGTGTTCTTTTGAGGAGGATTGATTCAATTTTGTGAATGACCATGACTACAGCCTCAACACAGCCCAAGACATACATCTAGAGTCAACAACATTGGCGTATCTCTTCTCATCGCCTTGTAGGTGTTGCAGAAACTCTGCTTGGACACAAGTGAGCACAACAAGCTCACAGCACCCGGTGAGCACCCACTCTCCTTCCCCAAGCCCAAGGGTCATGGACAGGGAAGGTTCCCTGGACACATTCCGGGAATTAACAGCAAATTTCAGGGTTGAGAGTGTTGGCCCAGGACCTTTCTGCAAGTGCTATCACGGGTACTGGGGAAGGTGTGGATGAAGTGTGATGGAAAAGACCATGATGGTGGAGGGTCCCTTGTAACAGCCTTTGTGCAGAGCAAACCTACCCTGGGGATAAGACAGAAAAAAGCAGTTTTGAGGAACCTTCCCAAGGAGCTCATCCCTACACTGACCCCCAAGTCCCCATAGCTGAGGTCTGTGGTGTCCAGGCTCCGGAGCAAGCAAACCGGGAAGGCCTGGCAGGACAAGGTGGAAATCAACGCTTGTATCAGAAGAAACAGTTTGGTGCCATCCCCCCCATCAATCCTGCTCAGGCCTCCTTCCTGGCAGGATGAGCTCATGATGAGTCCATTATCCAGAGCATCTGCTTCCAAGAGCCTCGGCGCAGCAAAGCCCTCCGTCTACTGCCCTTCAGGCCCCGGCCGGGCTTCCCGCACGCGGGGGACGCCATGGTGCCCGCTGCTGCCCAGGGGCCCTGCCTGGCACCGCTGGAGGCCGGCGGAGCCTCCGCGCGCCGGGGGACGCGGCCTCGGGGCTCGCAGACACGCACCGCCGGCCGCCTCCAAATGACAGCCAGGGTCCTTGCCTGGCGTGAATCAGCAGCAGAGACAGCCTGAGTCACGCCGGAGGAGAAGCTGGCCCTGGACACGGGCGTTAACGCTCCACAGGGAGACCCGGACCTCCCAGGAGCATCCCCAAGGGCACAGCCGCTCCGCACGGATAGCATCACCCCGCTAGGTGTGAAGCCAAGCCTGAATCCTCCTCTCAAATGAGGAGCTCCACTGAGCAGGGGGAAAAAATACATCCATGAACCAAGGAGGATAAGGAGACGGGATGCAGCCCCACGGTGTGAACTGCAGAGGTGAGAGCCAGGGAGCAGAAGCGGCCTCTAAAAATAGGAGTGGGATTCACAGCTGGGGCGAAGCTGCCTCCGCCGCCAGCCCCGCTCGGCCCCAGGTCTCGCCGCGCAGCTCTGGCCTCTGTCGAGCTCCCAGACGGGTTTTTTTTTCCAAAGGTGCCTTCAAATATACAGAGCCCTGTGTATACACACGGGCCCCGATGTTTAAAGGGAGCTGCCGGTGGGTGTTTTGCTCCGCCGAGGACGCGCAGGCAGCAAAATATTGCCCTGTAAGGTCCGGGTTTATAGAGGCGCCTGGGAATGCCGTGCCCGCTTCCCGCGCGTGGCACAGACATATTTGGCCATGGCACCGGCTCCGCCGGCTGCGCTCACAGCGGGGACATCCTGTTCAGCACCAGGACGGCCCTGAGCCCCCAGCAAACCCAACTGCAGACCCTGCCCATGGGCTGCACGGTGCCCACACGTGCCCAGCAGCCCACGATGGCCGTTCCCCAAAACGTCACCACCCTCCCACTGTCACTAGCCTGGAAGTCCCCAAAGAAGTGAGGGCAGAACCTCCAAAAATCAGACTGAAAAGGGGGAAACTGAGGAAGCCCAGCAAGGCAGAGCTTGGGACTAAATCCAGCCTGGTCAGGCTATGGATGGAGAGCCCAGGTCCCGAGTGGAGGTGCAGCTCTGGGGAGCAAACTGGGCATTATATAAAATGCCACCTTGGGCCAACCTGAGGAGCACCTTGAATTCCCTGCAGTTTCAGCCATCCGCAGAGATGGTCACAGGGCCGTGGGTGTCCTGACCCTGGGCAGGGACACAGAAGGGTCAAGACACCCTTCTGATGTAGGACCAGTGAAACCAGTGACTGCTCCCGGTGCCACTGGGTGCTCCGGGCAGGTCGCTGTCTTCACCAGCAGAGCTTAGGTGAGCTCCAGGATTTCTAGCCAAGCTTTCCCAGCCTGGGCCTCGGTTTCCCTCCTGCCAAAGCCTTGAGCCTAAGCGACTGCAAGAACCTCTTGTGGGTGCCTTCAGGAGAACAGCCCAGTGCACAGGTTAAGGGGTTGCCACCAATGCACCCACCTGGCACCCCTGCATCAGAACTCACGGTGAGAGGGACACGCAGATACAGGGACAAGAGCACCGACATGGAGCCCATGGGCCAAGCTTCAGGGTCTCGGTTGCTTCAGGACATGATTTAAGATATTTTCCCCCGGGTTCAGGTCACAGGGCCTGTGATTTGTGCCCAGCTCGGAGGGATGCCAGCGAGGCACACACGTGCCCACGCTCCAGCCCCGGCCCCGTTGCTGCGAGCCTGTGACATTAAACATCGCTCTGGGCACGTAGCTACACAGAAGCTCGCAAGAGGAAACTAAATAATCCAGCCTGTCCTAGAGCGTCCTGAAACCCGGCCAGGGCTGAGCCCTGCCAGCGCCGCTCCCCAGGGAGCGTCTCCGGCAGCTTGGATGGGCTGGACAGGGCAGAGCAGGGGGTGAAGGAGGTGGGAAGTGGCCCTGGACACCAGGGTTGTCTCAGGTCCCTGAGGGGTGCTCGGGCTGGAGGAGGACACGAAGGATGAGATGCTTCCCAGTAGGATGGGAGATGGCCAATGGGTCCCGCAGCCATATGGGTCTGGGCTGCCCCAACAGGACAGTCTCCCCCAACCCATGGGGACAAGGAGACGGGGACACAACTCAAGAGTGGACCCCCTCTCGCCTCCCCCTGAGACACCCCTCACTTACCCTTGCTGCCTTGGATGAATAGGGATCCTCAAAGAGCGCCCACATCTTGGGCTGCCAATTGCGGCAGCAGCCGCCAGCTCCGGCAGCCCCGGCAGCACCCGGCGGCCGCTCATCCATACCCAGACATTGCAGCGCCGTCTCCCTACCCGCTCCGTCCTCTTCAGCCTCCTCTCCGCCAGCTCCTCCACCAGCCTCGGGGCTCTCAAAGATGTCCAGGGCCTCTTCGGCATCCCGGTGCTGCCGGTAGGTCATCCAGCAACACGGCTCCACGTCGGTCTCATCGATGCCCCAGTACGTGAGCTCCTCCTCGAAGAGCGGCCCGCAGATGTCGGCCGGGCAGTGCAGCTTGCCCGTGCGGTAGTAGTTGAGCACGTAAGAGAAGATGCCGGGGTGGCGGTCGAAGAAGAACTCGTTGCTCTTGCCGTCAAAGTCAAAGTTGCTCTGGGCATCGGGGTCAGCGAGCCAGGCCAGGCGGGTGCCCGGCAAAGTCCGTAGGGTGCTTTTGTAGGTCTCATGCCGGGTGCCCCCAACATTGATAGTGATCTTGTCTGAGTCCTCCCCTTTGCCCATCTCTTCCTTCAGGCATGTTTTGGAGGGTGGTTTGTTCCCTGACTTGCGTCCGCGGTAGGAGGAGACGCACACGGAGCTGATCATAGATTTCGGTGGACGGGAGCCACAGGCTACGTGCGCCCTTCCTCCGGGCGAGGAGTCGGCGGGAGAAGGGGGCCCAGGCGGCGGGACTGGCAAGGGGAGACGGGGGCCGCTCAGGCTGGGCTCGCGCAGCCGCAGCCAGCCCCGACGCTGGGTGAGGGCCAGCGGGCACGAGCCGAGCCGGACACGGGCGGCAGCCCAGGGACGGGGACGGGAGGCTGCAACCTCCACCTCCTCCCAAACCTCCTCCCCGCTCCAAATAAAACCGCCCTAAACGAGGAGCCAGCCCAGCCCCGGCGGCAGCAACAAGTGGGGCCCGCGGGAAGGGGGCTCCGAGCCCCGGGGGACGCAGGGGCAGGGGCGGGGGGGGGATGCCGCACCAAGGAGGGGGGGGTTGGGGGGCCGCCCGGCGGGATCGTGTCAGTTCCCCCTCCAGCCCCGACCCCCCCGCCCGGTACCTGCAGCGCCGCCAGGCCGGGTTGGGGGGGGGGCTGCCGGGCGCCGCCGCCCGCCCCTCCCGCCGCGCTTCCTGCGCCCCCCCCGGGCTCAACGCGGCGATAGGGGCGGGGAGAAGGGGGCGCTGCGACCCCCCCCCCGGTC
>JAUBOD010000934.1:2073117-2085519 GCA_032353885.1 Nothura maculosa
TGTCCATGCCCGGCGCCGTCTCTCACCTCCTCCATTCTTCTGGCACAGGTAGGGGAAGCGCCACACGTTGCCCAGCCCCACGGAGTAGCCGATCTGCGCCAGGATGTACTGCAGCTTGCTGTTCCACGCCGGCCGGTTTTCCGCCTCCGCCTCGTCCTCCGCGTCCTTCTGCTTGGCCCAGCTCTCGGCTGTCACGTTGAGGACGCTGCGCTTGTAGTCCACGGGCTCCTCGTGGGCCAGCAGGTCGGCCACCGACTCGGTGACATGCTCGCTGCTGTGCTCCCGCTGCGTCACCTTGCTGTTCTTCGGCATGGGCACGGCTCCGCGCCACCCCGCGGGATGGCAAGGATGAAGGAGAGGGTCCCGGGAGAGAACAGCGCTGGCTACGGCTTCACCTCCTCCTCATCGGCAGGACCTGCCCTGGGAAGGAGGCGGGAGGGTCATTTTTACTCCTTGACCTCAAAGCAAAGTGGAGGGGGAGCTGGGAGAGACGGAGCAAAAGTGGCATCCCGGTGCCTTTGGGGACCTTGCTTGGTGACACTAAGGGGATGCTGGAGCACCCACTGCAAGGACCCTCTCCCAACCCTAGGGAAGCCAAGAACAGGCGCGTGGGGGCAATGAGCAATGCCAGCGCCTTCCCCAGATGTCACCAGCAGCGCCTTATAAGCCTGGGAGGCCGGAACTAAATCCCGCCAGGCACTTTTGGAACAGATAACGTCTGCGGAGCGGCCAAGGGCGACGCAAAGCCATCGATCGTCCCCGGTGCGCTGCCTCGGCCGGGGGCCGTGCGGGACCCGCGGCGGCCCCGCGTCACAGCAGCTCCTGCCACTTGCCTTGCTGGCAGTGCCCCCAAAGTCACATTCCCACATTTCCCTCTTTTCTCCCCATTTCGGGCAGATGCACCCGGGGTGAAGGAGCACAAGCCTCCGGTCAGCACCGAGTGGCACCCTGGGCTTTTCCAGAGCAGCCCCCAGGGAATTTTGAGCCCCTTCAACCTCCCAGCAAAGCCCCAACCGCTGCAAGGACCGATGGCTCCGGCACGGAGCAGCGCGGCGAGGCCGCGGCTCCGCGTGGGAGCGGAGCGAAGCCGGCAGGAAGGAAATCTCACATTTCCTCATCCTCACCTCGCCGGGGTTTCTTTTTTCTCTTCCCACCCCTGAAGAAAGTCCCCCGCTCGCCAGGCCCGGCTCCCGTTCCTATTAGAACAGCTATTTTAGGCTGTAGTCTGCATCCGTTGCCAGGCAACCAGGCCGGCTCCACGGGCTTTGCTGGATCAGGCTCCTCCGGAGAAGCCATTGGAATCATCCTTCCCGCTTCCATCCAGGAGCACTGGGTTCCCACCAGCGGCCCAAATGCACCCACAGCTCCCGGCTCCGTCCGGAGCATCCCCTGGGCCAGAGGTTTGCAAAGGTCCTGATCCAGCAGCCAGGAATTGGTTGGAGTTTCCATGAGATTCATATCTCTGTGGATGAGGAGCCCCTGGAGCTCCTTGCAAGGGTGACTTGGACCTCCAGGAGGACGAGCCTTCCTCCCCATGGCAGAGTCCTCCTCACAGGACCAGGTTCCATAGGGAAGCAGAGCGGCAAAAAAGCCATGGAAGCATTTCCAGCCTTTTTTGTGACTGAAAGCCCATTCGATTAATAATCCCCGTGCCAAAATAATAACGATCCCGAGAGAAAGACTAGTCCGATCAGCTTTTCCGGGCTGCCCAGAGGCAGCAAAATGTCCCCAGCAGATGGGGATTCATCATGTTTATGTAGCCCCCATGACCTTAATTTTCTTAAATGTGCATTTTTCTCTCTTTATAGTGGGAAGATTAGAGGCATTTTGGACCCCATGTTACCTCTTTCATCTCCCACTCCCTGGGCGTCGCCTTAGGAAGATTCCCATTCCAAGAGTCCCCAGGACTGCCCTGGTCACGGGTGGCATCAAGGGACCGCCAAGCAAGGTGACCACAGTCCCTTGAGCTCTGCCCTGGGTGCACCAAGGGACAAGCCCCTGGTGTCCCCTCTGCCCGAGCCCATGGGAACAGGAGGGGACCTGGAGCCATTCCCCCTGTCCCCGTCCATCCTTGCTTTCCAGGGATGGCATCTCGGGAGCGCTCACAGAGGCTGGAAGGGAGTCACGGCTGGGAGGGGATGCGGCTCCGCAGGCACCGCGATACAGCGCAGCCCCTGGGAGCGTCTCCTCGGCCGGGCTCCCACCGGCATCGTCGCCTCCAGCCCCTGGAGAAACTGATCCCTGGGCTGCAGGAGGCCAGGGAGCCAGCGCAGGTGTCCACGGGGAGGCGCGAACCGCAAGGAAGGGCCCGATCCAAGGTCACACAGAGCCACATGGGAACATTCCCACTCTGCTCCAGCTCCTGGCCTTCCTCTGCACGGCCTCCGCTTGCCGGAGGAGAGGCCAGCCCGAGACACCTCCATTTTAAAAGCCACTTGGGACTCGCTGCTCCAGATCCATCTTCCCCCTCCCTGCTCCGTCCTCTTGGGCTCTGCAGGGAAGGCTTTGGCATCTGGGTTCATTAGGGGCCGTTCCCTTTCCTTCCAAATGATCCCTGCTAATTAGCTCTTGCACCCCGCCGAGCCGGCGCACGCTGGTGACTCCGGCGATGCCGGCGCTCATCCCGCTCCGTATCCCACCCCAGCGTGGAGAGAGACACGGATGTGGCCGGCGCAAGCGGGTGCCGATGGACAACGGATTCACAAGGAGCCTCCCCCAGATCCAGGGGCAGCAGCTTGTGCAACAGGCAACCCCGGGTGCCCAGGGCGGCCTCCTTCCCATGCCAACCTCCAGGCCTGCTCCAGCATCTCCACGCAGGATGAGCTGTGCCCACGGAGGAACCAGACTCGTGCTAATGAGCGGTGTAATATTAAAACAGCCACCGATTTCCTCAATGGATCCCGGAGGCACCTCCAGGCGGGCGGAAAGGGCAATTCTGCAGACAGGTAATGAGGGAGCCAGACGTAGCAGCTGGCCGAGCCCACTGATTCATCCGATTTGGCCCCCTTTTATGTCTCATTTAGTAGCACAAAAACACGCGCCAGCTGCAGCAATGTGACACCAGAGCCAACCCAACCATCAGATGAGCGCCCCAGGGCTCCGCGCTATTCACAAGGCGAGTGCATCCTGCTAAGCTCCAAGTGACCCCTCTTAACTCACCCGCACGGCTCCAGGGCTGGCGGCTGATCCCAAACCGGGAACAGGTTTGGGGCCAGGAGACAGCGAGGGGGCAGCACCCAAATTCTCCTGCAGACTCTGCCTCCCCCCGCAGAGCTTTTCCATTTTGTAAACAAACAAATCCGCTCCCAAGCCGGGGCAAATCGGAGCATCTTCTCCAGGAGCAGCGCTTCCATGTGGAGGGCAGCTGATCTGGGGCTGACGGGGTCCTCGTGACTCCCATCTGACTTGGCCCTGCGGTAGCTCCGGATCCGCCGCACCACATTTGCTCCGGATTTACACCCAGGGCTCTCCTGCCTATTGATTCCAGTGGAGCTGTCCCCAGGTTCTCCTGGAGGACAAATGGATCAGATTCCACTCCCATCTCCCTGCCGGCCAGCTGAATTGCAGGCAAAGCACCACCCTGGCCTATTCAGAGCATCCCTGGAGAGATATTTGATAGGAAACTCTGGGTCCTCCTGAGAATAGCTCCGTTGCTGTGAAGCCCCAGGTTTCTTTTTTTTTTTTTTCCTCTTTTTGTTCCCTACTACACCCAGAAATAGTTACATCAGGTCCCGACAAATTCAAACCCCGGGTACCTCAGATGCAAAGGTAGGTCCAAAAATCCGGATGATTTCTCCATTTAAGGCCCATGACCATCGGGATTGGATTCCCGAGACGGGCTAAGCCCCAGTTCCTTGAAGCAATGCGGATCTGCCCCTGGCTAAGATACCAACCCCAGAGCGGCTCCGTAGGGACCAGGCACCTCCAGGCACATCCAGCAAGGCAATAAATGCACAGCAGAGAATAAGGGATCCCCACACAAAATACTACGAACGGCACAAAACCAGGAACCCAAAACCTGATCCTCTTTTTCTTTTTTTGGCCTCAAAAAACAGCCACTCGCATTTAGAAAGTGGCAGGTTTAAAAAAAAAAAAAAAAGAAACAAAAAACAGGAATAATAAAATGCATAAAGCCCCAACACCTTAGGGGCCAAAATTAAATATTCATTGCAGCCAAGTGCTCTCTCCTCTCCCAATGATACCGTCAAGGTCAACCCGAAAGCTGCATTTCCCCCCTCCCTGGGCAGCGGCTGGGAGGGCAGGAGCCCCCAGGTCCCCTCCCGGGTTACCCGGGGCCTCCGTGCGGTGCCCAGAGCCCTTTGCTGTCCCCAAAGCCCCTGCACGTCCCCTCCCTTGGCCTCACAGCCGCGAAGGCTCCAAGTGCTCCCCGCGCCCTGCTCCTCCCTGAGCATCCCCCCTTGGAAAAGCAGCAGGATTAGGGGCACATGGAGGAAGAAGGGGGGGATGGAGGGGCAGGAGCCCCCCGGGGCACCCAGGGGAGGTTGGGGGGCAGGGGCGGCCTCACCTCTGCGCTCCGGCTCCGGCGGCGAGGAGGACACGGACGAGCAGCCCAAAAGCGGGAGCGAGAAACGAGCAAATGGGCGCAGAAACCGAGCGGGTGCCCGCCCCGAAAGCGGCCAGGTGGCGGCGGGGAGGCAGCGGCCGGGCCCCCCAAGCCGCTCCCGCCTCGGCTCTCCCGGATCCCGCCTCGGCTTTCCCGGATCCCACCTCGGCTTTCCCGGATCCTCCCCCGGCCGCAGCACGAGCCGCTCGCGGCTCCTCCGCAGCCGCCGCCGGTGGCTCCGCGCGGGGCGGCCGCTTTCCGCGCCCCCCCGCCCCGCGAGTGCGCGATCGGCTCAGCTCGGCTCGGCTCGGCCCGGCTCGGTTAGGCTCGGCTCGGCTCGGCTCGGCTCGGCTCGGCTCGGCCCGGCTCGACCCGGCTCGGCTCGGTTAGGCTCGGCCCGGCTCGGCTCGGCTCGGCCCGGCCCCGCTCCGCTCCCCGCCGGGGAGGCAGCGCCGCTCGCCTCCCTCCGAAAAAAATTAAAAAGAAAGGAAAGGGAGAAAGCGAGGAAAGAAAAAAAGGACACGCAGCCCCTGACGCAGGCTTGAGTCACCGGGGCTGCACGTCAAAGCCGGGGGGTGGCTGTTTCCCCCCGCCAGGTGAAGGGGGGGTGCCACACCATGTATTTTTGGCATTGGAAAGCGGTGAGTTCTGGCAGGGCAAGTGCAGCCTCGCCGCTCTGCCCTTGGTGTGGGGAAAAGCGGAGGGTTCTTATCAGCACCCCCAGCACCAAAGTGCAGCCCCCCCATGGCCGCTGTGGCATCTCCACCCTTGGCGAGGGCATCCTTGGCTTTGAGGGCCCGCACGATGGGATTTGGCCACTGCTTTCCTCCAAGGATAACTGAATGCACTGGAGGCATCACTTCATCCCAAATTGTGTCAGGGGAAGGAGCTGGGTCAGGACCCAAATTCAGCCTCCCTGGAAGTCGGATGCAGATGTAGAGAGGTGCCTTTGAGGCCAGCGATGCTCAGGGCTCGTGACATCTGATGATGGGACATGCAGGACAGCCCGTCCCCAGTTGTGCGGGTTCCCTTCAGCACAGGAGCAGCCCTGGGGCAAGCAGGGCTTAGCTAAGGGCATAAGCCAAAGTTTAGGACAAGGTAGTAGCATCCACTCACCCACCCTTAAAGCCAGTGCTGAGATTCCACATGCTAAAGGGTCCCCCTCAGTTCGATTCCCCTCCAGCAGGATACACTGGGAGAGAAGAAATTTATTAGGATTTCAGGAATTTCATTAGAAGGGAGTAAATAAACACATAACCCCAAGCCCTTCCAGGCAAGTAAACTCCAAATCCAGCTTCTTACCGGGATTAATTTCTCACACAGCCATTTAGGCTGCTTTGATGCAGTTCCTGCTGTGCAGAGAACCTCACACGTGTAGGGACCAGCCCTCCCCTTCAACTCAGCACCTCTCACCAGCCCTGCCCTCCCAAACAGCTCATTTAGTTAATCAGGAAAGCCAGGGAGATGTGATGATTTCCTGGGGATGAAGAGTTTTCCAAGGAGCTAATTGCTGCCTTGATGCCTACGGCGTTGGTTAAGCTCTCCCAGGCCTTAGGCTTGAGCTCAGCCCACCCAAGGTTCTGCTCCGGGTGCTGCTGGTGCCCATGGTGCTGGTAGGCACGGCCAGTGCTTGGCATCGTCCAGGGCCACCTGAAGCCCCTGAGAAATCACAGCAGGAGCCCAGGTGCATCTGGAGGAGCCAGGCCCAGGTGATTCACACCTCCAGCCCCAAATCTTTGAGCTTCTGGATTCTGGATTCTTTGAGGTTCTGGATTCTGGATTCTTTGAGCTTCTGGATTTCCATGCACGTTGCTCTCCTTTGGATGCGTTTCTCTCTCCAGCTCACTAGGTAGAAGGCGATCGATTCTCGTAGGTACCTGAGATGGAGATCTAGAGCCCAAGGGCAAGGGCAACGGTCACAGTCTTCCTTTCCATCCCCCTAGAAGAAATTCCAGTAGAGCTGCTTCTCTACCCATCCCATCCCCAAGTCGAGCAGGAATAAGGCTGTTCAACCCGCACTTCCAAGAGGAAGACGGTGCACACCTAGCTCCCATTTTCCTACTGCTGCTGGACTTCTCCAACTGGATCAATGCTGGGATGAATCCCTGTCTGTGCAGTGGCTCTGATGCTGGAGGGACGAGGCAGCAGCTCCCAAGTTTTGGAAGTCGGTCTCTCCCTTTAGCGTTGCCTCCCCTACAGAATTAAGGACATCCTTTGGTGAGGCTACGCAGCCACCTTGGTAATCGGCATACTAGGAAACTGAGGAGCAACCCGATTTCCCGGGATGCAGCAACACTAAAACGGGATTTAGGCTGCACCATGAACACACACGCAGGGCCAAATGAGGAGCAAGCCTCATCCGTAGCCACAAAATCCTCACCTGAGCCTGGCCCAGGGAAGAAGCTGCCAATGATGCCGGCTGCAGCAGGAGATGCCGGCGGGGAAATGCAAGAAACTCGGGATACAGCAGCACATCTCAAGGAGCTGCTCAGCCTCCGATCGGGAACAGAGCGCCCCGTGCATCCCTGTACTTTTCCAATGGCAAGCCAAGGAGGAGCAGCGTGGCGATGAATAATGCGTCTCCTGGAAGAGCAGGGCCCCGGAGCTCAGCGCGGCGCTGGTGCCGGAGACGGACGCGTTTCCATAAGTGCTGGAGCAGCAGCCTATAAATAACCGCCCGCGTTCGGCGCCGCTCTCATGTGACCCCTCTCTGCCGCGTTTCCAGCTGCCATCTGTCACCATGGGGATGGCATCGTGGGCCACCAGCCATCCAGGCCCTGCCACCCGCGCGGAGCCCGCGGGGGAGGCGCCCGCGGCCCCTTCGCACGGACAGAACCTGCGGATTCCGGATGGGAAAATCACCACAGGTTTAGGTGGCTGCAAGGGACAACATTTCAGCCTGGAGAGTGGGATGAGCACGGGCGGATGGTTCCTGGGAAGAGCAGATCCCCCTGCTCCAATCCCTGCGGTCCGGAGCATCGCAAGGTCCTGCAATATGTTTTTTCCCACCTTTCCCACCTCCAAATCCCTTCTGGTCTCAGCTTGCAGCTCCCTCCCCACCTGCCTTCCTGATTTATTACTTTATTGCTGGTGCAAATGCTCCCCGGCCTCAGTTTCCCCCTGGACAAGGTGCAAAAAGGGCTCGAGGATGAGCAGGACGAGGGGATGTTCGGAGACACATTTTCTACCTAAGCTGTCGAGCTGACCTATATTTGAGTGACAATAATCTACAGGGATAAGGCCCTCTGCTTGCTAAACGCAGCTTCGCCTGCAAAGCCCCTTTCTGCCAACGTTTATTCCAGGCCTGGTGCCTGGAATAGCTGGGAAAGCTGGGAACGTGGAGAGAAGGGAAGGCGGCAAAGTGGAGACCAACCTCCCGTTTTCCCAAGGTTTATTGGGGGGCTTAAACCCCCCAAAGAGCAACACGGGGAGCCCATAGCGAGCAGACCACCCCATTGCACCCGGCGCCGGGTGAATCCAAGTGCCGCTTGCCGCACAATGGCCGGGAAGAACTAATGAGCGCCAGGCCGGGAATGGGAATGAGAAGCACGCGGTGCCGCGGGCGGGCGGGCGGGCTCCCCACCGCGGCGCGCGGCGCTTGGAATCCAGCCGGCTCCCGCGCTCTGCTCCTCATTTTCCCCGCCGATTCCCATGGGAATCGGCTGCCGTTCCTTGCAGCAGCTCCGGGCCTGCGTTTGTTCCGTTCGCGGAAGGCGCCGGAGGAGGCGGCACAGGCGGGATTGGCGCTCGCTCCGGCCACGCTCCATGCCCCGCACTGGCTCCTCCGATGTTAATGGGACATGGTTTTCCATAACCCGCTTTGCTGGAGCAGGGAGAGTCCATTGGGGGAAACCTGAGTGGTCCAGGTTCACCTGGAGTATAAAAATTCCTGATAAATCCCCATCCCGAGTGGCTCAGCTGGGAACAATCACCATGCGCGGAGACAGGCGGGTTTGGGTGGTTTTCTTATTTTTTGCTGTGTTTTAAGGACAGAGCTGGCCCCGAGATATGGGAATCCTGCTGGGAAGAGGAGCCTGGCGCCTGCCCTGCTGCCGTCAGCAGCCGATGCTCATCCCATCCGGAGCCCCCTCACTCCGGATCACACAGAGGTGTCTCCCTCCTTCCCGCTGGCTTTGAGGAGCGCATGGATTTGGGGAGCAGCTCCCGGGGCTGAGCCGGCCTTGCTGTCCCCATCCCATGGGATCATGCCCGCTGCATCCTTGCAGGATTTACATGGAGCATCCTGGTGCGGGATGGTGCTGGCAGCCCTCTGCAGTTCGGCTCCATCCTCCTCCTCGGCAGCAGGACTGACCCTGCTCTTGGTCTGTGCCATCGGGGGAAGATGCTGAGGCCGTTGTTTCCCTGCTTCCAGGCCCCATTCCCACCGGGAAGATGAGGCAGCTCCTAGCTGGAGCAGCACCCGACGGGAACAGGGATGGATCCGCTGAGTGGATCCTTCCTCCCGCTCCACAGGGCGCCAAGCAGGGACTGGCACTCGCTAGGCGGGATCTCCCAGGGCTGCGGTCCAGTGGAATTTCCCCCCATCCCATCTCAGCGCATCCTTCCCATGGGATATCATGCAGGCAGCAATTGTCCTCCTGACAAAGAGGGTCCGTCGGCGCCCAGCGGTAGCCGCATTCCCGATGCTGCTGGCACACGGAGCTGCTGCCAGGGCGGGACAGGCCTGGAAGCCCCTTGGGAGGCGCCACAAACCCGGAGCAGCCCTGATGGTCCAGGGGGAGCCGGAGGCACCGAAGTGGGGAATGTGCAGGGAATGTGCCAGAACAGTCAGATCCCGTTGGGAAGCAGGGCGGCACCGTGGCTGGAAATGCATCCGGAGCGAGCGCTTCCTGGCTCCTTTTGGGCTGCATCACCTGGAAGTGCATCCTGCAGATGGATCCCCATGGCAGGGGGAGCGAAGGGGAACCTCCGGGTGCACAAGGAGTCTGGACAGAATAGGAGCCATCTGAGCAGGATGATCCAATGGGATATTTCTACCTCTTCTCTCCTTCTTTCCCTGGAATTTGCAGTTCTGAAAGCCAGAGCACAAAGCACCTGGAAAGGTATGGAGAATGGGAATGGGAATGGAGAAGACCAGCAACGGCCCTGCAAGACAGGGAGCCTCCGGACACCTGGGTTCATCTCCCATCCCTGCCTCAGTTTCCCCTTTCCCAAGATGAGAATCCTCCTCTCCTGAGCGCACGATTCCAGCGGGTGGAGCTGCTGGTTTGCCGGGCACTGGGAATACCCAGTGTATGGTCCAGAGGGAGGAAAACACCAGCGAGGGAACGATGGAGACAACGGGAACAAGGCGGATGCCAGAACAGAGAGACAAAGACTGAGTGAAAGCAGAAATTGGAGGAGTCGGGAAAGAAGCTGGGAATGGGAAGAGCGGGTGGCGGCGGAGATGAGACAGGAGCACCATCTGCTCCGGGGGCTCTCATTCCTCAGGCTCCGATCGTTCCCAGCACCCGCACCCGCTTGGCCCCGATCCCTGCAAGGCGGGAACCCTCGGAGCGCAGCCCGGACTCTCGCGGCGCTCCCGAATCCTTCCAGAAAGCCGGGAACACGCACGAGAAAAATCAGCAGCTGTCAGGAGCAGCAGGGGATGCTGCCGACATCCTGGGGGCCGTGCCAAGATGCTGGTGCGATTCCTCGGGAATGAAGCACGGAGCAGGAAGGACAAATCCCGAGGGAAGAGCCAGCACGAGCCGGGCACCGCGGCGCCGCGTGAGCCCAGCTTTCCCACCCAATGGCAGGGAGCATCCCAGAGTATCCAGGTGCCACCTCGTCCAGGAGCCGGGAACCACAGGGACATCCCGGCTCTCACTCCTCTTGCTGCAGGGCCAAAGGCAAAGACCCTAGTTTTAGGATTAGGATTTAGATTAGGGTGCCTTTCCCCATCCTATTCCCAACAAGGAAGAAGCATCCAAGAATATCCCTCTAGGGGCCCAATCCAAGCGACCGGGCACGCTCCTTGGGGCAGGATCCGCACCACGATCCAGGTGCCACCTCCATCCTGGTGCTCAAGGCCACCAGTCCCTGGCCGTGGTGGCTTTTGGAGATTCCTGCCGTCACGGAGCCTTTGGCAAGATCCCACCACGCCATGCGGTCCCGATGGCCCCTTTATCCGCCTTCCAAAGGGCCAGAATGTAGGAGGGGTAGGAAAGCCCGGGTGCTAATTAGCTCCTCATTATGCATGCAAAAAGAGCTGGCAGCCCATTGGCCACAGCCTGGGGAGCTGCAGCCCTCGCCCTCCCATTGGCTCCTTGGCCTTGCGGTGATTTATGGGGCTGGGTGGCAGCATCCCTCGGGATGCTGGATGCCTCGGCTCTGCCTACAACAATCTGGGATTCATCCCAGAAAACCGACCCGGAGCCGCAGGGGAGCGGGTCAATTGTGCCCAACTCCCTGAAAACGGAGGGGGTTGGAAAAAATGGAGGAAAAAGGGGAAAAAATGAGATTTTCCACAGGGGCAGCCCAGCTTCCAATGGCAGAGATGGATGCAGGGATGGATCCAGGCCGGATCAGGGGGAGCAGATGGGATATGGCAGTGGATGATTTGGTTTTTCTCCCCAAAATTACCCCCACTTTAGGCCAGAGCCACTGCCAGAATATTCCGGGTCCATCTGCAGTGCTATGGGGATGGATTACGGGATACTTCCCAGCAGGAAAAAGCGGCTGGATTAAATCCTGGCTGGATTAAACGGGGAGCAGGCCGGGGTGGCGGGAGCCACTCTTTCCTCACCCCGTCCTTGCAAACGGGATTATTGCAAATGGGATTACTGCGGACTGGGATTTACTTTCCCTTCCTTGGGAAAGGGGGATGCTCCGCAGCTCGGCGGGGCTCATGGGCACTCACTCCTGTGATGAGTTTGTGGCGCCTCTGCAGCCCCTCGGGCTTCAAGGTGGGAGCCAAAGCAGAACCCTGGGATCTAATGGATGTGGGAAGTTCCTCATCCTGATTCCCAGGACTCTCCACCTCACTCCATGCGGACACCATTTATCCAGACAAGGAAGGGTTGATCCTAGCCGCCCCCCTACCACCGCATCCCGGTGGGATTTACCTGCAGGGATCACCCCGGAGGCTGGGATCAAGCCAAGATCATCGGTCCTGCAAAAAGAGTGGAAAAGAGAGGCCAAAGGAGCAGCTTTGGGATCCTGCCATGGGAAAGGCTGTGGAGCAGCTGCCGGCAGTTTGGGATTGGGATGTGTTGAAGAGGTTGGAGGTGCTAAATAATTTCCCTGTCCTGATGAGGGAAGGAGGAGCTGCTGGAGAGACGCTCCAGGAGCCTGTGGCAGATCCCAGGGGGACACAGGAAGCTCGTTGCTCCCTTGGGAAAGAATCGGGATTCCCTCGGGAATTCAAGGCAGAGGGGATGCGGGTGCTGGGCATTGCATCCAGTCCAGCTCGGTGGCACCAGCCTTGTGGGGGGATACTGCACTTCCTCCATGCGGAATTCCCTACAGATTCCCAAATTAGAGGGGAAATGAGCAGAATCCAGCGGTTTTAGGTCTCTCCGTCCTCGGGAGACTTTGCTGCTCCCCACAAAGCCTGGGGGACACTGGGTGACATTGACCATCTCCCCTGGGAATCCATCGCATTCCCTCCGGCTCCATCCCAATGGAGCCGCGAGTCCCGGCACTGATGCAACCGGGTTTTTGAGGGAATTGTTCAAATTAAATAAATATCCTCACAAAACATCTGCCTTGCCCTGGATGCAGCTGTTTGGCTGGATGCGCATTTATGGGAGGGAAAATTGAGGATTTAGGCTGCTTCCCGGGCACCATCCCAGCACATCCAAGGGGGAAGGCTGCCCATCTAGGGCAAAACGCAC
>JAUBOD010000934.1:2134707-2150130 GCA_032353885.1 Nothura maculosa
GGAGCCACTCACCAGTTGCTCCTTATGGATGAAGTTGAAGGAGACCCTGCCCGGGTGCAGCATCTGTGTGTCGGCCTGGAGGAGCACAGCGGGATGTCACAAGCGTGTCCCAAACCTGCGGCACCCGCTGCTCCACAGGCCCGTTATCGCCTTCCTCCCATCCCAACGGCTGAGCCCGGGCGTGCCGAGAGCGGAGCTGCGTTCCCAGCCACCGCGCACGAGGCCAAAGGGTCGTGCAAGCCCGGGCAGCGCCGTGGCGCTTTGTGCAACACCGGGCACGGCGACCGCAACCGTTTCCGACAGCAGAAAAGGGGGGAACCCCCTTGGAAATGCCTCATCTCCTCCCTTCCCCAAAAAAACACCCTGCCGCCAGGCCCGGAGTGCCGCTCCAGGGCTGCATCCCGAGGCGGGAGCGCTGCGGCTGCCAGGAGCGCAGCCGCTCGGAAACAATCGCCCCATTATCCGCGGGGGCCGCGGCGCGGGCCGGCTCCCCCGCGCACGCCCCTGCGCCCGGCGCTGCAATCTCCGGCGGCGAAACCGCAGCTCCTGCGCGAACCTGCGGCGCTCCGATAACCCGCCCGGGGCAACGGGCGCCCGCAGCGCCGCGCGAGGCCTCGTTTGGGGGAAAAAAACACCCCCGGAGGTGCCCGGCACCGCGGTCGGAGCGAGCGCAGCGCCCGCCAGGCCCCCGCGCAAGGATGCAAAGCAGCTCGGCTCCATCGGCGATACGTGGGTGGCCGCGAAAGAGAATAACTATCGATAAAATCCCTCTGCATCTCTCGGTTTCACTTTCTCCCCGCAGCACCAGGACCGCGAGCCGGGATTGCATGCGCTGCAGGAGCCCGGGGGCTGCTCCGGATGCTGCTCCGGGGGCCAAGTCGCTGGTGGCCCCAGCCCTGCTGGCTCTGGTGGCCCTGGACTTAGTGGCTCGGGCGGCCCCAGCCCTCCCCGCTGGCCGCCCGCCCTCCATCCCAATCCCTTTGCCAGCCCAGCTTCCAGGCAAGCAGCTGGACTCAGGAATGCAGCCGGATTCCTCGCCATTAACCCCTGCGCTGCTGAAGCCGAGGGGTCCTCCCCTCCGTGCGGCCATCCCTCCTTGCTGATGCCCATCGCCCCGTTTCTCACACCCGGCACGTTTCCTCCGCGGCGCTTTCCCTCCCCACCAACATTCCCAGGCGGCTCCGAAGCGCCGGGCGCATCCGGAGCCGGGCACTCACCAGCTCCTGCAGCTGGGCCAGGTGGTCGGCCGTGATGATCTGCTGGCAGTAGCTGTTCTGCTCCGTGTCCGGGATGCCGCAGCACAGGAGCAGGAGGGCGGCCGCGAGCAGGGACACCTGCAGGGCACAGCATCCGTGCGCTGATCCCTCCATGCCGGAGCAGGGCTGCTCCGGAACGCCGGCACAGCGGGGCATGTGCCAAGCTGAGCACAAGCCTGGACATGACTTTTGCAGGGACCAAGTCCTGAGGATGCCGCTGTTTTCCCCCTGCCAGCCTTTCCTTGGACTTCTGCTATGCCAGTCCTGTCCCTCGTGCTATTTTTCCTGCTTTTCTCCAGCTCCTGGGAGCCATGGGACATATTGAGCCCACCCGGCTGCTCCCGCTCTCTGCTGGACCCTGGTCTCCGCACGCTGTGCCCGCGGGGCTCTTTCCATGCGCCAGCACTGGCATCATTCCAAAGCCCTTGGAAGTGCTGCAAGAGCACCCAAATCCCAGCAGGCTCCCTGCCAAAGGACACGGAGCCATCGCACGGACCAGAGCCCCGGGGCAGGGCAACCCCTGTGTCCGTGTCCGGCAGCGAGAGAGTGTCCGCAGGCGCTGGGCGGGGGGAATTTCCCTTGGAGGGAGCCCAGGAATTCTCTCTTGTGAAAGAGCAGATGCCGGCCGGGCCCCGCGGCCACGGCTCGCTGCCGCCTCGCCCGGCACCGCCGACGGGCACACGGGGCGCAGCATGGGGGGCAATGGGGCGCAGGGCTGGGCCCCCCCTCATGTTGCCCACCCCATAAGCTGCCCACTGCACACACACCACGTTGGGGGCGTCTGTGCAAAGTGACCTCCCCATGCAGGGGTCTGGGTGCACCCCAATACTGGGGGCATCCCTGACCCGGGTGCAGCCCCTGCCCACACTCCATGTCCTCCTGCAACTAGGGGAGCCCCCCAAATGCTAGAGGCCTGACCCCCCCAGAAACTCAGTGTCCCGATGCCAATGGCTCCTCATGCTCAGACTTGACCCCCCCTCCAATACAGGGTGTCCCCCATAGTGGGTGCACCCCCAATGTGCAGCGCCCACCCCGCCCCCCATCTCAGGGGCACCCCTCCGTGCTCAGCACCCCCCCCATCCCTGCAGGGTCCCTGTCCCCCCCCAACACCAGGTGCCCCCCAACAAGGGACCTGCCCTCCCTAACACGAGCTGCCCTCCCCAAAACCGAGTGCCCCCCCACGGGACGCGCGCTCCCCGCCTCAACAAGAGGGGTAAACGGGGGGTAAAGGGGCCGCTCCCGGTGCTGTCCCCGGTGCCGGGGGTACCTGGGCTCCGAGGCGGCGCATGGGGCCGGCCGGGGGAGCGGGAAGCGGAGCGGGAAGCGGAGCGGGAAGCGGAGCGCGGAGCGGGGCCGGGCCGGGCTGCAGCCGCCGCCGCCGCCGCGCTGCTCTTTATAGCGGCTGCCGCCCATGTGGTTTATGAGAAAGCGCTGGCGGGCGGCCAGCCCCGCCGCCCGGCCCGGCCCGGCCCGGCCCCGCTCGGCTCCCTTCGGCTCGGCTCCCAGCGCCGCGCCTCGCTTCGGCTCCATTCAGCTCGGATCAGGCTCCATTCAGCTCGGCTCGGCTCGTCCCGGCTCGGTTCGGCTCGTCCCGGCTCGGTTCGGCACCCAGCAGATCCCGCTGGCTCGGCCCCCATCCATTCGGATCCAATCGGATTGGCTCAGGTTGGGCCGGCTGCCCTCGGCTCCCATGGGATCAGGCTCTGCTTGGATCGAATCCAATCGGCTTCGATCGCCTTGACTGCGATTGGGTCGGCTCAGCTTCAATCAGTGCTGATCTGCCCAGATTGGGTCGGCTCCGATTGGATCCGAGTGGATCTGCTCTGCTCCAATCGGACTGGATCCGATCAGCTCGACTCCAGAAGGCTCCAGTCGGATCAGCCCAGATTGGGTCAGCTCCAATGGGCTCCAATCAGCCTGGTTCGGTTCAGCTCCAATCCACTCATCTCAGATTGGGTCGGCTCGGCTCCAACCAGATCGGATCAGCTCAGTTCGGCTCGGCTCCCGTCAGCTCCGTTCGGCTCGTGTCGGCTCCGATCAGCTTGATATGGCTCAGCTTTGGTCAGCTCGGATTGGCTCTGACAGCATTGGATCAACATGGATCAGCTCAGACCTGGTTCTGATCAACTAACTGGATTGGGTCAGCTCAGCTTAACAGAGCTCTGACCGGCTTTGCTTGACTTGCATGAGATCAGTTTGGCTCGGCTCCACTCTGCTCTGCACGGATTGGATTCACTCGAATCAACTCGGGTCAGTGCAGCTCTGATCCAATCTGCCTGGATTGGGTCAGCGCAGCTCCAACTGCATTGGACCAGCTCCGATCTGCTTGGCTTGGCTTGACTGCAATTGGATCAGCTTGACTCAGCTCCAGTTGGATCAGGCTGGTTCAGCTAAGCTGGGCGCTGCACAGTCTACTTGGCTCAGCTCGGTTCGGCTCGGCTCGGATCAGCTAGCTCAGATTGGATTAGCTCGGTGGGGATTTGATCGGATCAGCTCAGCATGGCTTGCATCGGAGTGACTTGGATGGGCCTGGCTCAGCTTGGACTGCCTTGGTTGGACTGAGATCAGCTCAAATCACATCAGCTTGGATCAACTCACATGGGCTCAGTTCAGAACACATCAGCGCAGCTCGACTCCACTTGGGTCCGTTGGCCTGAGTTTGACTCAGCCCAGTTCAGCTCAGTTCAGCTCAGTTCAACTGGGGATCAAGTTCGGATAGGGCTGGCTCAGCCTGGATCTACCAGCTTAGCCCACTCGGATGGATCGGCCCGGCTGGTTTCAGTTGGGCTCAGCTCACTTAGGCTGGCTTTGCAGCACGCGACGTGGGCGCCTGCTCCATGCACCGAGCGTTGCGCATTTGTGCCCAAATAAATAAGGCTGCGTCCTGCACGAGCCTCCCCTCGGCAGCACGTGCCCCGTTCCGCCTGGAAAAGTGCCGTTCCTGCCAGGAATCGGCTTGTGCAAAAGCCCGCGCTTTGCAATCCGCTGCTGCACAAGTGCCTTGGAGTGACATTCCTGTGGCATGGAATGTCGAAGGGAGCCGCTATGGAGGGGCTCACGCACCCAGAGCTGGCAGCTGATCTGCAACCCCAGGGTGCTCCAGCAGTGGCAGGGATGTGGGTCCCTTTGGAGCACCGGAGCGGATGCGTGTGTTCCCGGGCAGATCCCTGTGTGCATCCAGCCCTCGTCGTGCATGGCAGTGTCCGAGCGGAGCGGTTCCCACGCTCCTGCTCCATGGGCAGCTCCGAGCAGGGCCGTGCAGGATGGGAGCCGCGCGTGCCGGGGCCTGCGCCGGGTGCTCCGTATGGGGATCCCCGCTCCGGGCGTGGGACCGTGGGACCAGGGTGACTTGGGGATGAGTTGTCACCTGGAGGGGACAGGAAAGCTGCTGGCGTTTGCAACGAGCCGCATTGCACACTGCAACGAGCCACGTTGGGTGCTGCAATGAGCTGCATTGCACCCTGCAACGAGCCATGCTGCACACTGCAATGAGCCACATTGCATGCTGCAATGAGCCACGTTGCACGCTGCAATGAGCTGCATTGCACCCTGCAACAAGCCATGTTGTGTGCTGCAATGAACCACATTGTGCATTGCAAGGAGCCGCATTGCACCCTGCAATGAGCCATGTTGCACACTGCAATGAGCCAGGTTGCACGCTGCAATGAGCTGCACGGCACCCTGCAATGAGCCACATTGCATGCTGCAATGAACCATGTTGCACACTGCAATGAGCCGCATTGCACCCTGCAACGAGCCACGTTATGTGCTGCAATGAGCCGCATTGCACCCTGCAACGAGCCACGTTATGTGCTGCAACGAGCCACATTGCGCACTGCAAGGCGCCGCATTGCGCACTGCAGCCGGCCGCAGCACCCGCTTTGGGAGCTTTTCCTATTCCCTTCCCTTGGTTGGGAGACAGCGGGTGCTGCCTGAGGAGCTGCCGCTATGCAACCGCTTCCCTTGGAAAACGTGTGTCACCCAAAGCGGCACACGAGCCAGCGGGATGCAGAGCAGTTTGTACCCCCCTGGATCTGCAGCTGGCCCTGAGGTGACCGCCCTGAGTCACCGGCCCCTCTCACACTTATCTCCAACACACTCAGCTCCCGCCCGCCTTGAAGCGTCCGGAAAAGGGTCAGGGCCAGGAGTCATGGGATGGAGCGTGCCGGGAGCGCCGGCCATGAGCGCTGCGTCACCGGCGCTGAAATAGCCCCCGGCCTCGGGGGCGGCGCCACGAGGCCTCGCTCCGTTTGGGAAGGGGAGATTTGCCAGCATGGAGAAAGTTATTCCCAGCGGGAAAGGGCTGTGAGCTGTCGCCGGCTCCTTCCTGCCGGTGCACGGGGGCGGAGGGGCCCTGGCGCTGCTCCCGGCTCCCTTTCCAGCCGTTCTTCCCCCGCGTAGCCGGGATTTGCACCGGAGCGAGCGGCGGCGCTTGGGGCGCTGCCAGCCGGGCACGCCGGGGGGGACACCGAACACAGCGGCCGTTTGTCCTCGCCGCGGGCGCCCTTGTTTATCCGCGGCCGTTCACGGCTGCGACTGGTCCCGATGCTGGGAAGGGCCCCCCCTCCGGGCAGGTGTCCGCAGGGGACAGCCGGATGGATGGATGGATGGATGGATGGATGGATGGATGGACGGACAAGGGCTCCCTCCTTGCGCATCCGTGGATGGACGGATGGATGGACAGACAAGGGCTCCCCCCTTGCGCATCCGTGGATGGATGGATGGATGGACAGACAAGGGCTCCCCGCTTGCACATCCGTGCAGCGGAATCCACGTTCCGGCAGCGGGAAAAACCGTGGCCCTGCCGCTACTTGTGTAGCGAGAGCGCCCGGTCTCAGCACGGCCACGGATTCGTGCAGGGGCTGCGGAATCGTCCTGCAAATCCGCCTCCTTGGACACTCCGGAGCCGTCTGTGCCGGGAGGCGGGGGGGAACGTGCACCTATGCCAAGAGCGTCGTAGCATCCCGGGAATGGGGAAAAACAACGCGGAGCCGCTCGCAAACACGGGCTCGTGCGCCTTGGCCTCGGCCGCGGCGCCTCCGCCCAGCGCCGGCTGCGGGAATGGGGGACGCGGCTGCCCCCCCCGAGCCGGGATGCAGATGCCGGCCCTGGCACCGGCACCGTGCTCACCAAGCAGCCCCGGATCCGGGACTGGGGCGCCTGGGATGTCCCTCTCCATCCCGCTTCTAGCCCTGGGAAAGGGGCCGCTGCTCCCCAAGCTGCGGCCAGACACAATTTGCTGCCACAACCACCCTGCTCCTTCCCCGGGAGTGTTTGGAATTCAACCTAAACCAGGGGAATTTCGCCCTCCGGATGGCGCATCCGGCGGGTCACTGGGCTCCGTTTCCCAGCAGCCGCAGTTTTCCCCATGCCAAGGCTCAGGGGTGCAGTGGGGACCCCGCTTCCCTCCAGGATCCTGGCTGTGCACCCCACTCCCGGGAACCAGCCCTGCCGTTGGCAATCGGCTTCGGATCGGGAGGAAAAGGGCCCCAAGGTGGCCCAGCACCCACAGCCCTGTTCCCACCCAAGTAATTCCCGGGCTGGCACCCATGGGTGCTCCTTGGGGAGCAACAGGCTCAAGATCCCGCACCCAAACCATTCCCAGCATCGGGATCCTGCTGTATCCAACCCCTTCCCGGGCCCCGGCTGGGCCAGGCTCAGCGCTCAGGCTAAGCCACATCTGGGCCTGATTTTCCACCCAAAGCCGCGCGCGGCTCCGAGCCGGGCAAGCGGCTCCGGGGAAAATCCCCTTGGGAGCGTCGCGAGGCTGGAGCGCGGGATGCGGCCGGCACCGGAGCCGGGGGCTCCGTGACCTCAGCACCACGTGTGCCCATAAGGAAGGAGAAACGGAAACGCGGCCAGGCTAAAAATAACCTTTGCCGGGCTCCTCTTCCCGGGAGAGCCGGGACCCACGGATGCTTCACTGTTTCCACCAGCACCCACCAGTGCCCGGCGTCACCCGCTGCCATCACCAGGGCAATTCCAGCCCCAGAAACGGGAAATAGAAAATACTCCTTCAATAATAATAATAATTATCAAAATTTATCATAAAATATCATCAATTATTATCATTATCATAAAACCAGTCTCTAAACCACATAGTAGGGTGGTGGGGATGCTGGCAGAGCCGTGATGCCGGGTGTCATCCAGCCACGCTCCCGCTGGGAATACGGGATGTTCCCCAGCTGCTCCAATGGATGCTCCATGGATGCAGGTGGATCCGCCCGCGGCCAGCAGCAGGTTGGGCCGGCGGAGCCAAAACCACACGCGGCACCTCTGGAGCCGCCGGCACCTCCCGGCATCGCCGCGCTCCAGCCGCTGCATCCAGCGGGATGCAGCCGTGGGCCCGGCGCCGCCTCGGGAGAGAAACTCGATCGCGGCAGGAAAACAAAAATAGGGAAAAAAAAATCCCTGGGAAAGTCCCTGGAGCGGCAGCGCGGGGCTGCTCCTGCTTCCCGCCTGGCCTCATCCCAAAGGGAAAAGGTGGCGGGAGCCACACACAGGGTGGAAGCGCTTTTCCAGGCAAGCTCTGCGGAGCCCACGTGCTGTTTGACCCAAATTCCTGCTTTCTGAGGGGGGGAAAAGCGGAATCGGAGCCCACTCCCCCTCCAGGAACCAGCGCCAACCCCGGCCCCTGTCCCAGGTCCATTTGCCCCTGTGGGGGCAAATCTGGGCAGGGGGAGACCACGGGGGCAGCAGCTTCCCACCCCAAGCCAGGGAATTATCCTTAGGGAAATGGATCGTGAGGCAGGCGGGATCCTCCTCTTCCTGGTCCCCACGAGCGGAGCGC
Source organism: Nothura maculosa (assembly GCA_032353885.1). Lineage (NCBI taxonomy): Eukaryota > Metazoa > Chordata > Aves > Tinamiformes > Tinamidae > Nothura > Nothura maculosa. The sequence continues at coordinate 2,142,754 of JAUBOD010000934.1, forward strand.
TGAGCTGGCCGGGGCGGGGGGATGAGCTCAGCCTGCCCTGGGACGCCTGGGCCCCTCCGCTCCATGTGGCTGCAGCCCCGGGGTGGCCGCGGCTCTGGTTGTGGTCGGGTTGGGGGGGGTCTGGGCAGGGGTTTGGGGGGAGGCTGCAGCTCTGGCCCCCCCGCTGGGCGCCGCTTTGGGGCCGTTTGGCTCCGTTTTGGCGCATTCGCCACTTTGGGGCCGTTTGGCTCCGTTTTGGCGCATTCCAGCGAGGCTTCGCTGCTGAGTCACGCTTGGCCGCGAGGGGACGGAGCAGGAGGGAGCTGCCCACGGCCGCCGGCCCCCGCTGTCCATCCCATCCATCCCATCCATCCCATCCCATCCCACAGGATGCCCGGCCAGCTCCGGAGCGCGGCCACCGGCCACCCACCCTGTCCCCAGAGCAGCCTCAGCCCAGAGCCTCCCCTCTCCGATCCCATGGAAAAGCACCCTCTGGGTGCGGGTTTTTGGGGCAAATTCATGGCGTTTTGGGGCTGGTTACACCTCCACATGAGGAGCAGGCCACAGTCGCCTCCAGGCCTGGTGCTGCCTTTGCCCAGATGGAAAACGGCTGCAGTTGGGAAGGGAAAAGGAAAGTTTCCACTTTCCTTGGCCAGGGGAATGAGCTCCACGGCCCTGGCGCCTCTCTATGCTTCCCAATGCATCCACAGGGCTTGGATGCCGCTCTGTGGCATCCATGGATTCCCCCATGGATGCTTTCCATGCTTCCCAACACATCCACGAAGCTCAGATGCCGCTCATTGACATCCATGGATTCCCCCATGGATGCTTTCCATGCTTCCCAACACATCCACGGAGCTCGGATGCCAGTCATTGACATCCATGGATTCCCCCATGGATACTTTCCATGCTTCCCAATGCATCCACGGAGCTCAGATGCCGCCCGCGCCGGGACTCCTCCGCAGCCTGGGATGAGTCAGGAGCCATAGGGATAAGAAAGGGAAGTGGGAATGACCACGCGGCCACCTGCACCGGCCCCATCCCAGGGAATCAGGGCTCGCAACAGCCCCGGGGTAGGAGCGGGAAGAGCTGCCATGGGAATCCTTCCCCCACACGCCAGAGCTGCAACCACTTTTACTTCTTTTCCACTCTTTTTCCATTCCGAAAGCAGGAAGCAGGGCAGGGCCCTCTGCCTCAGCTTTCAAAAAAGGGGAAAAAATCATTAAATAAGGAAAAAAAGGAGAAGGGAGGATCCGCCTCGGATGGTCCGGGCTGCTCCCAGCCTCGGATTCTGCTCCTCTTCCAGCAGAAAACGCGAGAGCCGGAGGGAAAAAAGAGGGAGAGAGGCCTGATTTTATTCGCTGGCCAAATTCCCGGAAATCAAGTGATAGGAAAGGTCAAGCACTTTCCATGCAAAGCCTTTCTTGGTGGAATGCTCTTTTTTTGGCAGAAAAAAACATTTGTCTTTCAAGGAAAAACAGCTATTTGTGTCCGTTCGGCTGCTCCATGATCCCAGTGACTTCTGGCCCTTCCCATCCCGGAGCGGCACCAGGTGACGGCTCCCGGCTTCCCAGTGCCTCCCAACTGGGATTGCGGCCACTTTGCTGCGGGAGCTGCCAGGGATCCCATGGGACTTGCAGCAAGGCTCCCAGGAAACCCAATGGAATTCCAAGGAAAGGCCACAGCAGAAGATTTGGGATTTGATCCCAAAGGTTTCCACGCTCCCTGCCCTTTCCCAGCCTCGGGGCTCCTTGGGGACCCTGTTGTCCCCAAACGGGGTCCTGTGGCCGCCGCGTGACGGTGACACCCGCGCGGCGGCTCTTCCGCAACTTCCTCCGTTGCTCCTTGGCCGGGTGTCACCGGCACACGCGCCGGAAGCAGGTGACGCCGCGGCCGTGCCGGATACGGCGGCTCTCGGTGGCCCGTGGCTCAGGCCACGTGGCCTTTGACTCAGAGAAGCAAGTGGCCCCGGTGGGGACGCGCGAGGTGGCCCCAAACAGCTCATGGCCACGTGCCGCCCTCCTCGGGGAGCGGGCGCTGCCTTCTCCTTATTCATCTCCTTGTCCTTATTCATCTCCTCGTCCTTATTCATCTCCTGAAGATGAATAAGGATGAATAAGGGGACTTGGAGGGAGCGCACGGGCTGCATTGGGAAGGCGCCGGAGCGGCCACGCGGAGCATCAACACCATGGGCATCAACCATGGGCATCAACCGCAGGGACATCAACCCCGTGGGCATCAACCACAGGGGCATCAACTGTGTGGGCATCAACCCCATGGGCATCAACCACGGGCATCAACCCCATGGGCATCAGCCCCATGGGCATCAACCGCAGGGGCATCAACTGCGTGGGCATCAATCCCATGGGCATCAACCCCATGGGCATCAACCACAGAGGCATCAACTGCGTGGGCATCAACCCCATGGGCATCAGCCCCATGGGCATCAACCCCATGGGCATCAACTGCGTGGGCATCAACCCCATGGGCATCAACCACAGGGGCATCAACCCCGTGGGCATCAACCACAGGGGCATCAACCGCGGGCACCGGCGCCTGCGTCACCCGCCTGGCCTCCCCCTCGGCGGCTTTTCCAGGATCCCACATTGCGGGATGAAGAACCGCCCGCCTTTGGGGCGTCTGCATCCCGGGAAGCCACCGGAGAGGCCGTGCCGCAACCTGCTCGGTGCCATGTCCTCCCCGGCCCTAATTGAACCCATGTGTCCTGGCGGCGCTGGAAAGCCCCCGCCGCCGCTGCCAGGCACTTTGGGAGGGTTTCCGTGATTGTTTTTGCCTGGGATTGAAATTCCTCGGTCGGATCCGGCTGCCGCGGTGGGCGAAGGGACAGGCCGGAGCAGCGGGAGCCAAGGCGGGAGAGCAGGGCCACGGTGGCGGGAAAGGTGCCAAGCGCCAGCCGCTCTCCTGCTCCATGTCCCAACGGTCCTCGGGATGCAGCAGCCTTGGATCCGGCTGGACTCAGACCTGCATGGACTCCGGCACCCAGGAGCACCCAAGCGGTGCCACCCAAGGCTCCGTGATGCCCCCATGTGGCAGCTGCATTCCCATGTGGCTGATTGGGAGCTGCTTGGGATACTGGGTGACCGTGGGGACTGCAGGGATGCGGGAATTGGCCCGGGAATGGCAGGGAGCTCCCCCCAATCCATGAGGAGCAGCGCCCTGCTTGGGGACATCACACCCGGCGTCCCCATTCCAGACAAAGCACCCATGGAGGGTGCATGGGGGGGGGTTATTCCCAGGCATTGCCACAAGGAACAACGTGTCCCATGGGGGGGACAGCGGGGAGGGGACGAGGCTGCTCCCCAGTCCACAAGGGGTTAACGTGGCCCCACGTGCCCCCCACATTGTGCCCCCCACATCCCCCCCACAAGGCGGCAATTAGGCGGCCGGTGCGGGGAGCCGCAGGCCAGGCGCTGACGTGGGGGACACGCGGATCCGGGGACATGCGGATCCGGAGACATGCGGATCTGGGAACATGTGGGCCCGGGGAAACGCGGATCCAGGAACATGCGGATCCGGGGACACGCCAGCGGTTGGGGCATTGGCCGGAGCCCAGAGGCACCACAGGGCTGTGTCCCCCCCGCTGTCCCCTCTGGGGGCACCTGGCCGGGTTCGGTGTCACCGGCGCTTCCAAGAGCTGCCTCTCCCATTGCACTGACCTCCCCCTTCCCAAAAATAAGGGACTGGTGCTGCCAGGGCTGAGCCTCATCCCGGCTTTGTAAAACACATCCCGTGCCAAAACCGTGTCTGGAGCAGGGGAAACGCGGCTCGGGATGGGCGAGTTCCCCCATGGAACAGTGGCTGCATTTTGGGGATGAATCCCCTGAATTTGGCTCATTCAGGTGCTGCTGCTTCCCAAGAGCCCTGGGTTTTGCTCCTGATCCGGTTTGGGAGCACCCGGATCCTGCCTGCGGAGCTGGGATAACAGGGTCTGTGCTCCCTGCCCCACATCAACCACTGCCTTTACAGAGGGCTCAGGGCTGGGGGGGAGGGCACAGGAGAACAGAAAGAAAAACAGCCCAAAATAACCCAAAACAACCCAAAACAAACCCTCGAGCGCCATTTCTGCCCTTTTTTGCGAGGCACTTGGTGGCCCCGGGGACTTTCTGCAGCGCCGGGGCAGGGAGGGCTCGTTGTGGGCACTAGGGCTGGGCTGGGCTGCAGAAATTGGAGGGGGGGCAACAAAAATAAGGTTTTTACGGCTTTTTTCCAAGGTTTGGGGTCCGCACACAAATCCCGAGCGGCTGCCGCGATGCCCCGCGGGGCAACTGGGAGAACCGGGAAGCGGCTGGGAAAGAGGCGGGGCAAAAGCCGCCCCCCCCGCGGCTGGAAAACGGGGGCCGTGGGGTAACAAGGGGCGCCCCCCGCCCCGCGCCGGCTCCGCCAGCGACGTGGGGGGCGGCAAAGTCGGGAAAAGGGTCGGGAAAAGGGCCCGGAAAACGGCGGCGGATCCCGAATTCCTGCGGTCTGACGTCGGCCACCCACCCGCAGAGGGGCAACTTAGCACAAACTGCCCCCCCCGCGGTGTCGTGGGGTGGAAACTGCCCCCCCTTCCCCCGGGGTCGTGGGGTGGGAAGGAGCAAAACAAAGCGCGACCCCCCCCCCACGGGACCGGCGCTGAGTAAACCCCGGGGGCGGCGCCGGTTCCCACCCCCGTTAACCCTTCGCTGCCCGGTTAACGGGGGGGGCACTGCGGCCGACGCGGGGTCCGGGGAGGGGCCCAGGCGTCCCAGGGCCGTTGGCGCGGGGGGGATGGGGCAGCGCGGCCCCCCCTGCTGCAGCTCCCACCGTTAAAGCGCCTTTAAAGCCAGGCTTAATGCTGCAGAAAGTGGGGGGGGGGGGCAAGTTTAGGGCTGGGCACAGCGAGGAATGGGGGGCACAGCTGGGAATGGGGGGCACAGATGGGAATGTGGGGCACATGGGAAGGAGGGGCACAGATGGGAATGGGAAGGCACAGATGGGAACGGGGGTACAGATGGGAATGGAGGGGGTTACAGCTGGAAATGGGGCACAGATGGGGATGGGGGCACAGCTGGATGGGGAGGCGCATCTCAGGGGTGGAGAAGGGGGCATATGTAGGGGTGGGGGCACATCTGGGGACACAGGGGGGCACATGCAGGTTCGGAGCGGGGAAGGGCACAAGGGAGAGGGGCAGCGGGGGAGGAAGGAGCGCAGAGAGGGGCAGGGGTAGAACTGAGGGGCGAGGGGAGCGGGGAGGAGGCAGCCCGGGGGGGGGGGGGAACATCTGGGGAGCCGCACAGCTGGATGGGGGGGGCTTCGAGGGGACCTGCTGCCCCCTGGTGGCCACAAGGGGGGCAGCGCGACCCCCCCCAAACCCCCAAGGCGGGGAAACTGAGGCCCGAAGGCCAACACCCCCCCCCTTCCACTGCCCCATCAACTGCCCCATCAACCCTCTCCTCCACGAGGTCATTCCCATCCGTGCCAGAGCCGGAGGGCCGAGGAGGAGCAGGAGGAGGAGGAGGAGGAGGAGGGATAATCCTAGTGGAGCGGGTGCAGGGACAAAGCCAGGAATGGGGAAGCCGTGGCGAGGCTGGGAGGAGGCTGCGGGGTGGGGACGGACGGTGCCCACGGGCAAAGAGCAGCCGGGTGCGGTGCCCACGTCAGGGCCCGCGGGGACAGCGCAGGGACAGGACCCGGCACCGGCACCCGGGTGAGCGCGAAACAGGGACCCTGTCCCGGCACGAGGGGCACCCCATGGTGGGCGACTCGGGGCCCGATCCCGGGTGTCATTCCAAGGGGTTGGAGGAGGGTGCGGGAGGCTCCTGGGGACGTGCCCGTGGGGAGGCGGAGGGCACTGGGCGGGAGGGGGACACGGGGACATGGGGACCACGCGCGCCCAGGACCACGGCACCAGAGCGGGGGGCTCAGCCCAGCGCCATGGCCCGCCCGGGGCGCCCTTCCAGGTGCCCTTCCGGGTGCCCTTCCAGGTGCGGGCAGCCCCAGAGCGGCTGCGTTCCCGCCCAGGAAGCGGTGACGCCGGAGCCCTGTCACCCAGGTGCAAGGGCCAGGTCTAGGGGTGCCCGGAGCCCCCCGTGCCCTGTAGCCCCCGGGCACCTGCCCTGCCCGGATCCCCCCCGGACTCCCCTTTGTCCTGTATCCCTTGGGCACATGCCCACCGCGTAGCCTGGACCTCCCCCCAAGACCCCCTGTTGTCCTGTAGCCGCCTGGGCACGTGCCCTGCCCGGACCCCTCTGGACCCCGCCTTGTCCTGTAGCCCCCAGGCACTTGTCCAGTGCATGGCTTGTGTGCCCTGCCTGGACGCCCTCCCAGACACCCCCTTTGCCCTGTAGACCCTGGGCACATGTCCTGCCCAGACCCCACCCCGGACCCCCCATTGCCCTGTAGCCCCCGGGCACGTGCCCAGCGCGTGGCCTTTGCGCCCTGCGGAGCCCAGCCCGAGCTGCGGGCGCTCACGGGGACACCCACGGGTGCCACGCGCCCTGTCCCCGCAGCCGCTGCCCCCCAGCAGGATGGCGGAGCCCTGGGCACCCTGGAGCAGCCCCGCAGCCCGGTGAGTACCCAGCACAGGGGGGGCCGCGCTGAGGAGCCCCCCAAGACCCCCACAGGGGCCGGGCTGGGGGCGCTCAGCCCCCTGTCCGTCCGTCCGTCCATCCATCCATCCATCCATCCATCCATCCATCCATCCATCCCGCAGCGATGCCGGCCGCGCCAGCCCCGATCGGCTCTCCCACAGCTCCAGCCGGCCGAGCGGCAAAGCCATTTACGGTGGGTGCCCCTCACCCTGGCATCCGGCCTGCGCCCCCCTCTCTCCCCAAATAACCCCTCGCGCTCCCCGTCCCGCTGCAGCCCAGCGAAGGGACTACGCGCAGAGCCTGCTGCAGCAGGACACCTTCCAGCACCACGTGGAGGTAGGAGCCCCGTGGGCTCCCCGTGGGACCCCGCGGGCGCCGCGTGCGATCCTGGCACCCACGGGCGCCCCGTGCCCGCCGCAGCACCTGCTCACCGTGCGCCTGGAGCGCGACGTGCGCAGCGTCCAGGACTGCGTCGCCCGCCTCAAGGCGCTCGACGCCCAGGGCCGCCTCTGGGGCCAGGGCCTCGTCCTGCACGTGCAGGGGCAGGCGCTGGTGCTGAGCGACGCCGAGAGCAAGGTGCCCCCCGCGCCCGGGCATGAGGAGGAGGAGGAGGAGGAGGAGGAGGATGCATCCCAGCGGGTGGAGGGCAACCGGGAGCTGCCCAGGGCTCCCCCTCAGAGCTGCCACCCACCCTGGTTCTGGCACCCCCCTAACCCTGATACTCCCCAAGCCTTGGTGACCCCCCTAACCCTGATACTCCCCAAGCCATGGTGACCCCCATAACTTTGATACCCCCCAAGCCATGGTGACCCCCTCAGAGCCCCCT
>JAUBOD010000939.1:4976-23677 GCA_032353885.1 Nothura maculosa
GCTGGAGCGGGAAGGTTGGACTAGATGATCTCTAGAGGTCCCTTCCAACCTTATAGATTCTGTGATTCTGTGATTCTCTGAACTGCCTCCCAGCAGCGATGGCTGCACAGTCTGCAACATGGCACTCTGGACATGCTTACATATGTGGGAAAGTGCGGACAGCAAGCTCCCGTTCCTCCTCATCTCCCAAAATCTGGTGATAAGCTCCCTATGCACCAAGAAATGAACAATGGTGCATTTATTCAGCTTTCAAAGATCTGGAGCAAAAGCCTGGTCTCATAGGTCTGCAGGTCTTTGTTAGAGATTAGGTTTACTTCTCGAGAAACTGAGTCATGTAGCTCAAGCTATTTTGCAGACATTCTTCTAATCAGAGAAGACATCAATTCACCATCATGAAGTGAAAGAGACTAAATATAAATGGTTTCAAATACTCTTTGCTCTGTTTCAATGACTTTTAAAAATTAATTGGAGGTTGCAAAGCAAAGGATGTCAGCTGTTTGTAATACAAATGCACTAATCTAGGAAGACTTTTACAATCTATACAACTAAAATTAATTCTGACTGTAGGATTAGTCCAATGGTGGATGTATATTGTTAAGAATGCTGTTTACAAACACAGCATCCTGGAAAAATATCTGATATAATCCTAAGTGAACTTCAAACCCACTGACAAGTACATTAAATGTCTACACGAGACAGTGCACTGTGAGACTTGAAACTACGCTGTCACTGGATAAGGTAAAAACGAGTGAATGCACTGGGATAAGGAGAGGACAATACTTTAGCAGAACAGATCCAATGATTTTCTGTATGAGGTGAAATTTATCTCATCTGCCATTTAATTAGTCTTCAGTGTCACTTAGTATTTCACTGTCACATTTTGGTGCCTCTAAGTTGATGTAGTGTCTTGGCATGCAAAATGATTCAATTCCTTCTATATGTCTTTAACAATCCTCATATACAGAAGACGATGAAATAAATTTTTCTCAATCATGCTCTGTCTTAAATGATGGCTGTGCCACCTATTAGCATTTGGCCTACTATAATCAAAAGCTTTGGTTATAAAGTGTAGTGCAGGTATCCTCACATAATTTAAATAAGGTTTAATAGGCCATCTTATAAAGCTGCATAACTCCCCTTAAGTCCTATAGATGAAGTTTCCAGCGAGAATTAGGCTTTCTCCAATTTGCTTAGGAGTGGAAGAGGTTTCTCATATTTATGCCTAACTTCCTAAATATGTACCAACATAGATGCTTCTTTCTCTGTTGATTCAATTTTTTTTAATGTTTCAAACAAAGCATGTTCTAATTTATTTTCTTCCAATTGTCTAATTGTTATCTGCTATTGATCAGCTCATAGTTCAGCTCTGGGTTCAGTGATCAGAAAAATCACAGTCTTCAAGAGGTCACTTATTGCTGCTCAAAGGCAAAGCTGACCATTCCTGACAGCTGCTTGTCTAACCTGTTCTTAAAAACCTCCAGTGATGGAGATTTCATCACTTCCCTAGGCAACTGATGCCAGGGCATAACTAACCTTATCATTACAAACATTTTCTTCCAAATATGTAGATTAATCTATTCTGAGATAGAGCAGCTATTGGAAAATGCTTTGAGATAACACTGTGCTGTCATACAAATCCACCACGAGCATATTTAACCCTAACATTGGTTGGGGCAATGGCATCCTTGAAAGATTTAAGAATCCGCTGGGCCACTCCCAAAGCAATAGCTGATAGCAACCAGCTTAGATTCAATTAGCTATTTGCTCCTTAGAGGCAATAACTATCTTGGCAACTGTTCCCTGAGTATCTTCCACAGAATGAATAAGAATAAACAGGGATCAGCACATCTGCAAAATACTTAATTCTTAAAGAATAGCCATTAAGAACAAAAATGTGTCTGGATCAAATACTGACTGCATCCAGTCCCCAATGAAATCCAGATGTCATTATGAAACAGATCGGATTAGACTGGATTAGGCCACATATATATTCCAAGTTTTTACTGCTAAGGAGCAAAAGCAGCAACTTCCAAGAAATCTGACTGAGTTTGCAGTTTAAACTGGCTGTCCCTGCAACATAATCACAACACTTCAGTGATAGACAGGCTAGATAATGAGAGCTTATTTTGTGTATTACTCTTCAAATACCCCTCCAAAAAAAGGAGCAGTTGTCTAATGGCACTAGAGAAAAAGCTTTTCCAGAGGTGATCTGACCAGTAGCTCTTACTTGGTGTGCATATTTCACAGTGCAGGGAAACGAAGGCTAGGAGGAACCAACCACTCGATCCATTTTGGGTAATTTGATTTTACATGCTTGAGATTCCTGTCTCTAAAAAGAGAAAGAGAGAGAGATGCATCTTATTTCTTCATTAACTTTTGTAAGAAAAATATTGAAGCTGTTATCCTACTCCATTCAAAGAGCTTCCATGGAAACCAGAAAATGAGTTAAAAAAGAAAAAGAAGAAAAGAAACCCCAAGTCTCAGTCACATTTCCTCCATTACAATTTTTATGCTATTCAGGTCCAGTAGTTACTCATTTCTCATCCAAATGATAGCTTAGAGTTCCCACTGAGCCATCAGTTTTTGCTCCCATTATCCAGCAAGCCTTGTGCTTGTGTGAAGGCTCAAATATACACAGAGATGTTGCAATGTACAGGAAAATTCTTCAGCTCCGAGATAGAAACAGTTGCTACATGAAGCAAACTACATACAAAGACAGCTGAATATGACAGTGTTTTTCAGCATTTCCACTCAGACTTCCAGGGGACTTGTGCCTGTGTTCACTCCCTCTAGCTCAGGCACATAACTGAGTTCCCTCATCGCTTCTTACTAGTTAGTGGTGAGAAACAGACATTTCCAGCCCACCCAGGATCTGCACCACTCTCAAAGGTCTCAGTCTTCAGCCACAGAAAAAGCTTAACAGAGAAAGCTGGAAGGTTCCAGACATCTAACTTATACCCATCTGTTAAATGTCCAAAATCAGACAGGAAGCAGTCAGGGCTCACAACACAATGGGATGCATACAGAGAATTCTAGTGAGGCATCTTAATTCAATGTGCACTACATGAAGTTCCTCCTCTACTCAGCTCTGGTGAGGCCGCACTTGGAGTAGTTGGGAGCAGTTCTGGGCTTCCCAGTACAAGGGAGACATGGAGCTTCCAGAGAGGGTCCAGCAGAGAGTGACAGAGATGATAAAGGGACTACAGCATCTATCATACGAGGAAAGACTAAGCAAGCTGGGCCTAGTGAGCCTAGAGAAGAGAGGACTGAGAGGAGGTCTGATCAATATGTTTACCTGAGGGGACAATGTAGGGAAGATGGGGCCAAACTCTTCTTGGGGGTGGCCAGTGACAGGACAAGGGATAATGGGTACACGTGCACGTGAAGAAGAACTTCTTTCCTGTGAGGGTGACAGAGCCCTGGAGCAGGCTGCCCAAGGAGGTCGTGGAGTCTCCTTCTCTGGAGATCTTCCAAACCCGCCTGGACGCAACCCTGCGCTTAATGCTCTGGGTGCTTGAGCAGGGGATTTGGACTAGATGACCTCTAGAGGTCCCTTCCAACCTCAACCAGTTTGTGATTCTATGGAGTTAATTAGGGTACCCTTTAAAAGTGGGAAGATCCAAAAGATATTCTATGAAATAATCTCTAAAATAGTTTAGAGCTTGACTCCAGAATACAGAAAGAATATTTTGTTCCTTTGGGGTTCTTCAGCACTTGGACAATAGGGCAATCCTCCAAGACTGTGCTAATACTTAACTAGGTGTCTCCTTTCTGGCTCTTGTTGGCTCTTATTTGTCTGTACACTCATGTGTGGTACTCATGTGTGTGTGGGCATATATACATGTCTGTGACCTACCTTGCAGATAGGGTAGTCCTCCAGAACTTAAAAAAAGTAAAGGCAAGACTATCCCAAAATAATGCAACCCATGTTTTAGGCTAAACCTTTTGCATTCTGTAAACAGAACCTTAGTCAGCCCTCTGGTACACACTGAAGACATGTTCATTAAGAAAGACCAATGGTTGTCTGCCATCAGGACTCCATGTCAGACCCCTTCATTTTGCAGCACTGGGGCTATGACCTGGAGAGGCTGTGGCAGCACTCCCTAATCCAAACCAACCTTCCTCTGCTACAGAAGGCAAACTAATCAGTTTGTGATTTTCTCAGTTGAGTACTACACTGACTTTATGCTTTGCAGCCTCCCTGGAAGTCAGTTTTGGAGGCTGCAATGTTTACTTCACACAGGGCTGCCAAGAGGTCAGCTGCTTATGTGTCCTGGGGGCATCCAGCCTGGGAGGGAACATGGCACTGAGGTGCTGGGAGAGCCACTCTCTGGACAAAGGTGTTTTCTGCAGTAGTACTAGGGCTAACATGTCCATGCAGGGCTGGGTGCATCTCTTCTGTCATCCTCCTTCTTCATCCTATCTCAACCACCTCTTTCTATTCACAAAGAGACTAGACTTGAACGTAGGGTAAGTAGAGAGTCCTCCACTCCTTAGACATTTTCTTTTGTCCAAATTATAAGGTTATAAAAAGGAAAAATTGGAAAGAGTAATTATTTAATTTCAGGTTGTGTATGACTAGTGATTGAGAAAAGCTCTGCCATTAGCAATGTGTAAATTGTCATAAAGGTCTATTTCTCAATGATAAATGGAACTAGGAATTACAGCTAGACATTTTAATGATTGAAAACATAACTAAAGGTAAATAAGTCAAGGACTTCTAACTGTCCTGTCTTCCTTGTAGCATAACTGCAAAAACTGTCCTGGCACCAATAGCCAGGAAAAGATGAAAAAGAAACATGATTGAATTACTTCTGCTCATTCCTTCCCACCATGAGGTCATCTGGAGACAATCTGTAATAAGAGCTAGTTAATAACTCATTTTACAAGGATTAAGCATGCATGGTTTTATCTTGCATGTTGGTTATACACTAGTAATAAAGATAACCCTGTAATCTTAATCCTTGGTGAAAACCAGCCCAGCTGCAGGTCTGACAGTGCTAGTTGGGTCAGGGCTCCTTGTTTCCATAAGAGTTTGGCCACATGAAAATTAGAAAAGGAACATTCAAAGGGAAGCCAGTCAAGAGATAATTCAAAGATTAAATAATGGCACTGATAACTCTCAATTCCCTTATCCATCGCTAAACTCTTTTCTGCTTATCCTTCTATAATCCAAATTTGTACACGAAAAACACACACACACACACTTCTGTATTCCCTTCCGCTCTTTCTTTATTCTACACTGAACGCCTGTTCTACATGAAGCTGCTTCCCATTTCTGATGCAAGGTGCTTATTTGAGTACCATTGAAGCAGGAATTAATATTAATCATCCATTGCTACTACACTCTTGACTCATCCAAAACAGGCATGTTTGGCAAGTTTTCTTTACAGCTCCAATTAAAAACAAAGGTGGCCTAATCCTTGAGGAAAGGAACTGTCAGCAGTGAAATACAAGTGACGGATACTTTGATGCCTCAGGATCTTCTACCATTCTCTGCTGTGAAGTTATAAAGACCAGCAGGTTCTTGTCAAAAGCATATAAAAAGATACCTACTAAGATTAACTTTTAGCTACTATAAACGTTAATTTATTTTTCAGGGATCAAACTGTTGGTCAGTTTGGCTGGAATTTGAATGTTTCCAAAACAGACAACTGGCCACCTGGGGTGCTCCAGTGCGCAGGGGTTGGTATTAGAAAGGAACAATATTTTTAAATAAAATTGTATATTTTTAATCACATTTTGTCTTCACTTCCAAACCTTCACTTTCTACTCACCAAGTAGGGGCAGGGAGGGTCTGTGCTGCTGTAGATGCCACAGCTCATGCAATATTGCCCAGTAGGGACACTAAAATGCACATATCCCACACTGATGCGAGGCTGCATCGAGGGCTGTGGTCGAGTTAGGCCAGCGCACACACAAGCTCCCATGAGCGTTTCCCCTCTGCTTGCCTCGCTCCTCCCAGGCAAACGCCAGCTCCTCTGGGTGCTGGGTAGCACTGGGGACACCAACGTGTGTGAATCACTCTCTGCCTCCTTCTTTCCCTCCTCTGAAACCACGGCACCCCTGCTCGCTGACCCTGCCAGGCCCACATGCTGCACGCCCTTCTGAGCCCTTTCTAGAGGCCCTGCTTCCTATGAGCCGCAAGCACCCGGGCTGCTACGTGTGAGCACTAACTTTGGCATTTCTCGTGCGTTATGGACACGCACACCACTCTTCCTGCACTTGATATCAAAGCCCAGCTGCTAGGAACAGCTGCTGCCTTTCTTTCTTTTTTCCTTTTCAGTTGCTCGAGGAGGGACCACCCTTCACTTCTGACTCACCCCCATGCAGGCAGGCTCGGAAAGAGTTAACTTCCTTGCCACCCTCCTTTGAGGTTTCCTGCTTTGATGCTGCAAACACTGTTGGTGTAGCTAAGGAAAAGGGGGGGAACAAACCCGTCCTGGTTGTAACACCTGGTCACGATCTGCTTGCGTGAATAAAACTCACGCTCTCCTCTCTCTCACACTGCTGATAGTCAGGACTGCTTTCCTAAAACCACAGTTAAGCAAGCACATAGGCAGGCCATGTGGAGAACCAGGAGTTATCTGAGCTAACAGCAGCTCCATCAGCTGCTGTTGACTTCAAGGGATCTGTCAATACTGCTGCCTGGGAGAGAGTCTAAATGGCTCAAACGCTGTCACTAGCCCCTCTACTGCAAATTGACTGTGCTTATACTGCGTAGTACAGGACCCAGGATCTCCACCATTGTAGCTCCCTGATAGTGAGTAGTATTTTTCATGCTCTTCTTAACTCAAAATGTCAGAAATAAAATGGGGGTTTTGCTTCTCCTTGGGGAAGCAGTGTTTTTAGAGTATGGCCCCAAAAGTCCCTGCAGCATACTCCTGGCATGGCATGAGGGCATGTTTGAGAATACAGAGCTCTCTGAGCTAGCACTGGAGGTGGCGCAGCATGAAGTTACCCACACTCAGGGCACTCCCAGCAGGCAGTATTTGCTCTTCCCACAGCTCTGCCAAGGCGGTGTCTTGGAGACAGGTGGTTGAAGCAGTCCACAGGAAGGCTAGGGAATGAGTTAAGCAGCACAGTCAACCATGGGCTCAGCAATCAATCTTATTTCCTGAGCCTAGGAGGGTTTCCTAAGGCAGAGGGTGCTGGGCACTGTGCAGACACACACCTTCCCCTGCAGCATCCACACCTGCAGGTCTTCAAGACAGCCTGTAAGCAGAAAGCAAGGCCAGAAAACGAGGGCCAAGATGTATGATCCCCTCAACTGTTTATGGGTCTGTTTCCTATCTATCATAAATGCAAAGAAGACTCAGCTAAACCACAGTGATAGGGGGTTAAGTTGGGTCAGGTTTCTTCACATGTGCCATAGCCTAGGAGCATGCACTCAATTAGCGTGCCACAGCTGATGCTCAGTATATTTATTGTGCCACAATATGCTGATCATATATCTGAGCCTCAAGAAATGATTACCATTTCTGGTTTGATTAAGTGAAGGTCCCTTTTGAAGCTGCAAATGATGCCGCTACAATCTATCAAGCAAATATGTATTTATGAATATTTTAAAATGCTAGTTATGCAAATACGCACTTAGGGAATTTTAAAATACACGTAATTAACTTCTTTGGGGTTGCTGTGATCTGTTGAGTGAATACATATCCAATGAGAATAATCAAGCCAATAAGTCAACAATAACTAGTGCAGATGGATACTCAGTTGTATCTCCCTTTTCCCCAGCTGATAGTAACAGATAGTGGTTCTTGAGTAGACAGTTATCTTATTTTTTCAATCATTTATCTATGAGGCTGCAATAGCTGAGGCTGGCTGATGAAGCATTCCCTGCCACAGCCACACCTAATCAGGGCATTAAGACTCATTATGAAATCATTGCTAAAAAAAAAGAAAAAAAAAAGATTTTGCAGCATCTCTTCTAAATCAAGTGTTTATGTTCACACCTTTCACATCTTTCCATCCTACTGTTCACTTTAGGCTATGTCCTCAAAGATATCTAACACTTGTCTTTTTAATGTGTAACTTGTAGTCACCCTGCTTTCTAGCAGAATCCTCATCCACAAGCATGTGCAGTGCCCATGTGGTATGAACTGCGTAAAGTAAGGAATCCTAGAAATTAGGTAAGCTGGAATTTACTTAAGCTAGTGAAGTGAGACAGAGAGAAGAATGATTTAGAGTTTCAGGCATATAACAGCTGTCTCCATTATTTAGTAATTTAGTTGCTTTGCTAAACTATACCAAACTCCTGGATCTTGGCCCCCTTGCCAGTTGTATTACGTATTAATTCACACCTGGGATCTCTTATCTGTTGGTTTTATAGAAGCCAAAGCCATGGGCATATCAATACCAGCAATGCAGACAGGGCCAAAGAGGCCAAATGGATCACCAGTATATGTACGACTGCCTAACTAGTACTCATTCACTCCCTGGCTATCCAAATACTATCTCTTGACATGCAGCAAGGCCTATTAAACTGCTATTGGAGAAAAAAAAATTAGCTGCAAAAGCTCACAGTGTATCCAGGCTATACAATATAAAGGCCCACTGAAGGAATTTGGGTCTCTGAGACTTCTTTCCCTTTGCTAAATTCGGTTGAAATTAGCTAATGGATTTTAAAGCTATCAGAGCATGGGGGAGGAAGGCTGGCGAGCACGTACAGGTAGAGCATGTGACTGTATATGCTCAGAAGACTTTCATATAATTTTTGCAGAACGCAGTGTTTAAAATTTATCTTTGCATAGACATCACCTTGGTTACTTACCTGGTGAGTTGTGGGAGATTCTTCACTGCCTAAGCTGGAGTAAACTGTATCTCCATTTAGGCTTCCAAGCATTCTGGGGTGGGCTTCCAGTTAGAGCTATTTCACTTCTTCTTCTGTCATTGTATATGAATTTGGAGACTGCTCTATAACCTACTGAAGAGGACTCTCATCTGAGACATTAGAGATTGGAGTTCAAATCCTCCACATAAGTCATTTATACAGAGTTCAACACATAAGATTAAGGAAGTCTCACCCTATAAAGCCCTCAACCTATAAAGCTCCGCAGACAAAGGTTCAACTTCTTGCTTTAAACCTGTGAGAGGGATTTGATCTTGAAAGCAGGACTTTTATCTTCCAGGTTTCCATTCTTCCTGCCTGCATGATACCTACTCTATACAAAAGACATACTCTGAGGACATGTGTAAGGTTTGCTGAGTTGGCAAAATACCTACAAGTAGAAGTAAACTTCAGGTTCTGCTCAAGATTATCCACCCCAGGAAGGAGCCATCTTAGTAGCAATGGGCTAAGGAACCTCCATCCCCCTTTCTGTGTGCTTGCATAGGGCTCCAATTTTCAGACTTAATAGCCATGGTTTTGAAGACAGCAACACAATTTTATTGGTTAAGTACCTTTAGAGCCCAGGCCTTATGCATAATTGCAGTTTTGGTGGGAAAGGCACCAGGAGAATACTGTTCTGTTATCCCTGTGGCTTTTGTGCCATGACTACTTACCTTATGGTAGAACTTAGGCCCAAACTGGTCCAAATTGATCCCTTCCTGGGATTAATGTCTATTGAAAAATCCAGATTCATGTTCACAGGATTTCTTCCTCATTCTGGAGTTAGAAACGTGGGTTTCTCTTGTCAAAAAGCTTGAAGAGGTTCAACCTATGGAACGCCATCATGCCCCTCAGTTACTGGGTTACCACCACAGGCCAGTCCTTGGAGTCTGTATTGCCAACACACTTAAATTGTTAGATTCCAGCACAGCAAACCAAGCAAATGAACAATCATTAAGGTAGCATTGACTGACACACAACATGATGACCCAAATATTATACACTTATACATATATTATTAGCTCTGTAAAACACCATAGCTAAACTTTTTTAATATTTTCCCCCACATACATATATCAACACCAAGACAAACATTTCGAACTCTAGAATTATAAAATCTTGTTGAATACAACACTGAAAAAAAGAAATGAATCCAGATAATTTTTCAGTGACAAACCTGAGAATACTATAGAGGCACTTAAAATCTGCTTTGAAAGCATGAGAGCCGAGTATGTTCTTTTGGGAAAAAAAAAGTGGTAGTATATCACAAACCTCCAAAAGAGATTTGAACACGCTATAGACCAAGGAACCAGACAGTAGGGGTAAAATTCATACTCAAGTAGACATCCAAAACAAGTTTGCACTAGTCATGGGGCAGGGAATATGAAGGATACTCAAACTGACACAAGTACTGGGTGACCCTACATCACACACATCCTAACACTATGTGGGTGTCGTAGTCACTCCATGCAGGTGCCAGGCTCTCTGTGCCCTTTCAGCTAGGCCAGGCTGGTCCCACATCTGAGATGCAGGAAATGAAAGGGCAGCTGGGTACCAACATGATGCAGCAGATAGTTACATTCAGTTAACAATTCCTTTCCGAAACCAAGTAATAACAGCAAAGCCTTTCACAAAACAGTGATATGTGAACCTAGAGCCAGTCTTTTGCTCAAAGGTGAATTTCAGTCTTCAGGCAACATGCACTAACTTCATAGATACCTTTATTAGCCACAGTTGAATTCAGCGTTAACGTGCTTACAATGGCATGACTAGGACAGGCACCTGTAAACCATGCCTGGAAATGTGGTCAGTTTGAAAGGGGGAAATGAATCTCAAAACAGTTCAGGAGAACTGGCAAGGGCTTAGGAAACAGTAGACTGCTTCTAATTTCAAATTTATGTGAGAAAAAGCAAAATCAAGAGCATTATGCTCAGTGGCAAGCTGACTGACATTTTCATATGCTAAGTTTCAATCACAAAACCACTTATCTCTAATGGAAATATTGACACAGATATGAACAGCAACGCTAAATACTTTTAGAAAACCATTTTATTCCTCAGCTTAAGACCTACTGTTTCAAGTGGCCACAACTAGCAGTTCTCTTAAGCAAATTAAGTCCAATTATCTGATGTCTAAATTATAATCCTCTCCCTCCTTTGCTCCATTCGCAGCAATTTTTAGCACAAGAGCAATAACAGTTATGCACACTTACCTAATTATAGATAATGATCTTTATAAAGAGCTGCTAGAATATGCTAAGTATCTTTGCATAAACATACTCATTTCTAGAGCAAGAGTATGGTAAAGCTTAGTGATCATGGCAAAATAGTACACCCGTAGATGCAATCCGTTCAGTACAAAACACTGTCTTAGTCAAATGACTTACCTCCTCCCTTTCATCTAACACATCGGTGGCAGCTGTAAGTTCCCAGTTTGGAAAAAAAAGATCTCAGACTATTCCCTCATATCAAAAGTCTTCAAGGAAAATGTCCTTTTCTGCCTCTGTTTTTTTGGTGCTTTTACCTCCTCACTGTCATGAGGCACACCTGACCCCACTGCTTGCTCTCTTGTCCTATTTTATGCTTTATTCCAGGTGGAATTGTCACTACCATGAGTTGAAGTTGTAACACAATGAAGCTAGAAAGGAGCAGGTGGCTAATTTAAAGGCCTATTTTGTCCCAGACTCTACAGTAGTCTGAGACAGCCTACTGCACTATGTGCATATTAAAGAGGTAAAATTAACTACGAGTTTCTTCTACCATGGCACGCTGAAGTCACCACTAATTAGAAAAAGGTCATATTTTCTCAATATAGTTGGCACAATGTATCAGTCTCCAGTTCTGTCTGCTACGTCTACCTACACTCCCTTGATCTGTGAAGTCCAGTGCTAGACAATGACATAACATAAAAATTAAAAAGTGGATGAACAAATCCCTTTAGTACCCAAGGATGGTGAGTTAAGCTCTACCTCCATCATCCTCCATACTGCATGTTGATGTCGAGATCTTTCACAGCCTGTTAGCCCTGGTACCACCTCAGCTCATTAAGAGCAATTATCAAAAAGAGAAGCCCCACTTTTGCCATGGTGTACTCCCATTAGCAAATCTCTGGGAAAAATAGCTGCGGCTTTAACAGCCACAGCTAGACGGAGCTGAGGGACAGACCCCGCATATGCAGGAGTAGCCACCCAGAGGTTGAGGAGCTTCTCTGGCAATGTTTGGTAGGACCCACCCCCTAACCTGCCGTCTCGAGCATGCACGTTTTCTCATATATGAGGAGCAACTCTGCAAACTCCGGAGAGGCAGGCTGAGCAGCAAGTGTGTTTCCTCCCCACACTGCCAACAACCTGATAAACCACAAACCACAGGGCAGGGAGGGGCTGTGGGAGCAACCTCTTCACAACAGAGTGGTCCAGCATCTGTGTCTAATGAGAGAGTCTTCAGAGTCTTCGGAGGTAGGTCTTCTTCTGGTAGAAAAGTTTCTATCAAAGATATCTGTGTTCTTGCACTGCTGAGAGAAGTGGGCTCAACCTCCTACATAATTATCCCTGCTGTGCATCCCTGTGAAGTATTAGGAGAGAGGAAGCCCAGAGTAGATCCCAGTTGCAAGTTTTGTGTGTCCAGACCACCAAATTGTCAGCTACTGTGTGAGGCTTTCAGGCAATGGGGAGATGAAAACACATTTTGCTACCCTCATCATTTGGTAGAAACAGAAACTGCTAGGTAGGGCATTGTGAGAACCACCACACTGTAAAACAGGTATCTCTAAAGTTGTTGAACGGTTATGCCTTTTGGCCATACAGGAGAGCAATACTTTTTCACACAATCTGGAGCAAATAGAGACTCAGCTATGAGAGAAAATTAGAAAAAGGCCACATTATGGTCCTAGCTCTTTGATCGTGCTAGATTAGAAGGTCTAGTCAGAGGAAGGCACGATGCTGAAATGAAATTGCTTTGAGATGCCAATCCCATGCTTGGGAAAAGCAGCATAGATCAGGCTGTTACAAAAGAAGTACATGTCTGGTGAAAGATCTCCTTTACGTGTGGTACACTATCTGTGTGAATATCAGCTCAGACGCAAGCTCATTTGACAAGTTACTGTACAAAACCTTTCGTAAGTTAGAGGTGAGGTTGCAAGACTGCTAACCTCACCAGTGCAAACCTCAGCATCACAGACAAACCCATCTCACTGCTGCTGTTTGCAGTCTGTGACCAGACCTCACACTCCATCCCCCTGCCTGCACCCCAGCACAAAACAACTGTACAGCATACATGTTTTCAGGAGTCAAACTAATAACGTGCAGAACGGATGAACATGAAGCTACCACACTTGGTTATGAAGACTTCCTGTCTCCTACCCAGGAAGGGCATGGTCTGCAGGTGTCACATGAGGTGAAAAATAAAGTGCAACTCCCAGTGACTTGCTCTTAGCACCTGCTTTGATTTTTCAAGGTTTGTGTTAGAAAGAAAAGCCTTTTGACCATGTTATATTTATATTAATATATATATCTGTGTCAAGAACACATAGCAGTAGGGAAAAGATGTGCACTATTATCTGGGACAGGCAGAATATAATCAAAATGACATGCACACACATAGACACCCCTACAAACCTAATTTCTTGCAGAACTAGAGGAACACATGGACTTGTTTCCAGTAATGCTAGAAACAACCCCTAAGGATTAGTCTACCATGCCTGTAGTAGCACAACTAATCTACCATGCCTTCAATGACTTTGTAAACAGCCTTTGCCTGTGAGTAACTCAAAACCCTTTCCTGAAAACTGGGGTCCCCTGTGTGCATATCCTTTTAAAGAGCTTTCACTCATAAAGCACACCCTCCCCTTTCCTGCTGGTGTGAGCAATAGTACTTACTCTCTACTAAACAGAAATGTATTGTCAGGGACAACAGGAAGAGCTTCTATAAATACACCAGCAGCAAGAGGAAGACTAGGGAAAATGTTAGTGCACTCCTGAATGGAGAGGCTGCCTTGGTGACACAGGATGCCAAGAAGGCAGAGTTACTAAACGCTTCCTTGCTTCTGTGATTACTGCTAAGGCTGGTCTCCATAAACTACAGAGCCTAGAAACAAGAGAGATAACCTGGAGAGAGGAAGACTTTCTGCTGGTTGAGGAGGATTGGGTTAGGGATTATTTAGGTAAACTGGACACCCATAAATCTACAGGCCCCGATGGGATGCTCCCAAGAGTGCTGAGGGAACTGGCGGGGGTTGTTGTTTAGCCACTCTTCCTCCTCTTGGAGAGGTTATGGAGAGCAGAGGAGGTGCCAGAGGACTAGAAGAAATCAATGTCACTCAAATCTTCAAAACGGCAAGAGGGAGGAGCCAGGCAACTGCAGGCCAGTCTCACCTCCATCCTCTAAGATGGAGCAGCTCATCCTAGAGACCATCTCTAGGCATGTGAAGGAAAAGAAGGTGATCAGGAGTAGTCAGTATGGGTTCACCAAGGGGAAGTCATGTTTGACGAACTTGATAGCCTTCTACAGCAGGGTAATTGGCTGGATGGACAATGGGAGAGCCATGGATGTTGTCTATCTTGACGTCAGCAAGGCTTTCAACACCTTCTCCTATAACATCCTCCTGGAGAAGCTCCAGAAGTGTTGACTGGAGGGGTGGACAGTGAGGTGGATTGAGAACTGGCTGGATGACGGAGCTCAGAGGGTGGTGATAAATGGGGCCAATTCCAATTGGAGGCCTGTGGCCAGTGGTGTCCCCCAGGGATCAGTACTGGGCCCAGTGCTGTTCAACTTGTTCATCAATGACTTGGTTGAGGGCACAGAGCAAGTTTGCAGACAATATCAAGCTGGGTGGAGTGGCCAACACTCCAAGAGTGTCCTCCCTCCAGAGGGAGCTAGACAGGTTAGACAGTTGGACAGAAGGAATCTCATCAAGTTTAACAAGGACAAGTGCACCTGGAGAGTGTGCCCTCATGGACAAGAGGGCCAATGGGATCCCGGCCTGCACCAAGGGGAGTGTTGCCAGCAGGTCAAGGGAGGGGATCCTGCCCCTCTACTCAGCTCTGGTGAGGCCACACCTGGATTCTGGGGGGCAATTCTGGGCTCCCCAGTATAAGAGGGATGTGGAGGTTCTAGAGAGGATCCAGCAGAGAGTGACAAAGATGATTAAGGGACTGGAGCATCTGTCTTATGAGGAAAGTCTAAGTAAGCTGGACCTGTTGAGCCTAGAGAAGATTGAGAGTAGATCTGGTCATGGAGATGCACAGTACCTGAGAGGAGAATGTAGGGAGGAGGGGGCCAAACTCTTCTCAGTTGTAGCCAGTGATAGGACAAGAGGTAATGGGTACAAATTGAAACTCAGTAAGTTCCATCTCCATATGAGGAAGAATTTCTTTGCTGCAAGGGTGCCAGAGTCCTGGAACAGGCTGCCCAAGGAGGTTGTGGAGTCTCCTTCTCTGGAGATCTCCCAAACCCACATGGATGTGACCCTATGTCCCGTGCTCTGGGTGTCCCTGCTGGAGCAGGGGGTTGGACTAGATGATCTCTAGAGGTCCCTTTCAACCTCAACCATTCTGTGATTCTGTATTAGTCTCATTTTACAGATTAAGAAACAAAGCCATTGAAAGAAAAGGTGCTATTTGCCTAACCTGAAGTCAGGCTTAGCAGTCAGATCTTGGTCAGCCAAGAGCTTGTTCTGTCCACT
Organism: Nothura maculosa; assembly: GCA_032353885.1. Taxonomy (NCBI): domain Eukaryota; kingdom Metazoa; phylum Chordata; class Aves; order Tinamiformes; family Tinamidae; genus Nothura; species Nothura maculosa. The sequence goes on from JAUBOD010000939.1 coordinate 20,488, forward strand.
CCCCCAGTCCGAGGCCTTCTCTTCCTGTAAGTACAGCAGCACTCAGTTTTAGTGGTGTCAAATACCCAAGTGAATGCGGAAATATATATTTCACAGCACCAAAAACCAGGAAGATTTGCTAACAATAGGCTCTGCTAAATTATCAGAAATGCTTGATTGATTAAATTAATTGATTAATTGACTAAATTTATCTTTCAAAAATAGTTCTTTTTTAGGACTAAGACATATGAGGAGTATATTTTCTTCTGAAGATACAGGCCTCTTGCTGCATAGGTCCTATTGGCATTAATGGTTCTACTGATTACAATGATTTACCATAGAGCTAACTTAGAAAAATAACTCTTATAAGGGCCTTGAGGTGCTTCAGCTGCTTTACCATAGAGCTAATTATTTACTTTCAATCACTAAATCTTTTTCTTCCCTAGTTTATACTATGCTTTGCAGAAATCATGGTATGCCTAATTAGTGTTATTACTTTAAGTATTTATGAAAATGACACTTTAATGAGAGCAAGACATTTTAGGCACAGTATACTAGGTCCCTATCTCCAAGGCCAGGACTGTAGAGAACAAATCTCATTAATGGTAACATCTGTTTTACTAAGCAATATCTAAGCTGTCAAGATAAATTGACTGCATTGTGCATGGGCATGAGACATTTTCCTTCCTTATCTTGAATTTTTCAAAAGAAAAGCAAACCCCATATGCTCTTCTGACTAGCAGAAAGAATTAGGAAGTTATTCAGTAGACGGACATATCAGTAGCTACTATATTTCACCCAAGGACATCAAGGAACATGACATCATTCCATCATGATCAGTGGAGAAGTTTAAATCTTTTTATCTACTTCAAAGGATGGTTTTCAACTCTCTTAGCAAACATTAACTGGAAGAGAGGGAGTAGCATCTGCATTGATTTATAAACTGCTCATTGATATCAAGTGTGATTGATCAGAGAGAGAACGGAGTGCTGGCTGTACTGACTCATTGACACTCCTGGAAGCACTCTCAAGGTCATGTTTGGTGACTACCACCTACTCTGTTTGGACAATGGAGACCTCTCAGCCTCCCAATGAGCACCGAATGGGAACACTCTCAAGCATTATTTTGAGCTCTCTGGGCACATCTGTCCTTGTACAGATACCTCCAGTTGGAATGTTCCATGTATATCAGCCAAGAGAGATCCTGCAAAAATGTGCAGCATAGCCTTTCTACCTGATAATGACATGTTTGCTGGCCCATTCAAGTGCTCAGGCTGGATATGCTCATGGTGCCATTGCTGTATTTTGAATACTCTGACATAATTAGGCACTTCCATCTCAAAAAAAGTATATATATAGTAGAATTGGAAAGCATCAAGTGGGCCACAAGGATTATGAGGCAAAGACAGGAAGCAAGAACTGTATGAGCAGGGGTTGGACACAAGTACACTTCATCCTGGAAATCTAGAGACCGTGAGAAGGACGTAATAACATCATATGTAGTCACATAAATATCAAATGCTTGGTATGGAGAAGACAGGGAACATTTCTTCATTTTCCTCTCATATGCAAAGAACTAATGGACATTATACAAAACTAGCAGATGGCAGATTCAAAACAAGCAAATGGAAACACATAAACAGAGTTCAACTGTGTGCTCCCCACAAAAGGCTATTGTGGATACTTAAAAAGACAATGGAACAAATTCAAAAAAATTGCAAAAACTTTGAAAGCCTGGGAAAAATAAAAAGATCTATTTTAACTTGGGGAAGTTAAAATCTATACAGCATTTGCATAGACAGTTAGTCACTGAAAGCTGGGAAACTTTCAGTGGAAAGGTGTGCACTATGAGTCTGCTGAAGAGAAGCTACCTTTAGTCACAACATGCCACCCATTCTTAAGGGCTTTCTTATGACAGAAGCTCTGCTTTGGCATCAGACCCTTAGTTAGCTGTACTGACCATGCTAAAATAGAAACTGACCATCAGACCATCCAGAGGAAATACATATGAGAGTCACATTGCCCTGCACATCGCATAACGTCTTATTCATCAGGAAAAGACAAGACTATTTTGGGAAGGTCATTCACATTGTTGTGAAGAGATTATTCATGTGTCACAGGAGAACATAGGAGGAAGAGAGGCCTGACTCTGAAGGATGCTTACAAGGCAAAATCCAGAAATGAGGCCTCTACTAGTTGGGGCCCAAGCATCCTCTCCATTGCCTTCTTGGTCTCCTCAACTTTGTCTCCACTTGGCTAGCAGGATGTTTCATGCTCAGACATGTTCCACACTGTTTGGATGCACCTGGAATACACCTAAGGTGGAACAAACCTGGGTGAGCACAAAGGAGCACTCTAGCTTGGAGTATCCTTAATGAAGCAACCCTTGAGAACAGCTTCAGAAGGCTGTGTAGGTAGGGTCATTATTTCTCTAATTACAGCTTAGCACATTGGTTAACTGCATGAATTCCTCAGGTTCTCCATTTATTTCTGAGTTGTCTTAATGTATAAAACTTACATTCCCTAAGACTTAGTTTTGCCAAATGAAACTGTCAAAACTTGTTTCCGATACAGCTGTGAGATAGATAAGAATAAAAAACTTGAGTGATATCCTGAGCTTCATCCACTTTAATTCATTCAGAGGGGGTGAAATGGGGTACACAATAAGCTAGAGGTGATAGCAAGTGAAAAAAAAAAAAAGAGACTATATTATCCCTCTGCTCAGCTCTGGTGAGGTCACACCTAGAGCACTGTGTGCAGTTCTGGACTCCCCAGTATAAGAGGGATGTGGATCTTCTAGAGAACATCTCTCGTATGAGGAGAGACTGCGTGAGTTGGGCTTGTTTTCTCTGGAGAAGAGAATGCTGAGAGTGGATTTGATTAACATGTGTAACTTCATGAAGGGAGAATGTAAGGAAGAAGGGGCCAAGTTCTTCTCATTGGTGGTCAGTGATAGGACAAGGGGAAATGGGCACAATAAGCTGAAACACAAGAAGTTCCATCTCCATGTGAGGAAAAACTTCTTTCCTGTGAGGATGCCAGAGCCCTGGAACAGGCTGCCCAGGGAAGCTGTGGAGTCTCCTTCTCTGGAGGTTTCCCAAACCCACCTGGATGCCGCCCTGTGGCCCGTGCTATGGGTGTCCCTGCTGGAGCAGGAAGGTTGGACTAGATGATCTCTAGAGGTCCCTTCCAACCTTGAATATTCTGTGAT
>JAUBOD010000939.1:53791-69091 GCA_032353885.1 Nothura maculosa
CTGCTGATCATTTCATTGGGTGCTTCCAGTTTGTATCATAAGAAATTCTGATTAATCATTTCCCATTCACCTTCTCCAAAACATCTGTGACTTTATACACCTCTGTCATCTCATACGCACCCTTTTCCTCTTTTAGTCTGTTCCACACTCATAACTCTGTGACACCCTCTTTGTGAACCAAACAACATTGCAGCATTTAAGATATAAGTGCACTTTACATGTACACAGTATCACAGCAGAGGTTTTCTATTCAGTTTTCTATATATCCACTGTGGCTTCTTGTTCAGAAATAATAGTGATCTGACTCTGCAACAAATTTTCTTAGTGACTCCAAGATCTTTCTCGTGGTAGTAATAGACCATTAACATTTCATTATGTATCTGTGTGCTAGTCTTACTTTGCTATCCCCCTCTCTTGTATATTACTGAACATTTATCAGCACTTGATCACTCCACTATTGTATCACCTGGTCACAAAACACTCCGAAGCCTTTCCACAACTCTTGGCTCAGCCTCACATTTTGACCTCCTGCATAACGGTGTGCTCAGCAATTTCTGTCATCAGTTGCCTCTCCTAATTATTCTTTGAATACATTTAACAGCAACAGGTCTTTGAAGGGAGGCAGCAGTAGCTTCCCTAGCTTGGAAGAACTAATTAGCTAAACTAAGTACTCCTCGTGCTCCAATGGCCCATCTTTTCCACCAGTTGCTAGACATTGAGAGACCTCCATTAAACCCTAGCTCTCCTGGGAACTTTTGTGAGGAAATTCAAAAAGCTTAGAGTGATCACCCATGTTCTCAAGCTCACAGAATTACCTCTGTGAAGAAAGCTTCCTCCACAAGGAGTGTGGCCATTATGCCCCAACATCACTCCTTGCTGTTTTGGGGTCTGTAACAGATTCTGTCTACTTACCCCATGTTCAAGACAAACCTAGTTCCCCAGGCCATGCTAGGACCCTTTCAAAGACAGGCATTACCAGGTTTTACTCCATTTATCTGGGATGCAGTGCTATAAGCAATGGCTTACACATCACTTAACTGGCATTTTCCAGTTCTTCTATTTTAGGGTGAATGCAAGCTGGCCTCAGGTTCTTGTCACTCTGCTCAGCCAGTGGCAGGCACTCGGCTTGCAATGCAGACCACACCAGAGCCACGAAGATGAAACCACCATGTGCTCGGAGAGTCTGTAGGCAGGAGGCCCCCACTTCTTATCTCACCCTGAGGAGAAACAACTTCGAAAGACACATGCAGAGCTTCTCTGTAGCCGAATGAGGTGGCAGAACCAAGGAGATCCTGCTCAGAAGGCCTTCATGAGGAAGGCTAGCATGGGCTAGCCAGGCACAGCTCACAATGCCCAAGTGCGTGGGAGAGGACCAAGGCAAGGGTCTGGCAGCCTGCAAGGCCCCAGGTGGAGCTCCATGCACAGGGCTTCCCCCACCTCCACCACTTGTTTTCACATCAGGCCCTACATGGTAGAAACCCCCATCAGGAGACCACAGGCAAACAAGGCTTCCCACCTCAAAGAGTTCCTGGATTCATCAGTGGAGTGAATTGCCGGAGTGGGCTGGAGCTCATTTTGCTACTAATGTGCTCGAGAGCTCAGCCTGCAGGGGCCGAAGGAGGAGAAGTTCCCTCTTGCAGGTCATGTATCACTGTTGGAACTGCAATGCCTTTCTACCCATCTGATCCCAGCACCAGCACTTACACGTATTAGATCAGCCTATCTTATCCCACCAAGAAGGCTGTTTTTGGCTGCCTCCTGGTGCAACATCTCAGGTCTTCTCCTCACTCCCCCTGCTGCGTCCCACTTGGATCTTGGAGTCACTAAGAAGGTGGGCAAACAGCCCCAAAGGCCATGGAGATGACACAAGAGAGGCAGTTAGCAAGCCTTAGCACACACAGGAAAACTCCTCCAAGCAAGGACAGGAAGGAAAGAAAAACAATTAGCAGCCATCCTCTTGAGCTTTCTAACTTGATGAGGCGAAGAGGTAAGAAAGGGAGGAGCAGGAAGTGGTAACTTATTTGGACTCCTAAAATGAGACTCCAGTTCCCACAGTGCTTCATTGTTCATCACTTGTTTTCAGCTGGTCAAAAAGACCCAAGCAACAAATCAGCCTAAGATTTTGTGTCATCTCTGCCACAGTGACAGCTACCAGATAAAACATCAAAAGCTAAGAGAAAATAAGCTGTTTTCCTCCAGGGCCCAGCCTGTCCCCAAAAAGAAATCCAGCCTTCTGGATTCATTTTGCAGTGCTTCATCAGCCACAAAACAGCTCTGAAGACCTACTGAGTTTCTCATCAACCTCCCTCCCTTTCTATATTTCATATACATGCAGACCTGACTTTTTTTTCATGTTGTGATGCCCTCCAACTTCAGCAGAATTGAAGGCAATCAAATATTTCATCAGGAATTCACATACTAACACTAAACTTCACAGCTCCCCAGAAACCTGGCAAAGCTCATGCGGATCCTTCAGGCAGTTGCCTGTATAGGTAACATCACTGAAGGGTACTAAATAGGAAACATAACCATTTGGAAATCTCACCATCTTTAAGGATGGCAGAGCCATTAAATGAAAACACAGGGAGTATCCTCAACTGTTTATATCCAAAGTTACAAACAAGCTCTTTGCCAGATTTCTCACTCCACAATCTAATATCCCATCAGAAACCTGCTGTAGTCCTCCTGCAGGAATAACGCACAAAGCCCTCACTCTTTTCCCACCGTTTCAGTGCTGAACACCCACACAAGAAGTTTACTAGCAAAAGATACATGTAAAATTTCTGAATGCCCCAGGGATCCAACAGCAAGTAGAAAAACATAAGTAAGATGGGGTTGCTGTTCCTGCCTTCTCATTTTAGCTATCATTTTGGCACATGCCAGAACATTACCCCAGGCAAAACATCAGGTAATGAACAGGGATTTGCATGCAATTCCTGCAGTGGGCATGGCCACAGGCACTGTTCAATGCCAGCATTTCCTTCTCAGGGTCTTCACAAAACCCGCCTGTGCACACCAGTTGCACAAGAAAATGGCTGCGACATCTAATACCATTTGTACTTTTAATTGGATTATCAATTCATATGTCATGATAGCTGATGTTTCTGCACAAAAACATGTTTATTACACTGAAGCAAAACTGACTCAGAGCATAAGCATGCTTTGAGGTTTCTTTGCTTGATCAGCAGATTCAAATCCCTCGTTGCCAGATTGGCATAATTTGCTAACCAGTCCCTTCCCCAGAGACAAGCTTTGACTATCTTTCCCGACAGCAGTAACTAGTCATGTACCAATTAGATGTACATCCTTTCCAGCAACAGCTTCACAAACACACAAATACAGAATCTTTGGATCTTATAAACCTCCCATTCCAGACGTCAGACTTTCCAACATATTCCTGAACATATCCTCGGTTTCTTGCTTTTCATAGTGTGCAAAACCTCCCAAAATGTACACAGAAGGGCAAAGCTAAAATAATGATGCAACTGAAAAATGTGAGGGGAAAAATCTTTTTAAAAACATGTATTTTTTTTTTTTATTTCTGGTATTTCTGGTTTCATATGCAACCATACTGTTGCATTCTTCCATTTTCTTCAGGTCCACCTCTGCTCGCTCGAAGATCGAACTGGCAACTTTTTTTTGCCAGCAATTCCTTGGAAGTCTGTTCTCTGCCATCCCCATCTCCCTCCCCACCTGCAGGCAAGCAGGGATCTGGGCCCCACATGACTGTTGTGGCGTGGGTGTTGCTGGCTGGCTGTTTTGGCAGCCTTTCCTCCTTTCTTCCAGCTCTGTTTTGAAACACAATCTAAATTAAAAAAAAAAAGGCATCTCCACTCACATGAGCGTTCTTGCCTCTACAGAGTAAAACATGGCTCCAAAAGGAGCAGCACTGAGCAGGCTGGCCTAGATACCACAACTGCTCGGCAAAGAAAAATAAAAACGTTCTCTTGGAGGAAGTGTCCTTCAGAAAGGGAAAAGGGGCAAAGGGAAACAAGAGACAAAAATGAGGTAAAAAAGGCGAAGAGGACTCTGTGAACCATCTCATTTTTACAAGGGGAGGAGAGAGAAAAGTGTCTCTCCAGAGCTGTCTCCCTCCCACACTCAATAGCATTAGGATCTAACTAGTAATTTGGACTAAAAGAATAATTCTTTCCTGGAGTTTGATGGATGTTAGCAGTCTTTTTTTTTTTTTTTTCTCCTTAACAATGTATTACATAACATTCTGATACACTAATTACCATCTCATGTCATAGCAATTTTATTAAGAGCTCATACTTACAAATACCCATTTTGAAAGGATCTCAGGAATTTTATAATTTTCTCTGAACTAGGCTTGTTGAAGCAAGGGCAACAAGGTTTGATGCTGCCTAATGCAGCTTCCAGTAACAAAGCGCCTCTACACAATATCTCTTACCAACTCTAAGAGCCAGGCATGGATTCTTCTTGCGTTTAGTCTTGAGGACTTGTAAACAAGTTACTTTTTAGCACGCTATGTTGTGATAAAATATTTATAACACAGCCCTATTCCGTTACTGTACCTGATACAGTTCTAATTCCAGAAGCAATTCCAAGAGAGAGAAATTCCTTTATATCAAGACATGGAAAATTTGCTAACGATTCTGTCGTTAGTGTTTGCTTGTTAATATGGCACCGTCTTGCCAGGCAAGGCTTGGTACCATGAGGTATTTTCTATATAAAATTGCTAATGCCATCAGGATTGTCCAAATGGGATCATCATCAAAAAGATTACGCATTTAACGAAAGTGATTATGACAACATCTGAATAGGAGGATTACTAATCACAAGGAGAATCCTGGTACAAATCTCATTCTCAATATACAAGAAAGGACACAAAGCCTTTTAAACATAATTTATATACATTTATGGCTTTATACAACAAACTGTAAGGGATTGTTCTCTTGTGTCTGTAAAAGTACATCAGGCACTTTTTCTTTTTCTGAAAATATCCACGTATGAATTTAAATTCTGCAACGTTACGAAGAGCAGTGTAGCACTGAAGAGCTGTCACACCACTCAGGAGCTGAACTAGCAGTATGTACACGCCAATTTCTCATGATATTGCTGGTTTGTGGAACACCCTCAAAAAGGAGGCCAGTTTTAATGCCAAGTAATTTTGTTTGCATAAACCATGCGGCATTTTACATAATGATTACTCCCCGAAAAAACAGAAAGAGAGAATATCTTATTTAAAATCAGTCATAAATTAAGGATCCTAGCAATTTCATAATGAAAATAGGAATTTCAAATCAGTAAAAAAATAATAAAAAAAAAGTACTAACATACATCCAGTGGTTTCACAAGTGCAAATTTTATACTGTTTTATAACTGGTCCAATTTTAACTTCTCCTCTTCTTAGGGATGCTCTGTTGACTTAAGCCAATAATAAGCAATATGACTTTTGCTTATAACTGTAGGCAAATTGTCAGTTTATCAAAGCAGAGCTTTCCAATTAATGCATCTACTACCTAGACATATATCATATAGCTATATTATGGAAACAAAACATCTTTATATTTAAAATATCTGAACAGCTCTATAATACAATAAACTTTTAATAACAGTACAAACCAGAGAAAAGTCAAAAACAAGGCTGCATAGGTAAGATCATCTGCACAATTCACAAACCAATCATTTACAACAATTCTGACAAACTAAGTTACTCCAGAAACTTGATACTTTTACTGAAAAAGGATTTATTACTAGAGGTCCCATAATGTTTGTTTTCAAGACAGACACTATGCCCTTCATCAGACTTCACAGTATTCCAGAATTACAAAACATCAGAATGGCACCACAGAGAAGAAAATAAACTTAACCACATAACCCAAAACATCTGATCATCTACAACTCTTGGTTTTTTTTCTCCATAATATTTATAAGGGGCTTCCTACAGTCTGCAGTAATTAAGGAACTGCTACATTTATGTTATTCATAGTTATAAACGGAAATGAAGAAAATATCGGAATACAGGAAGTTATACAGTAGCAGTAAATAATAAACAGGAGGTATATTGTTAAATGTAGCAGGTTCAGCTGCAAAACCATGGAGTTTAATGTTTAATACTGCTTCCTTTCTGAGCAGAGGTGATTTTTTGACTATTATGCTATATGCATCTCAGTGCCCATTTTTGCACATGCGGCAAAAGAAGGATCTTCCGAAACCCATTTGTGAGCTCCCCCTTGTTCCATTGCCAGCATTTGCAATCAAGTCTCAGAGATGGTTCATGTGGTGGTGAAGATGCCACTAGAGGTATCTGCGAGTAAAAGCAGGTTGCTTCCTAAAGGCTACAGCACTAAGAACCTTTCATCTTGCTCAAGAGAAAGTCAAAGAGAGATTGCACAGTGGGAGAGATCCTGTATCGCTGGACAGCTCAACATCAACTTCTGCAACTGCTGACAACCCTATAAGGATATCTGGAAAAAGTGGGACTAGCTGTAATTAGAAGTGATTTAAGCCCAACAGGGAGCTGCTAAATGCTAGCACATTGATAAATATATTGCAGAGTTTTAGGAAAGTCATACCAGGATCATTAAATACATGGCTTATTACTAAACTTCTGCTTTCTTGGCACATTACATGTCTTTCTCCACCATACTCCATTACTGGAGGGGGAAAGAAAAAGATGTTTCAAATAGGACATTCTCCAGTTGCAGGCCATTTAGAACAAAAATCAGTGAAAATACTTATTTCTCTTCACAACAGCCAGTCCTAGCACAAAAACTCTTCATACTGTCAGTGTGAAGAAGAAAAGCTTCAAAGACTTCTGTGACACAAACAATGAGCAGGAACCAACATAAAAGGCAAATGATGCCAGAGCTCCACACACCCATGAGAACCACATGATGCAATTACAAAAATACTGAAATCATTTATCCAAGACCCAAATCCTGAAAATGCTCGGGTAGTTGTCAGTGTTTGCCTACTCGAATGAGCAGAGGTTTTTTGCAGAAGCAAGACCTCTGTCAAAAATGCTGTCCCCTCTCCTAAAGCCCTTGTATTTGTATAACTTTGCCACTTACTTTTTCTCTCTTACTTCAAAAAAGTGATATATTCTTGCCCTGAAAAGGGAGGTGCCATAAATTTCAACCTCCCATTAAGAGGCTCCCATTTCACCTCCTCAAACATACTGCATGACAACAGAAACATCGACAATCTAGCATGAATCGAGACAAATTACATTTATGTCATTAATTTTACTGAAATTAAGAATTTTCTCCCAATGGTCCTGCTCTTGAGTGCACAAACACTATGAGACCTCCATGAAATAAATATAAATGTGAAGCATTGTACAAGCATCTAACAGTGAATACTTAACACTTTGTGGTAGTCAGAGTTAAAATGATAATAGAAGCAGATGACATTTCTAAAAATGCATATATAAAACTGATTAAATATTTCCTAAACATAAAGTTGTCTATATTTATACATCACACAACAACAACAAAAAAAAGGGCAGAAATGTTTTGTATTCAAGATACTTATTAAGCTTTTCCTTTATTAGCACTCCCAAATGCTAGGGAAATTTATAAAAACATGTACTTAATCCAGTTAAAATACTATACAAAAATGAGGAGGTTATGAATGCTGCCAGATCTCAGATTCTGTAATTTTAAGTTGCCTATGTAACAAAAGTAGACTTTAATTATAAGAAAAATAGCTTGGAAACTATTCCAAAAATTATCTTAAGTCCAACAATAAAGTCATTAGTCTGACACTGAAACCCAGATATATTCTTGCATAAATCTACACGAATACAGGTAACTTATCAAATGGCATTTAATCTGCTGTTTGTTTTGAATAGTGAGTGAGTTTAGTAGGATCATATTTAACGGGTTTTTCTGTTCCCATATGAAATGTGTGGCAATTTTGAGTAAAAATAAAGCAGTTCATACTGCTGCAAAGCAAGTCCACAGTTATCTCAATTCATCAGAACACAGGTAACATCAATGAAGGTCAAACTTGCTTAGGGCATGAGATCATCACAGTATTCTTACAAAAGTTTATAAACTTTTCTTGGACCAAAACCGATAGTCTTAAAAAACAATTCCTCTACAGATCATACTGTACAAAACCGAAAGCACGACGTGATGTAAGAGTCTTTGCTGTGATTATATGGTGTAGTGAATTTGGCACTTCAGAGTAATGAAATTTCCAATGGCACAGTTCTTATCTACAGCAGCACATAATCTGCAAACCTTGGGCAAACATCCTGTACAGGAAAATACTCTCTCTGCTGCCAACTCTGATGAAAGGTAGAAAAAAGCAAAAAAAAAGACCCCCCAAAAAAGCTAGTGCATGTGCACAGCTTCATCAAGAAAATTAAAAAGGAAGGTGAAGGACATCTTTGTACTGCTTTCTCAGTTCCTGCTGTCAGACAAGTCTGGAGAATTTAACTGTAGCCTAGGAAAATAAAAATAAAAATACGATTAAATCAACATTCACACCAAAAGACACTGCCAATTAAAATATACTCAAACTATCTTTAAGACAACTTAGAGGGGAAGCATGTATTTAGTGAGTGTTAGTTACCAATAAGATTTTATTTCTGATAGCAGTGGCAAAACATCAGCACTCCACATAAAAGAATAGAAGTTGGTGCACGGCAATTCTAATGCAAACCTCATTTACAAACCAATAAAGGACTGGAAAATGACTGACAGTAAAGGCACTTCATATGCCAGTGTGGGAAGCCACCTAGATTTTAAGCATTTGACATCTCTTTTCCCTTTAATCTGTTTTTTATCATAAAAAGCACAGCTTACCTCCTACTACATCCTAGCCTGACACCCAACTGTGTGTGGTTGTCTTTACGCTGTGCTGAAAACTTTGGTTAGGCAATACACTGTCAAAGTTAAAATCTAACGTTTCTCCATCCATAAGGTCATTACGAATAATCGACTCCATGTCACAGTCCAACCGCTCAATTAACATGTCGTCTAAGTCACTGGGAAGCTTTTCCTGGTGGAGAGAAACGATGCCCACCCTTCCGTAGCCGTTGCAACTGTTAATGGGGCCATATGGGTTCATGGCATTCATCTGCATTGGGTGACTCATAGGCACTTGTAACGAAGTCTTCACTGTTGACAAGCGATTTAGACCTGAAGTGTGTGACATGGTGTTCACTGTGTGTGACAAGGCACGACCATTAACCGCAGGCGTTGGCTGGTTATGTCCTTGGTGAGGGCGAGCGTTAGGGTTCATCATTTTGTTGTGAGGTGGTTGACTGCCGTATGTTGGTATCACCGAGTTAGTGGCCATCAGCACACTTTGGCCCAGTGCCCTGCCACCAGACTGGGAAACACCAGTGTCTACTGATGCCAAGATATCATTGTGCGGAGGAGAATCAGAAGTCAGTAATTCCTTCAGAAGTCCTGCAGGACAGTTGTATTGGCTCATCGCTCCGTAGCTTGATTTACTGTCTTGAAGAGTCTGCATAGGAATTTGGGGCAAAGAGTTCATGCTAGCTTGAGCATAAGTATATTTTCTGTAGTCTGGATTTGGTGAACCTATACTTGTGGTCGAGGATGCAAACGAGTAACCTGGCGTTTGCTGCATCAGGCTGGCAGATGAAGACTGGGTTGACACAGTCATTGATGTATTAGGTGACAAGAGATTAAGGTTATCCAAAAGATTTTCCATGTTCTCAGAATTACTCATCTCTGAAAGGCTGGGCAGAGTAGAAGTCATTTTGGTGGCTGATGATGGGTATACCATGGAGTGCACATCCCCATCTCCGAGATCATCTTGCTCTGGCAAAATCGGGGAAAGTCTTCCACTAATTGTACTAGCATTAGAGCTAGTTCTGGGACGAAACGTACTCCAGTTATCAAAGTCATCGTTACTGTGAGAGTTGGGGCTCGCTGGCCACTTTGAGAACTGTGATCCAGGGCTGTCACCATTTCCCTCTTGACCAGACTGAAGGGATGCCTTTTTCTTGGCAGCTCTGCCTCTGCTTTTTGCAAATTTGCTGTTGTTATCCATGGATGCTGCTCGTCTCCTGGGAGATTTGCCACTCTTTCCGCCCTCGGGATTGAGCATCCACCAAGAACTCTTCCCTGTTCCCTCATTTTGCACTCTGATGAACTTGCTGTGCAGAGAAAGGTTGTGACGGATCGAATTCTGGAGAAAGAAAAAAAAAAGTGTAAGAGCACAGGTTTTATTTCTGTTGACATTCAAAGATCAACCTATTCTGATGTTCTGATGCCACAAGTGTAAAAGACACTTCAGGAAAAAAAAAAACCACTCATGACTGAATTGCACATACAATTAGTTCCCAAACACCATACTCTCTAACTGTGATGCTCTGTAACACCCTACTCTTTACTGCAGCCCCCACTACCTATATATACAAACTGAGTTACTTAACATGCTCAAGATTTCATTAGTTTCAGGAAAGCCTTTCACATTCGAGTCACCTTTATAAAAAACCTGCCATAATGCACAGGCCTTCCACCAAATCTGCTAAAGTCTTTGCTTGCATGAATTTAACTCTTTCAGGTTGAAAGAAGAGAAGTTGCTTCTCTTCTGAGTATGTTGATATTGCTTTGTCTTTGCAAACATACTCATTTCATTTGAAAATGTAAATATTAAGCATGAAATAACAAAATATGCCAGTGTAGAAATATGTTTATCAGCTCACCACTTGGAACTGGATGAAATGAGTTTGCAGAGTTGCCATATAATTTGTCTGTCATACGGCCTGTTCAGATCTTGCATTTTGAAGACTTAAAGTCATTATGAAAGACACATTTCCTCATACAAGAGACAATATCTACCAGACAGACAAATTTCAATGAAGATGCAGTTATCAGCTTCACTCTAAGGAATTTAAATTGATTGCATTTGGGCAGAATTCAGAAATGCTTGATCCTGTTTTATGGATCTTATAATGGGATCTCATCATGTATACTCCTAAATTCTGCCAGCACATCAGCCTGTGAGTATTGCCACTGAACTTCAGTGAGATTCCTACTGTGTTATATAGGAATATGCATACAGAAAATCATCTGAAGATTAAGTTCCAAATATATAAATTGTGACAAATTGCCTAATCATGAGGGAGAGGGGAATGCAAATGGCACAAAGTAGCATTACAGTTCAGTCTTAAAACCATCTTTTTTCTTCAAAATTAGTATTTTAACATGCAACATGGCCTCTTTCATAACTGAGGGTGCAAGATAAATATGTCTTGTCCCAAGACTGTTTGGAGCTACCAAAGCTCTTCATTATCTCCTGAGCCACAAGCAATGTTAAATGTTTTGTCCTTAAATAACATAATAAAAAACAAAACCTCAAAACCAAAAATTAAAAATCCAACCCCAACAGTTGCCATGTTAACAAGAGACTAGGTTTTGCTATATCAAGCTACAATTTTTTAATAATGTAGCTTCTTGCAAAACACAGCTAAGCCACAGAGCATGTGCAGAAAAGTTGTTATGAATTTTGAAATAATACCTAACAAGACGCCAGAAGTTCAGAGAGTGTTGAAATAGCCTACTAGAGATATTTTTAGGAGGGCAGGACAGTAGCATAATCTACAAGTTTGTGTTAGGACTACAATCTGTGAAGAATAGTAGAAGGAAACCACAAAGCAGCACATGAAGTTGGAGACATAACATGGGAATAGCTCAATTCCATTAATAAACACTTTTATCTGGTTCCCTATGAAAAAAAAAATCTAGGAGAGCAGAAATAGAAAGACAGATTTTGAAAGACAGCAATGTCCATTGTGACCAGCAAGCCTTGCTAATCGTCAAAATATAAACTGGCTTCCCAAGCCAGCATAACCCTATACTGCAACATCTGCAGGAATGCATCTTCCTCCAGCTTCCCTACTCTGTCTGTGCATTCGTGTACATCTGCTTTCATAAGCACATGAAAAACAGGCATTATTCAGAATCAGACTCCAAGTGGGACATTATACTACTAAGAATAATAATTTGACAGAACCAGGCATATTTTCCCATAAAAGGTTTTATTCAAAATTTAAGCTAGTTTAAAAAAAAAACAGTAATTTTGAATGCTCTGCTGTATGTATGTTTTTTCTTCTTGTGTATCATAATCAGCACTGATTTTCAGTGTGTGACAGTAAACATGCCAAGGGTTTTGTCCCCCAAAATGCATTTTTTCTTCAGAAGGTCACCTTGCCTCATTCCTTATATATTCAGAAGAAAAGGAGCAACAAGGAGGAGTCATGTCAGATGAAAAGAGTTACCTCAGAGAGCCTAACTGAAATTAGAGACCACAGATTCAAAACCCCTAGAAGAATCACAGCAAGCTGGGAATGGTGGAAAGCCATCTGCCAAAGTCACCAGAGACTGTCACATTTAGGCCTAAGAAGAAACCTCCAGTAGATGAAGGTAAGAAGAAGGTGGTACAGGGCTGTAAAAAAACGTATAGGCAGCATCTCCTTGGGGACCTACATTGTTCCCCACAAGTGCAACCTTAACCCCAAAAGGGGGAGCAAAATGCTCTTTGAGAACAAAAGGCAGCAGAATATGACCTTATGTCAACTCGGGATATTGCCTGCACAGCAAGGAGTCCAATTGTGCTCCTGACTTTTGAAATCTTTCCAATCTCATCTTCCCTGTCCAAAGTGTTAGTTTTAAAACATTATCCCCATTAGATAAATACCCACAATAATTGGAATTGTCCTCATTCAATTTTGAAAGGAAGTCAATCTTTCTAAGTTAAGTAGTTAACACAAGACTGTATCTCTCCATTGCAGGTAACTTATGCAATCAAAATCTCACCTTCTATCTAGAGATAAGACACTAAGAAGGCCTGAAAATTTTATACTCATGAGGTTCAGTCCTGCAAAACACCTTATCTGGGACTTTCCTCGCTGAGCGGAATTTTATAGATCCTTGGCCACACGCATGGCTCAGATCCAACATCCACCCTCCAACACTCCTGGTGTTTTAGATCCTGGCTAAGGCCGAGTGAGGAGATGAGACCTTCCTTGGTGGTGAAGATGTCTAGCTGACCCCTCTCGCTGCTTTACCATGCTGCCAGCTAGGGACAGCATGGAGTCAGGAGGGACATCCAAAAGCCCATCTTTGGACTTCCACGTGGCAACAGCAGCTATGTCCAAGGGCCGGAACGCACGGGGAAGGCCCTTTGTTCTCGCTGTGGGGACACGGCCCAACGCGAGGCCGACACCGCTCCAGATTTAGAAATGTCGCAAGAAAGTTGTTCCGCGCCACTGCTGATTAGAAAACCTCCTGCGCCTGCTCATGTTTTATTGTATTTTGTAAACATGCCCCATTGGCTCAGGCTTAGTGTTTACTATCAAAACAAGCATCTCTGACACACGAAACCTGGGATGTGGAAAATAGCGTGCTACGACACAGTTCCTTCTCCTCTGCACAAGAAGTGTTAAATAGTTTAGAAATTACTGCTATTCCTTAGTCATCAAAAATATTATAATCTGGTATTATTGCACTGAGGACATCTGAGGTCGCTCTTTGAGTAACGGAGCTGTCTCCTAACTCTGCCAACAATGAAAAAAAAAATTTTCCTAACAGGAAAAGGTTTGCGGCCCAGAGCTTGTTACATAAATTCCTGTTTTTCACGCAGCCAGCAGGACATTAAAGAAGCTATGATTTACTAACTTGGAAAATGTGTTGAAGAGGTAAATCTTGTGAAAATATGCACCGCTGTTAATGATGTTGTGTCTACAAATCTTTGCCAGACGCAAACATGACCCGATACAAAAGCGGAGCTGCAGCAGTGGGACTTGGCAGCCAGATGAGCAGCGCGGTTGTCAGCGGCCCGGGCGCTCCCGGGGAGCACCGGCCGCCTTGCCGGCTGGCAAACCCACCAAGCCACCGTGTCCAGCGGGACTTTGGAGCGAGAGCTCCCAAAGCGGAGGCGGATGACGTGAAAAAGCCACGGGCTGCGTTGGAGCCCCGTGTCGGTGCCAGGTCACCTCTCCGGTGCCCAGGATGGGGTTTCACCAAAGCCTCGTTGAGGCTCCAGCAGGACTGATGCCACCTGGGCAGTGTTTCCCGGGGCTGAGTTCATATATTTAACATAAAGTTCAGAAGGCCTCGGCTGCTATGTGGCCTTCAGCTTAACAACCAGGAATTGTGAATATGCTTATAGCTGCTCGCTGATTTAAGAGCCAAAATAGACAAAAACGGGAATTGCTAAACACAGTGTGATGAGCAAATACCAGCTAATGAAACTAATGAAGCCAACTAAATGATTCATTTTAAAATGCGTTTGTATCATTCAGCTGAGCTTCCAACTTTTCCTAAAGCCCAACCAGACTACTTGCAAAAACACCCAGCTTGGAGTTTTTCTTCTAAGCAACAAAATTGACTCAAACTTCTTTGCATTTTAAAGCATTTAAAGAAGTAAATGTCTCAGCTATTTACTCCATGGATGCAAGTAGCTTAGCTGATATCTAACATTGTATTTAAACCCAAGAGATCATTCATTTTAAAACAACCAACCTGACTACTGAAGAAAAAAAATACCCTTCAACATTAAAATATATACAACTGTTTTTCAATAAGCTGTTTTCCATGCAATTGTATTTCAAGAAAAACAGATGAAAACACACTTGTTTTATGAAACTGGGCAACACTGTAGTCCTATGCCTAACTGAGGCAATACAATTATGTTGGTCATCTTTTTTTCCATGAAAATAACTGCAGTATGCACAGGACATGGGAAGCCGAGAAGAGCCACCACTCAACTCTCCAAGTAGGAGGCAGATTGTGTGTCTGCAAGACCCAAGTGTTATGAAAGCACCTAGCGCTGCCCATGGCCCCGGCCCTCCCTCATCTACAGGCACCACCAAGGCAGCTGCAAGCCGCCTTCCCCTCTCTTTCCACCAGAAGCCATCAAAAACGGAGAACAAGGAACAGACTCAAACAAAAGCCAGATTTAACAGAGATCCAGCTGCAAATGCTAATGGTACCGCAATAAAGCATACCATGATACTAGGAGAAATTTGCTCATAATTAGTAACTAGATTTGGTCTCTTGAGGTAGAGGCTGCCATAAAGTAGCAGTGCATAAGGTAAGAGCGGCACTTCTTCCATAGTACATAGGCCAAGAGTTTAGCATTAAAATCAATGGATTGACTGCCCACCAATTTTTCATTCAGAAGGGATCTCAGAAGTCCACTGCTTCCTACATCTAATGCAAGGGGACAGTCGTGCACATGTTGCAGCCAGCTGGCACTATTAACAGCTGAAACGGCTGCAGATTCCCCGTGGGAGACATTATCTGCCTGCAGCTCTCACACCTCTCCAGACAAAACATGAAA
>JAUBOD010000939.1:77541-88209 GCA_032353885.1 Nothura maculosa
AAATAAAGTCTTCCTCCTTGAAAGTCAGGTGCTTAAGTATTTTGTTTGTTGATCATTCATACTGCCATAAATTACTCACAGTATTTGGCAGGCCACACTTTTTTTCTGCTAAAATGTTTGTTTTCACTTTTTCAGTTATTGTTTAGACCCTGAGCATAACATGCTTCGGGTTGTTTTGAACAGCAAAGAGGAAATAAGCAATATTTTAACTTATATCACCCTGGAACAACGTTAAGTGCCTACACAGCAATATGCTGCCTATTCAGTATTTTCCACTTTCTTCCTGTCCATTGACGGCCTACAACAGCAAGAAGATAATTCACAATTTTACATGGCTTTGCAGTACACAACGTGGCTCACAAGCACAGGCAGAACAAAATCTAGGCCAAAATGAGCAAGAAACAGGATGGATAAGGAGGGGATTCCAAAACATTTGCTGAAGACTTATTTTAAGAAAATCATAGAAAACCCCCAAAACTCTTCTAAAATAGTTGCACGCACGTGAGTGTGGGACATAAACAGCCCAGACATGAACAAAGAAGAAACAATGAAGTTACATTAGATGCTTCTTTGGGGCAAATAATGTGTCTTCAGAATTTAAGAGCCTGAGATCACACATAAGAGAGTGATGCTTCAAGTGCTTAAACACACAGGGGCAAATAACCAACTCCTGCTCTCAGTGAGCAGAAAGAACAGCCCCATCTAAAAACACCTTAGTTTGAATCACTCTGCTTCAAGCTTTAAAAAAAAAAAAAAAAAAAAAAAAAACCTCTTTTTCTAGGAAAACATGGACTTCTGCCTCTCCAAAACAAAGGCACTTGGCAAGATAACTCTCTCTGAAATCTGCACCCACCCCCATCAAATCACAGTCCTCTACAGCAATCCAAAAATATCCCTCATTTGGAACTGGAACACATTTACCAGCTTCTGTGCAACATATTTTGGCAGAGCAGCAACAACAGAAGAATCCCTTCCCCTCCGCCCCCTAAATTCAAGGGATTCACTAAATAAAAGTGCAAGAAAACTTGCAAGAGTGAGCTGACCTCCACGCCTGTAGAGCAGAAGTGCTGCTGGACATTTTCCATCTCTAAACGTGCAAAGCTGATATAGCAGCCTCTGAAACGCAGCTGCTGGAGATCAGCCTGAGCCAAATTATTGCCAGCTGGGCAATTAGAGCTGAGGCAAAGATCATTTTCCCAGAGATATGACCACATCCATCAATCCATTAATTTTCCTTCTTCCTCCATAAGCTGTACATATGCCAGGCTTGACATCAGGCATCACTTTTCAATTTCACTTTAAATTTAATTAAAGCATGCCAACCCGAGAAAGCGGCATCAAAGGAGCCCCTCCAAAAGATCGATGTATTGGAGCTGCTGTCTGACAAAGCTGATACCTGAAGCTTCAAAAAAGCAGTGGTACGAGCTGAGGGGAAACAGTTTACCTGCCTCTACATTTGAGCAATAATGAATTTACTCACTTCACAGTCCTTGGCCTTAAATAATAATGGATGAGCTTATCTACCTTACTCCTACTCCCTCCTTTACTCTCTCATCCCCTCATTTACTGCTCCCTCACCAAAATATTAAAATCAGAACAGATAGCAACAAAATAATTATCTGTTCTCAGAGCAGGGTCTTTACCAGTTGTTTCCTCCAGGCTCAAGTTTCTACATCTTCAAAAAGCCACAGTTAAAAACTGCTCTTATTTAACTACATGTCCCTCATTTATTTCATATGGAAAGGTAAGTGAAGGAGAAAAGAGCGTTTCTTGTAGGCATGGTACTGTAAAAAGGTACTTTCCAAAGCCAGCTTTGGATCTGAAACTAACACCACAGAGATCCCAAGGCAGCCATTCATAGTTAATATTCCTTTTTTTCTCCCATTTCTTTTAACAAAATTCTCAGGGCAGCAAGTAACTTCCTCTTAAAAAAAAAAAGTATTGCATGGGTGAGGCTTAAATAGTGGAAACTGGAAAAACGGATGTGGGCTCAATTCTTTTTTCCTCCTCAGTTAATTATACAGGGACTCCAAACGTACTCCTCCGCTGCTGCTGACTTCCTTTAAAGACAGGCTTCTCTTTCTGGGACATCTGATAAGGAAGCTTGGAGTTATCTTGCCCCTTGTTTGTTTAACAACACCAATGAGTTTTCCCCACCCGCCATGCACAGATGTATATTCAACACATTTATTTTCCAAGGAGAGCATTAACTGAGTAATTCGGAGCACAAAAATTACAAATCTCTTTGTTTTGCCTTTTAAAAAAAGTGGTATTTTAAACTAATTTTTTAAGCAATTTTCACCTATTTCAGTCTTTTGTTGCTGTTGTTAGATATTCAAACATGAAACTAATCAGCAACAGACAAGATCAAACAAAACATTAAGATTTACAAATCAGCCCCATGGAGAACTACAGAAAACTGCCATTTGCCCAAATTCCAGCTGCAGCAATATCTGCACATTAGGGCTGGCTAATTAAAATGGTAGAAATGTGTTTAAAGAAGGCTTAAGGCCTGTTTACTTTCAGAAGGAAACCGTCAGAGAGCAGCAGTGACAGCACGCTTGCTTCCTGGCACGCTTAAGGTCACGCTGCA
Organism: Nothura maculosa; assembly: GCA_032353885.1. Classification (NCBI taxonomy): domain Eukaryota; kingdom Metazoa; phylum Chordata; class Aves; order Tinamiformes; family Tinamidae; genus Nothura; species Nothura maculosa. The sequence continues at coordinate 80,135 of JAUBOD010000939.1, forward strand.
ATCTTTTAATGCCTCTCAGCTTTCCTGTCTTCTCTTCACTGTTACCCTACACCGTCACAGAGGTCACCCACCTTGAAAGCAAATACTAGGTTTGTCACCCCTCAAGTAGCCTTAACTACATGGATTTTTTATTATCAAGACTATTAACATTTTTTTCCAAATGTCTCATTCATGCTTTTGGAAGATGCATCCATTCTACTGTAGTTGTTTTCAATCTGAAGCTCGCAGAGATTTGAGGCCCTTGAACCTTGAAAATCAAGTTTTCAAGATGCAGCTAGGAAGGTAAATTCAGTCTTACGTCCTCTTCTACAGTTACACTGGTGTTCCTGTAATCCTTCCTTAAGTGCACATGTAACACCAGGAGAAGAAAAAGAGAAGCTGGAGATGCTGACTGTAGAACCAGACTGGAGGGAGAGCCACTTGAATTGAACCCAGCTCCCAGACTTTGTCAAAAGGCTGATTTGGAGGGGAAGCCTGAAGGAGATTAACACAAGCAAGAAGTCAATTCAAACAGCAACAGCTTCTTGAAAATATTAAAGGGTAATTAAAAAAAAAAGAATATTTAAGAAATCAACACTGCAGAAAATAAATAACTGTGCACCAGGGAACGCTCTCCTGAACAAGGGTTCTGGGCGATGGTAAGCTCAAGAAAATATTTTCTGTTGTACCAATGCAGTTGTGAGGCAGAAATACAACTCTGTGGAACTGTAACCAGGAATATCAGAAATGGTGAAGGCCGAGATCTAACCTCAGCCAACTCATTTAAGCTGAGAGCTGGGGAACTGTCCCAGAAGAGAGAGCTGCTGCCCATCACAGAAGGGGTATTACCACCCTTGTGCACTCTTGCAAACGTTGAGTGACAGCTTTCCTGGGCTGCTCTCATAGTCCAGCCTGCAAGAGGGGCAGTTGTCTTTGTTTCAATGGCCAGAAGAGGAGGAAATGATTCAATAGAGGAGAACTTCAAAGTTTAGAAGGGCATATGCAAAAAAAAAAAAATCAGTTGACAACACAGATACCACCCTTGCAAAGGCGATGGATTTGGAAAAACATGGACTTATCAGCTCCAGATCCTGCCTCCCAAGACCTACGCAAGGAAGTTTTGCCAGTCTGTGATGATTTGCAACACCCCATGTGCTCCACTGTTTATATGTAAACCCTGGACACGAGAGTCATTGAGAAACTTTGTCTTTTAACACCCCAGCAAGCGCCCTTATCCCAGGTGCATCAGCCACATGTAGCCACTAAGAATTCACAAATGTTTCAGAATCACCGTCACCCCACATCCAAGAGACTTTCCATGGTCCACCACCTGAAACATTCTTTGGTAGGGAATGAGCAGCAGGTACCGATGAGGGGGTTCAATGAGCACCAGTACAGTCCATATCAAGGGACAAGCCTGAGTGTAATTTCAACACGCAGTCCAAATGTCCCCTCTGCAGAGGATGCGGGCAGCAGAAAGGAGCAAAACAGGTAGACGGGGACCATAACTGCCCAAGCAGTCCCAGTTTCTCCTGCACACAGGGCTCCACCAGGGCTTCCATGACCCCCAGTCAGTTGGTATTACCAACCATCTACTTTTGACTTAGCAAAAAGAATTAAAAAATAAAACCAAACAACCAGTCTAAAACAAGTCAAGAATAATAGACGTACAAGTCATTGAAAGCAAAATACACAAGAACAGCACTAACAGAGAAGATTTAAATAAATACAGAAGTCTCGTCATAGCTGCGCTGTGAGCCACCACATACAGTGATATTTTTCACCCTTCACCGTGAGGTCCCCAGAGGGTTTAGTTGCTCAAAGCTACACAAAGCAGGCCGGGGCAGGAAGCGGGGAAGATGCACGAGCACCATGAGGAGAGTCCCTGGCACGCTGAATTACAAGAGCCTAAACTGGAAATGCAACTGAGGCACTGCAGTGAACATTTCTGGTCTTGCACAAACCTCGCCGCGCCAAACAAATGTCTTTCTCGCTTTACCTCCTCTGCCGTATTGCTCATATAGCAGATGTGACATTTGCAGGATGACGCCGAGGGAAGGAGTGCCGTGTGCTGCACCAAGCAACGCTGCAGCTCCTCCGGAGAACGCGGCCGGCTGAGCAAGAACGTTCCCTCCAACCAGCTGCCAAAGACAAAAGCTGCTGCTCATGAATCAGCTTGCTCCATTCAAGTGAACAAATGGGGAAATTTTAAGCGGCTTGGCAGCAGCTTTCATAGAAGGGCTGTTTCTCCAAAGAAGCATCCAGGGAGTATCCCTACAATATCTTCAGCTGAATATAATCTTTGGTTCTAAATACTGTTCAGCAAAAAAAATGGGACTATTACGACTGTTTCCTCCTGCAGAAGGTGCTCCTTCAACTAAACCACCACCTGTTACATCTGCCAGGGAACTGACTCAAGGTTTGATCAAATTCCTCATCTTCCTCTGCCTGCCCCACTCACTCTGTAGGGTGAATACAGCTCACCGTATTCCTACTGGAATGACAAGGTCTCCAGCACCAGGGTTGAAAGGAAATACTTTCCCCAACAAAGATCATAGAATCATAGAATGCTTAAGGTTGGAAGGGATCTCCAGAGATCATCTAGTGCAACCTCCCTGCACATGCAGGGTCACCTACAGCATGTGGCACAGGATTGTGTCCAAGCGGGTTTTGAAGGTCTCCAGAGAAGGAGACTCCACAACCTCTCTGGGCAGCCTGTTCCAGTGCTCTGTCACCCAATATATCCCTGTACCAGTTTCCTAGGACAAAAGCTGCCACTAGTCAAGGAAACCAAATGGTTTCAACCATTCAATACAATCCTTATGGACAAAACTCTTACCCTACTCAAGTGAACAGGAGAACATATGAGCTTATTATCCACCTCGCAATCCCAATGAGGAAAACAAAAGGCCATAAAGGCAGTATCTATCTGCAGTGCAAGAGCTGGGCATTGTCACCATGCTCCTGCAAAGGTGGGAAGAGCAGCGGAGGAAACGAAAAGCTTCACCAGACACTGAGAAAACACCCTGTGCTCCGTCGCAGCGGAGGAAGTGACCAGGCGGCGCTGGCGGCGCGGTGCGCACGCACTTGCACACGCATTTCCTCCCGCTGCAAGAAAACAATGAAGCGTGGCGAGGCCTGCCCTCGTACGAAAGGACCGGCCGCCTAGGTATAAAATTAGGAAAGCAGCTGCTTCAGAAGCTCGGTCACCCTTTTATCATCAACAAGGCTTTAATTAGTACCCATCTGCTTCCTGTGTTATACTACAGAAGTGACTTTCACCTGCTGCAGCAAAACACCCCTTCCCCCAAATGCAAGTGCATATGCTGTCATGCATACAGTTAACAAGCCCCGTATACGTCCATATACTCAAGTGGTGAACACCAGGACCCCCCTGTTCTGAGTATCCAGACTGATTTGCTTTCCAACATGACTTGACCTTGACAAAATCTTCATATTTCACAGCAAACACAACACACCTTTAACCCGTGCATGTCATCATTACACTTTCCTGTTGACAGTAACACCAAGACACCAGGGAACCTCAAATTAGGGTGACAGTCGAACTGTACTAAGCAGAGCCTGCCCGGAGAGCTCCCCATTGAAGTGTTTTCTTTTTCCCCTAAAGCATCCGTCAAAAACATGAAAGGATTTATGAATAAACAATGGCCAGGCTGCTAGTTAAGAATGGATTCAAACTCAACCCCATTGTTTGGGGAGAAGAAATAACACGCAGAAGAAAAATATTACCTGGGGAGGAAATAGCTTCACCTTTGTATTTCCTGACATTTTTCCTCCCACGCTTTTCCCCTTCATGCATCAATTATTTATTTATTTTAATAGCGAAGGCAAGTGAAAGTTAGGAAGCCCAGCAAAGCTCCACGCTGTCAGACCTGCCCGACTCTCTGGCACAGAGTTACCAGAGCTTGAACGTTTGCCAGGCACGTGGTAGCCAGAGAGCAGAACGAGAGCCAGCGAAGCACAAGGGGAAAGTGTTAGGGACACCAATCAAGCAAAAAGCGACGCTTACCTGCTCTTAGGACCGTCTTAAAAATAAACAGAAAGTGTCATGGGTCCCTAAAGGCACAATAAATAAAAGGACTGAACATGAAATTTGAGTATATGAGGCTTTCTCAAACTTGGAGCCACTCATTGAGGAAAGGTGTTCTTAACTGGCTCTAGTATAAAGCACTTCTGATACATTTCATACTAAAATAAACTTGGCATTAACCCTACACATGCTCCAGTTTGGTAGCAGGAGAGCATTCTCTTACAGTTAATAACTTCATCAGCAACTACCTTTCCCAAAGCAAGAAGCTGATCAAGCTCTTTTTTGAGAGTTTTCTCCAGCAACATCTTGGGTTCAGATTCAGAAGGCTGCCTCGAAAGGCTCAAGAGGTCTTTTCCACTCATTGGAAATTTTAAGATATCTGTTAAGTTGGAGGTTTCATTTTTCAGAGCTTGTCATATTTATCAATATATACTCTCCAGTGCCCTTCATGATAAGTTATTTCCCTTCCTTGACCATACTGGAACATCAAAAAAAAGGGATCTAGACATCCCCATTATTAAAGAGCTTTTCCATTTCATTCTATTGAGTTAGGAATCTCAAGATCAAAAAATAAAACTAAATCTCAAATTTAAGAACAAATTGAACCAAGAGAAGGCATTTTCAGACCATCTGCTTGTATGGGATCAACATCACTTAAAACCTAACTGAAAGTCCAGTTCTGTTGCAAATCAGCTTGGAATACTTAATGGAATAAAAGGTCTTGACAGATCATTCAACCTCTTCAGAGCTCTCCAAAAGCACTAAATTTCACCCCCATGGAGTTACCACAAGCCATCAGGCTACAACAGGCTCCTCTGCCCCCTACTCAATCACTCAAGGGGAGACTGTGCTCTTGGTAACCCCATAAAGGTCTATGCTGACAACCCAAGGCTGTTAGCATTAAATGGGTTGTTAGGCTCAAGAGTACTCCAATGAGAATCCCTAAGAAAGATTATTTTTAAAATACTGCCATTTCTTTTCTCTATATGTATGTACATACGTACGTGTGTGCATATGGAATGGACATATTTGTCCGGTGTCATGATAAAGAACTAGAATTGCAAATCAAAAGTAAGAAATTTGCCTTGTTTTAAAGATGAGATTTTTAAAAGTTCTCATGAACGAATTCACTGTATCATCATGCATCAAAGAAGGTTCCTAGGCACCACGATATCAGCGAGTGAAATCATTGAGAAAGTCTGCAACAAAACGAACACCAAATTTCAATTGTTTCCTTCAAAAAGAAAAAGTCACTTGCATCTTTCTAGCCCAAGTTGTATAATCAGATAAGGAAATAGAATAGGGCACTGGTTTGGTTTTTTTTTTTCCTCCTTTTCACATTTTTTTTAGATTTTATGCATTGACAAAAGCAAATAATTAATTTTCCCACTAGAAAACCTATAAGCTCATGTTTTCATATTGAGGATTACACCCCCACTTAGATCTTTTTCCACGATATCTCAAGCACCATATTACAAAACTTCGTGTGGGACTGAAACAACAGATTGTCTCCAGAGCAAATGACAAAATATTTGCAGCCAAAATCCTGGCAGTGCTGCACGCAGATGGGTTTCTGAAAAACGGGGTTCCAAGAATAAGTCGCCCAGAGATCCAAAACCGAGAGCTCAGCTCAAACAAGACATGGCTGCTCACTTTGTGGGGCGCCAACCACAACCCTCCAGGCGACGAAGCCTTGGGAGATGCAACAGACTCAGGAAACGAAACCCCAGCGGCGTCCAGGCTGTCTAACCCAGAAATGGCCATGCTGCCTCTCTGCGTGCAAGGTTGCCCCCACACCAGATGGTCACCACCCACAACGCTCACCCGGTTTGAAGCACAGCACCACGTCACGGTCCGGGGGCGGCCACCGGAGCGCGACACGTCGAGGCAGAAGCAGATGTCTGAGCACCTCTCGTCAATCAGGCATGGAGAGATACAGTGCTGCAGACCATCCTTCTGTCCCCTTTCCATAAAGGGCGCTATCTGAAGTGAAGTTCATTGGGTTGTGCTGCCTTTTAAGGACTCCTCTGTCTCGGGTGGCATCACTTCCAAGGGTTGGATAGGATGATCTCCAGATGTCCCTTCCAACCTCAGTTGTTCAGTGACTCCATTCTGTTTGCTTTTGAAAGCCTTAAAACTGCTATGGATCCAGACAACCATGCTCACTGTAGTTTAGGTTTTTACTGTCAATAGGTGCTAAACCTACAGGGAATTCCAAGTTGTTTTTAAACAAGAGTAAGAAAAGAAGGGCTTGTTTGAAAAGACGTATTTAGCCAGATGCCCAGTATCTGGAATCCTTCCTTTAACATGCTTTTTACTATGAGCATGTCTTCCTTGTCAACGGACATCTTCATATATAAATACTATTCATAACGGGTATGCAAAGTGAGTAATGTTTGGTAGGAGAAAAGCATAAATTAGCATAGAGACAAGAATGCTACTGTAAAATTTTTGAAATTTGGCACTCAACCGAGACCAAACTTTTCAGTTAAACTATTAAATAACTGGCTTGTCACATTTTGCATGTACAATTTAAAAAGGCAATATGGATGGAGCAAAGGAGAAGTGAAACAAATGGGATAATGAGATTTTATGATAACAAAGAGCATTACAGTCCAATGCACATAAGCAAAAAGGGTCCTCCCCCTTCTCTCCCTCCAGATTTCTCACTGTATATGAAGCTGGAGAAACTATTTTGCTTTATTGATTTATTTTAGCTTAAGATCTGTCATAAAATCAAGGCTTAAACTAAAAGCTTGGTCATACTCAAGAGACTCCAGAGGAATGTGATAAGATGAACAGAAAACAAACACAATACCTTATAACATCAGCAGGTACAGCACACATCTATTTTTTTTGTTAAAAACACAAACACAGAAGCTTTTCTGTATTTGATACAGTGTAACTCTAAAGCCATTATGCTGTAATTTTAGAAAAAAATAAGCGGCAGTACTGCTACAACAGCAATATTTAATACTATTTTCAACATTTAATCTCTTCAAATGACAACTGCACCTGGCCCAAAAGAAAGTCAACAGTAACACACCAAGTCTGACTTAGAAATCCAACTACTAGTATTTTACTGCTCTCCATCATATTCATCTTTCCCTGACCAAATCTATTCATTCATCTAGGATATTCACATGCAAATTTTTACTGTTCCAACACAGTGAAGAATTATTTAAACTGCTCTGTAAATGCCTCTTAAAACACATACACATAAATGAAAAGGCTTGAATCCATGTTCATCTGATATAACTTTGTTCTGAGCAGGTCAAATCACTGCACAGAATATGGAGAGGTTGCTGCCAAGAGGTGCATCTAAATTCATAGGCAAAGCACTTTGTCACAAATATTTGCTGTGACATTATTTAAATAGGTATTTACTGGATTTATTAAATAACCAGCTTACTTGGGACTAAAGTAAGCCAATCCAAAGTTCAGTCAAACAAAAGAAGTTAAAACTTTCTATCACACAAAGATTTTTCAAATAAATTTTCCTCTTTCTCCAAATTGGATAAATGTACAAGCCAACTGAAAACTGAAAATAGATATTTCAAGTCACTCTTATAATCCAGTAAGTACAGGTTTGAGTTCCCAAGCATAGGGAGTATTCATGCAATTCCTCTCACACTTGCCCCTTTTGTAATCCACAGAAAGGGCAGTAGTTCAGCCAAAGGATATGAGCATTTCTATTTCAGATTGCTACATACCCATGCAACTGGAATCCAAACATCATGCTAAAAAACACTTGCTTTGCAGAGTTTCAGCTACAAGAGTACCAGAAAACCTCATGGACCCAAAAGATAAACAATCAACCCTAACTCCACCTCATCAAATTTTCTTTAGAAGAGCTCTCCATGGGCAGGGATCTCCAATAGCAAATCCAAATAAAGTCACAAGTCTGCAGTCCTACTGGAAGCCACATAAATTCAAATAGTGTTTTAGGAGCTGTGGGCTTCAAGGGAAGGGAAAAGAAGGATCTCTAATATACAGAAGGAAATGCAAGAAAATAAGACCTTATTGCATGCTGTTTCCTTGCTTT
>JAUBOD010000939.1:90974-101224 GCA_032353885.1 Nothura maculosa
GGAGATCTCCCAAACCCGCCTGGATGCCGCCCTGTGCCCTGTGCTCTGGGTGTCCCTGCTGGAGCAGGGGGTTGGACCAGATGATCTCTAGAGGTCCCTTCCAACCTTGAACATTCTGTGATTCTGTGATACATGATTTTAAGAGACCCAGATAACTGTAAAGATGCATCTGCCCTGTTCAAAACACCGGGACACTGTTAAGAGGACACTGCTTCTAGGTAACATTATTTTCTAGCTGCTGGACAACTGCATGATCATTGGCTCTTGTTCTGATAAAGAAAGACTACAGAGAAAGGAACATACATCAGAGAAATAGTAAAGCCGTTAGCTAAGCTACTGATGCTTTGGATAAGAGTATGAAAGCTAGCAAGTATCAAGAATATATTAATATTTCTGATGTTTGATCTTCTATATTTTTATGTTAAATGAACTGCTATCCCCCAAAGAAATTACATGGGCAGAAAAAGCAGAAGTATAACCAAGAGATATCCATTGATAAAAACAGAGCAGCAACTCAGACTACAACTCTTAAACAAAAAAAGCACAAATTGATGTCAATTTTCACAGTGGACTAATTTCTTAATTTATTTTTGAAGCAAGACCATAGGAGAGAAATTTGTTCAGTACTGAAATGAATCAAAATATGATTTTGATCAACCACAGTTAAGTCTGCTCAGTATTACTACAGATTTCTAAAAAGAAAACTCCAAACATGTTCACAAAATCAAACTATTCTGATTTTTTGCCAGATAGGCTGCTTTCCAAGAATAAAAGTGTGGGAAAAATGCTAGTACAGTGACAGAACAGCATCCCTACTTCTCACTCCTAAAAGGAGACAAACTGAAGATAAAATGAAAGACCTGACAATTACTGGGTAGGGGTGGATCTTAAAGCACATATATTCCAAGAACAAATGTGAAATAAGCAATATAAGCTGTAGAAGGAGGATGAAAAATGACTGAGAAAGCATCACAGTTTTTCATTTATCAATGACAAGTACTAAAAATATTGAATGCTATGGCTGAAGGTATTTTTAACTGCTCTGAAAGAAAAATCCTATGAAATTTCAAACCACTCTTCCACTAATAAAGTTGGTATTGGAAGGGGTTGATAAGGAAAGGGTCCTGGTAAATATTCCTGGCAATAGAGAGACCTCTTTAATATGCAGACTGTATAGATTACACCAATCTATGCTCAACATTATAAGAAGTATAATCAAATTAACATCATCTCAAGCTACACCAATCTATGCTCAACATTATAAGTATAATCAAATTAACATCATCTCAAGCTTCTCAAGTCCATAAATTTTTGAGCTGCTGTAAGGCAGGAGTCACTTAATGTGAATTTTTTTGTTTGTAAGGAACCAGGCAGTAGTAGAGGGTGTAAACATGGCCACCTGGTTCCCTCAGAGAGGTCTTCACATATTGTGTACAAGCCAGTGTGAACATTTGTTACACTAAAATGCCTGGCATATGGTTGAACTGACAATTTAATAATATCTTGATAAGGACGTTGCCAGATTTTTGGCAGGAGATAAGCATGTTTTATCATTAAATATTTGTACTGCAGCAGCACCCAAAGACCTTGATCTGAAAGGAGCCTCCTTGTGCCAGGCACTTAGTCAATGACCTAAAAAGTTGACAGCACAAGACAACCAGGCCACATATAGAGACAGTGGAGAATATAGTGGTTGCAGAGACATAGCACCGTTCTGTCATATACTACATCGCCAGTAAGTTTTCCTCAGAAAATACATTTACATCTCCCCATTTAGACTTCTCTTTCAAGTCATAATTGATTTTGAGGTAGAACTTGGAAGATCTATTCTACACAAACATGCCATGGCACTGTTTCCCCAAAATAATAATATTATTAATAATAATAATCTTAATAGTGGAGACGATTTATCTTCTAGACAGTATCTTCTCTGTGCATCATAAAGTACACTTCAAAGAAGAAAATGCCCAAGTTGGCATTAGTCTTTTGGAAAGCTCAGCTAGCAACTTCATCCACAGCTTCATCCACTGAAGCTTTTTTTCCTGCAAAGATTCCTTAAAATTTTTACACATCATCACGGCTGTGGCATTCCAGACTATCCTGACCACAAAATTTTATAGTTTACTCTTATTTATGGCAAATGATCCAGGGAAAATACCTCTTTGCCCCTTCATACTCATGAATATGACTTCTGTTTCCACAGTATCTTCCATCCTTAACAACCAAGTGAAATGTGAATAGAAGAAATGCATTAGGCATGAAATTGGGTCTTGGAATACCTTACTTTCATTCACACTGCTAAAGTAAAGCTATTTACATAGACATTACTGATGACAGATTTAGTGCACAAGCCATGAGATCTAGCAAGAATCCATAAAAACAGAAAACAACCTCCTGTCTAGTATGACTGACTAAATGTTGCCCTTTAAACAGCATTTCCCACTTAGACTTCCTATAGAAAATGGTACTTAATTTAATCAACGTATTGGCTGAAACCAACTATGACACATGGTAGGGAGAAAAGTTGAGGGCAACATAAGTTTCTATTCAAAAAGAAACTGTGCATGGAAACTTAGCAGCAAGACTAACAGACAAGACAGACTTTGTCTCCAGCAGAAAAATCTCAAGTCTGGGTCAGGTTAATCTTGAGACTCCCACAACATACTTGATGCAGCTTACACACCTACAATGAGAGAATAATTGCTGCAGAAACGGGATTTTAGCACATGGAGGTTTCCTAAAGGTTACAGGCAATTAAAATATCTTCCTTTACAGCAGGATCGTTATTTGGGTATCAGCTATTCCGCATGAACTTGTTTGTGTTTATTTTTTTAAACATATATACTAAATATACACATTACATACACATTAGCAACAGAACACTAATATTTTCCCCCAAACATTTATTTTTAGATGTTTAGATGAGACAGCCTGAAGACTTGTATTGTACAGCAGTTGGAAACTCCTTCTCCTTTCCTCTCTACTCCCAAAAGAATAAGGAAGGGGCAGGCGTACATAACTTACTTTCACCTAAGGTTCATACTGACACACCAATATTAGAATATCTTTGCTTGGTGCATGTTTCTAATGGCTTTTTGCATATCACACTTGCTCCAACTTCATGATTAACCAAAGGTTCAAGTTAAATATCCAGCGATGTTTTAGTTCATCTTCACAGTTCCCATTGGGGGCTAGTAAACAAATTCTGGTCTGGCTGCTATTTGCAGACACGCTTGCACACGCAAATCATCATTTTTCTATCACTTGAGATAACACATAAAAGATCACATCTAAGAAAGACATTGTGGTTTTAGTGAAAGTTATTTTGCAGCACCATGGACTCTTGCAGTATTTTTTGGCTTAAGATACCTCAACAAATTCTTTTTTTTTATTTAAGATTTTCTGGTTTCTTTTTTTAAGAAACACAAACTAAAACTTTAGCAGCAGCAACACCTTCCCAAAAGGACTCGCAGGCTGTCAAGTTTAATAAGGATTATGTCATGCATACTGCTGGGAGTGCTAATACAAAGTCCTTCCTCATTTAGGAGCCCTACATGACACCATTTGCCAGTCATTTAATCTAACATTAGTTAGATTAAATCAAGAAAACAAATCAAGAAAACAAAAATATTTATAAAGATACACATGCAACTTGAAAACTCAAGGTGTTCCATTTTCCTGAAGTTATAATTATGGGCTGCCAACAAATTGAATGGCTGTCGCCTGCTTGAACATGAAGGTGTTCCACTAGACAGACAGATGCCTCTATCTTGAACTTGAAGTGCTGAAGGTCACTGATGAAGAAGGGGCTGAAATAAAAGGACCTTAGGCCTAATTCAGTGTCTGCCATCCTTATATTCTTAAATTAGCTTTAAATTGGCTTTTGGCGAGGGTGAGGTAGCAAGTGGTACCTGCTTGGCTGTGAGCAGATGCAGATAAATTGTTCTTAATTCTGCCATTCAGCACCATGGGCCAAATTTCTCCCAGCACTAGCTCTGCTGTCCAGGACAGATCCTCAAGTGCAAACTCATTCGACTACAAAACATCTCCCTTGTTCCCTCCCCACAGCAGGTCCCATTGTGCTTTGGTACACATGCAAGGGCTGATTTAGGGATGACTATGGCCAGATGGGACTCGGTGAGCACTCGGGCTGAGGGAATGACCCTAACTCCCAGACCCACCCAGGCTTCACATGGGTCTCTCGAGGTCTACAAATTTGGAGAGGGGAAGCAGAAGAAAACCTATTTTGCTCCTCACAGTTTTAAAATAATCAAAGAACGTCTCACTGAATCAGGAGAAGTTTCAGCACCAGCTTTGGCAAAGGGAGGACTTCTAAGAGCACGTCCAACAGCAGTGACAGTCTGTGCCATTAAAGAACAGCATCTAACCAAAATGCACTCTTTTGGCATCCTCAGCACTAGGAGGCATTTGTGGCTTGCTGCAGCCAGACACCTTTGGATTTCTGTTACAGTAGAAATAGTTGTAACAGAGAATGGACTTAAAAAACACCCTTGAAAAAAAAAATATACACTGATTTTAGGTGAGTCAGTGCAGTCTAAATTAAAGCAAAACTTGTAAAGGGATTTCATTTTGCTTTTAACCAAGTTATTTTCATTCCGTTCTGTGACCGTGTTCTCCCCTCACCTTCTGCTGGGGGAGAAACAACAACATCACATGCTGTGCAGCAGGTCTGGGACGGGGTGGCTGCTCATAAACACTCTGTCATATGTCTATCCTGTTTTCCACGTTTTTAACTTCTATTTATTTATAGTTTTTTGAAATTCGAGTATAAACACACGTTAAAAAGCCTCTCCAAAAGCTGCCCTTTCTGACAGTAGCAGAGCTTTATAGCTCCTTAGCCCTGCATAAAAGTACGTCTTGCATTTGTGTTTCTCTACTCCACTGCAGCCAAAACTCTTGTTTGCTCAGGCTGGTCACAACAGAAACGCTGGCCTTTAGCTGAGCCTAATCACCAACCTTTGCTTACTTTGGCCTCTGGCTTTTTCCAGACCCTCCAGCGTGTTAGAGCAGCCGGTGACAGCGAGGGGGGGTTGGCCTGAGCCTCGCTGCATAAACGTCCCTTTGAGGAGCTCCGTCCGGGCACGGCTTTGATGCCGATGCACGTGATGGAGACCAAGTCTGGCGGTGGCAAAGCCCAGGCAGCTCGAGCGCCCGAGGGAGGAAAAGGCCCAGCCTCCTGCCCACACATTTCTAGAGGAAAAAAAGGGCATACCCAGACTTCCTGATCCGATTAGCATCCTGGCACCAAACCCTGACCCAGACAGGCGACATATGACTGATACTTGCTTAGGACCCGCTCAATGTTTCTCAACAGCGTAGGCAATGCTGGGCCTTGTGGCAGTGGCACACTGGCAAGCGTGCCAAACCAAGAACAGCCCCAAACAACAGTGCTTTCCACCCTCTGCAGCACCACATCTTCTGTCTTGCTACCTCCTGCACACCTGCATGACCCCACTGCTGTCCCCAGGCTCAGCTCAAGGCATGGAGCACCTCGCTCCTTCACGGCACAGCTCTTCTTCCTCCTCCTCATCCCCTCACAAGGCTCAGTTCCAGCTGGGCATCTCTCAGGCACTGCTGTAGCCTCCATAAGAGGAGAGGGAAGTGCCGGGATGCAGCAGATCCCACCCCAGGCCTGTAGGGATTGTATTTAGAAGGGGTATTTCCTAACAACAACACGGCCAGCACCAATAGCTGCAGTGCACGGTCTTTCTGGGAGCAGGTTTTTTTCAGAGTGCGCATTTATAAAGGAGAGAGAATAAAGGGAATGCTGGGGCAGGGAAGAACAAGACTCTTTTCAATGAAAAAAAATAAAAAAGGTATTCCTATTCCTCAAAGTAGTCAACTTCCCCATCCTAAAATAAACACTGGGCACAGGCACTGCAGTCACCGAAAGGACTGTCCCTGTGTTACAGAATGAAGACGACTTGATACCACATCTGTCTGCTTCTTGGCACATTTTGCTGCCTTCTCACATTTTCCCAAAAATGTCACCTCAGGGGAATGAGGCTCCTTTGGCAACATCCAGGGCAGGTGCAAGGCGCAAACAAATTGCTCGGAGGTGCCTGGAGATGACAAGTCCTTTAAAGGCCACAATTAGGGGCAGGGGTTCTGCAGTGTGAGCTCAGTGCTCCCACTGTAAAGGTTTTCTAACAAAAAAATATATTTAAATCCCTCTTGCCCTCTTGATTTGGGAATTTTAATTCCCAAATCTCCCCAAACATATAGTTTGGGTTTGGTTTTTTTTTAATTGCATTCAGCTACAGTTTGTCAAAAATAATTCTATTGTAAAGAAAACGGCCTACAAGGCCCACATACCTGAGTTTAATATAAATCTAGCTTTAAGAGCTGATGGGGAGATAAGTGTTTATGGGATGTCACTCCCTCTTAGCCCCAAATCACTCTTATTATACTAAGAAGTGTGAAGGTAATCGTATCAAATAACTTCAGTAGAAAGACATTTGGCATGGGTAAAGTACAACTAATCATCAGTTCATTCCTGCTTGATGATTTTAAAGCTGATCCCTATCAAGCACCATGCCATAAAGGGAATATATCACCCCAAAATCCAGGCTAGTAAACAAAAATGTAAGCATCTAGAATTTAGTCTCTGCAGTTCTGTTATTCCCATTTTTAAATCTGTGCTTTTTTTTCTCTTCAAACTTACACACTTGCATCTTTGCCATTACATAATACATAATTACTTGCATCTGTCTTTTGACAGATCAGATGACCACGTTGATTCTATTTCTAGAAAAGTCTACTATTTTCAAAAGTTAAAGACCTTTATTTATTACAGTTTTTAATCTGCATTTCTAGAAGAATACTTCATAAATCACTACTCTTCCACTCCACCCTGGAAAAGGGCTTGAGGTAGCAAGAGTGCTTCAGCCAGATCCGGTTAGAAGATAAAAGAAAATACAATGTATTTTGACAACAAACACAACCATCTTGCGAAAAAAAAAAAAAAAAAAAAAGAAAGAAAGCACATGGTAACCTCCAAGGAACATCTACTTAAACATTCATTGTTGATACACATACAAGAGTCCTTTCTCACTCTAAATGTCTGGTTAAACAAAAACGCTCTTCCTACTTCCACATTTGTATGATCCTAAAGGATGCACCTACACATCAAAACCCTTTTCAAAAAAATTTTTTTTTTCTTTTGGTCATGAAAAAGCCCCAGTTTCCCTTCCATGCTAAATCCACACTGGGAGAAAGGCTCTGATTTGGAAAGCCTATGTCTTCCAGCTCTTCCTTCAACATGAGTCCAATTTAAAAAAACTAAAAAAATCTCGGCAGACTTGTGGAAATCCTGAAGAACGGCAGTACAGTTTGGATCCTTGGATAATTTCAGTAGAACTACACTGACTGCATTGTTTAGTTTCTTCTACATGCAAGTATACCTGGACCAAGAACTTTATTTGCTTCTTTTATCTTAAGTAGATTATGAAGTGTTAGCATTTACTTACCAATAAAATTGCATGCTCACTATCAGAGTCTTTCTAAGAAAGTCCATGCATTCAGCCATATCAGGTTCTTATGGTCAGAGAGTACCCAATTTTCTTGGTATTGCCCCTCTTCACACACAACAGTTTAAACACAGTAAAAACTCCTGGAATACCTTGACAGTGTTCGTACCTCCAGTCTTCCTGCTTTCAGGAAGCCTGGAGTAATTGAATTCTCTCTACTATGTTTTATTTCTTGCTTTCTTCAGCACTGATTTTGACAACAAATTATAGCTTAATGTTCTTCCAAAAAGAAATAAAAAGGCATTTGTTAAGGGAATGGCTCACTCATATTATTCTATGGGCTTATTCTGTGCTAAATGGACAACCTGCAATCGGTTAAGAGATCGATTCTCTTGACTCCAAGTCTGGCAACACTGGTGAACTCTCAGAGGTCTCAGACATGGAGAGAAAAACAAATAGTAAAATGTGTGTTTAATTCAAGATTTGATGCTTAATTACACAGTGTTGTTAAGCAGCATCCATCAAAAGGTGTGTAGTTTCCTGGTCAGCAAGAGAAAGGATGCAGCAATTAAAGGATGGCTTAAAAGTGGATCAGAAAGCATAACTTCTTCAGGAGGAAAAAAATGGCCAAAAAAAAAAGGTAGCTGTCATATGCATGGGAAGTCTCATTGAATCTTGCTTTGGTATTCATACTCAAACACATAATACCTGGCAAATGAAAGATTGTCCAGTCTCTATCGGACGAGCTCAACAGCAAATCTCAGAATAAATTTTACTCTGAGGGTAATTTCTCTGTCTTCCTCATAAGAAAAAAAACAATATAAGCTCTTGTGCACAAGAGCTCTACCACAAAATTAAGAAGCTGTCGTCCCCAACCACATCAATCAGATCTTCTACCTACAGTTTCTTTCTCGTAAGTAACTTCTGCTTGTTTAAAATATATAAAGGCAGATACGAATCACATTCCATTTGTCACCCACTGGCAAAAATCAAGTTGACACAAGAGGGTTCTTCTGTGTAGCTCAGGAGATAGAGTAGCTCGCAAAATAACCCAAGGGAGCTGTACAAACAAATGCCTTGGCTCGTTGTGTAGATTCTCTCCAAGAAGCACTGTAGCTTGAGCCACCTTGTTATGGGCAAGAGCAGCTGAACAGTGGCAGCCCCCACGCATGCCCATGGGACAGGTCTCCTCACCAGGCCACCCATTGTCCTCCCAGCCCAATGCGATGAAGCCACCTGAGCAACCAGGACCTCAGAATACAGCACTGTCTGCACTCTTGGGCTTGAAGATACTCTCTAGTCAGATATCACTTATCTCCCTACTTCTCTGGTCCACTGTGTTTATGTGTCCCTGTGTTTATGTCCCGCTGGAGCTGTGGGTTTTAGTAGACTAGAGACATTCATGTGCAGGTTTCCACCTCCAATTTTACCAAAGAGCAAAAGGATGCCTATTATTCTTAAATAACTATGTGGGAAGAATTTTCTTGGCTCATCCTCCACTAAGGATCTCAATATCCCTTTCCTACTCATCTTTCAACATTTAGTTGTCAAAAGGCCATTAACTTCATCTGTGCCCTGATTTGTCAGCAAATGCAATAATATTCTCAGGCTGTTAATGAAAAAAAATACAGTAAAAGATGATCCATCATAATTTTCACGGTAAAAGGAGCATTTTGCCATGGCTCATCCAGGCAAACACTCAAATTCCACTTATTTTTATTTTCAGGCCATACATTTTGAAGTACTGCCCAATACGATGA
This sequence comes from Nothura maculosa, assembly GCA_032353885.1. Lineage (NCBI taxonomy): Eukaryota > Metazoa > Chordata > Aves > Tinamiformes > Tinamidae > Nothura > Nothura maculosa. The sequence goes on from JAUBOD010000939.1 coordinate 100,225, forward strand.
GACAGATGCTTTCAGGAACACCAAGGATTATGCACTGTACTTATCACCCCAAAATACAACCAAAGCATCTCGCAGGCTGTAGAGTCACTCACCCAGCACTGAAGTGCAGTTACCTCCAAGGAGCAAAGTAGCAGCCACTCCGCATTAACACTATGGATTTGTTTATAAAAAGGGAAATGAAGCTTAACGTCTCCAGCTGAAGCTACAGAGGAATTCCAGGCAGGCACAAAGCAATTATTCAGCTGGAGCTTGGCCAGGACACGGGATTTAGCACTGCTATCCTCACAGATCGTGTCAGGGGACCGCGTAATGACCACGAGCGCTGCCTACTGAGTCACTGAGGCCGCTTCCCGCAGGAGTCTGCCTTCAGCTTGGACATCTCCCCTTTCCATATTGACCAAGTCCAGTCCCAATTAGTCTGGGGACACAGCACAAGGAGAATGGGCTAAAAGCGTAACTATTAGTGTCACTTTCAAGAGCAGTAAAATTTACATGGATTAGAGGGATGAAATCTTTATATAGAGTAAAAAGGATAATTATAATGAAGGCATCTGTCTAGCTGGCACCACCTACAGCAAGACCTGCAAGCAGTAATTGTACAATAACAACGTGGTGTTTAGTGTGAGGTTTAGGATATTCTGCCAGAAAACCTAAAGCATCCCAGTTGTAAAACACCGTAATGAGTAGGTAATCCCCAGCCTGGCGTCCAAGTTACTGCCCTAACCTGTTCCTTATGATTATAAAATGTCTCAATGTCAGCAGGTTCACTGTGAGTCAGAGCTGAAATAATAAATGGCTTATTTTCCATCCTGATGGAGGAAATACATCACGGCTCATTGTGGCTCACTTACTGAGGCTGTTTTTTTTTCTTTTTTTTTTCTTAAACAGGAAAATGTAAAAATAACCAAGTCATTCTGCCTTATTACACTTATTTTTGATTAACAAAGCCCTTATTACAATCAAATTAGAAGAGGAAAAAAAAAGCAGCATGTTTTCAATA
>JAUBOD010000939.1:147092-164350 GCA_032353885.1 Nothura maculosa
AACTACCTCCTAAAACATCCAAAATTGAACAGTTACTAAATGCTGGCACTTTCCTTGCAACTAATATTTTTAGCATCTTACAGGTAGCTAATGGGATATAATAAATGGTTTTTCAATTTTTGAATCCATAATTGTATGCTGACTTAAAAGTGTGGCCTGTCACCTCAGTTGCTACCTGTAAGTGTAGCCTAACCCAAGCAGCCCTGCATACAAAAGCATTCAGTTCCACAGGAACACGGCACAAGGGATTATCACAGATCTTCCATGCAAGAGCTTCAATCACGTGGTAATCGTCTGTTCTCTGGCCCATGGAGTTCATGCATTTGCTGTTGTTCATATCACCATGATATGATTCAAGAGACTCGACTCAGAACACCAATCTTACATGAGTGCGAAATAAGGGCTGCTTTAGCAGTTTGCAGTTCTGAGTTTAAAAATAATAAAAAAAGGATTTGGAATTTACAGAAGGGAAGGGTTTTTTGTTTTTTTTTTTTTGCAAATAGAGGGGTTTTTTTTGCAAATTAAAGACATCTGAAAATTCCTAGATGATCACAATCTGTTCAAGATTTGTGGACAACATTCGCAACTTCAGATAAAAATAAATGTATTCATTAAAGAAAAAATATTGCAAATGAACATTCCCAGATCACAAAAATTGCTAGGTCTATGTCACAGATGCGAGAATACTTTTTTCTTTTTTGGTATATATGTTATTTGCCAACATTAGAAAAGCAATATTAAACACAAGCTAGTGAAGCCACCTCAGTCCCCAGCTCCCTGCAGGACATCAGAGCTTTTTCAGATTCGGATACACAGTGGGACAGGGAATCTCCCAATTTGCACGTCCTGTTCACCAAGTTCTCACTATTTCTTTCAGGTTTGAAGCTGCAGGCAATGCAAGACCTGAAGGAGCTAAGAAATGCATCTATTTTCCCCACAGCTGCAGTATCTGAAGTGTGTGCAGTGTCTATCAATGCCAGCTATACATCACTTCTATCTCCCCTGTCCTAGAAAAATAAAGCAGGAATTTCCTTCTTCCAAAAGCTCTCTCCTTCTCCATTGTGGTTCTTTCCCCCCTTACCACTGGTCATATCAGCTTCAAGGTTTATTTCTGCTGTGCTTGTAAACCTACATCCCCTTAAACCAGCACAGGAGTTTTCTTTTCATCACAACACCAAAAATCTCACGTTTCCTTCCCCTGGGAAGGGAGGCAGAATCTCCCTGTAGCAGGACATTGCTGCTGCCTTCACAAGCAACATCCTTCCCAAATTTCTGCTGGCTGTGAAAATCCATGAATAAAAACTGACCAAACTAATTGAGGTTACATGAAATAATGTCAATAATGCTGAGATACGTCCACCTGATCCCCATTTCCAGCAAGGCAGGCCCCGTGCTGCCGGCCAGGAGCAGGCCTGGCCCTCACCCTCTCCTGGGAGGGAATGACAGGACCTCTCCCAGGAGGAGACCTGACCACAGCATGGGAGCAACGTGCCAGGCAGGCATCTAAAGCACAAGATGTTCTTCATCAGCCTCAAAGCATGAAGGAGAGCATGAGAAGCCTCTCTCAATATCCTCTTTCCAACGCCCTACGTCGAACAAAGCAGAAACACTGAGGAATTTTTCTAGAAACCTTCTCAAGAGATGGCCAACCTTGCCTTACACATGGAGGAGGTGAGGCACATCCCACGGGTGCATGTCTGCACTTGCAAGGAGTCCTGCTGTCTGACAAGCTCGTGCTCACAGGATCACAGACTGACTGAGGTTGGAAGGGACCTCTGGAGATCACGGAGTCCAACCCCCTGCTCAAGCAGGGACACTCAGAGCAGACTGCACAGCATCACGGCCAGGAGGGTGTTGAGTCAATAAGGAGAACCAAGCATTTTCAGAATGACTTGAGTTATGGCCTAGAATAGACTCCACATTAGTAAAACAACCCTCATGTAAAATGACTGTGTAATGTTTGCTGCCTTGTGGTAAATGCTCCAGTGCTGCTTTGCTGGGAAACAGCAGCTCACCTGCCAGAGCAGGACGGGGGGGACTTCTCACTAGAGAAGCTACCAGAGGCACATGCAGATGTGAAGTTTCTGAGACTCCCATCAAACCTCCCCAATCTGCCACAACCACCTTGCACGCCGTGGAAGCATTTTCTCAGCAGAATGAGGTGCTAGAGCAGAGGAGCAGCAACAACAACACTCAGCGTCCTATTTTAGCACCACGTTCTTCAGGATTTGAGTCATCATCGTGTAAAAGCACAGAGATGGTTTTGGAAAGAGACAGAAATCCTTTCTTTCCCCACCCTCCTGGCATAGCTGAGCTTGGAGCAGAGCTAGCGCTACTAGAAGAGGGCAAGCAGAGAGAAGGGTGAGAGAGGATGATGCTACAGAAGCTACGCTCATGCTAGGACAGTAAAGAAATAATCTGGGAGAAGGGGTGGTGGGGATGTGGGGCGCCCAGCAGTGTCCTCAGGTTCACAAGAGGAGGGAAAGAACACGCAGGACGTCGGGCAGGACCGTTGCTGGCCCCTGCTGCAAGCCAATATCCAAGTCCATCTGTGTCTCCAGGCACTCGCATCAGGGCCAGAGGGTTTTAAAATCACGACCTTGTGGCAGTGCCTGAGAGCAGAGCGCCCTGGCAAAGCTCCTCGCGACAGCGAGGGCAGTTACCAGCTCCCCTCGGCCCTCTGCGTTTCACTTTAAAGTCTGGAGGTTGCTGTAATGCTAAAAGTTGATATATAGGCTTCCCTAGGAGAAAATTTAAGTGTATACGTGTTTTTATAGCTGTGTGTTTGTGGGATAACAGAACAAGCAAACGCTTCTGGAGGCGGAACGAGATGGCTCTCCCCTTGCTATGGAAGGAGATGCCAGTAGAAAAAGGTTAAATTAACAGGGGAAGGGGCATCTTTCTTTCAAAGCTACTGCAGGGATGGCATGTTAAACTCCCTGTAGTGAGACTCAAGCTTCTTTCACTGCAGAGAGACTTAGGCTTCTAACTGTACTTGGACAAACCTGACTGGACTGCTAACAGAGCTGGCAGTTTGAGAGAATGAAATCCATTGACCTGGTATTTCAGCCTGTGAGGTGAGATGTTTTGGAGCCCTCCGCTGGGATTTTCCACACGGCCCAGCCTTGGTGGCCCCATCCCCACAGATTCTTGCGTGTCTAAGCATAAAGACTCATTCTCCCCTGGCCACCCCATTGCAGAGAGCAGGTTCCAGCTGTGTTGATGCAGCAGAAGCTCCACCAGCCACCAAAGACACCAGCTCCACTCACTGCCCAGGCAGCAGCGACCCCGTCGCATCACAGCAACACAAAAACCACTGGCCCTTACTGCTTCAGCCTTGCAAAAACACGACGAGAATATAGTTGGATTTCTGCAGGACAGAACAGATAAATTCTGAGCAGTGATTAAATTCTACACAGGAATTGCCAAAATAGGAGGAGAATAAACATTAAGAAACAATGAACCGCGTTATACAATTTGCGACTCGCTATGGACAGATTCTCAAGGACTCCCAGTTTCAGATGCGAACCTGTTTTGTGTTCAGTGACTGAACCAGTCTAAAGTAGTTTTGTTTGATGTCTTTAAAGGCTTAAAAAATACACACACAGAGCCAAACTCTCCCTGAAGTTATGAAGTCCCCACTCCTAAAGCATTCACTTGCTTTCTGCAGTTCTTCCTGCCATCCCTAACACTCTCTTTTCTGCTGGCTGAACTTCACACAGAGCTTTCTCTTTGGAAAACGAGGCAAATACAGTGCACAAAGATGTCTAGTTAAGATAGATGCCCAAAGTGAGTGAATGGTGCAACTGTTTTTTTTTCCTCATAAAACAGACAGAACAAAGGAAGCAAATGGCTGCTGAACACTCAGCCAGGGCAGATATGGGACTGGCAGATAGTTGATTAGGGTCCCGCGAGCCGCTCTGTCTCAGAACCACGCCAAGGAGCAGAGAGAGCACCACAAAACATGCACAGCAGCCTTAAGGCTCCTTCCTCTGCCAGAAGCTTTTATTAAAGAAGTTTCACAGTAAAAAGAACGGATCTGAATGGTCTGTTGGGTGTTAAAAGTATCAAGGGAAATAGTGCAAGGGGTGAAAAGAGGTCAAATACTCCCTTTTTTTAAGCATCAGCCAGGCCTCTGCGCAGCCAAAACACCCGCAGGACTTCACCTGTGTGCCAGGCTGGGCAATAACCTGCACCTTTGATCTGCTGGAGAGTTACTTGATTTATTTATTTAAGTGTCAAATGCATGATCTGCAGCTGAAATACTATGTTGAAGTCAACAAGGGTCACGACATGCTCCAATTCTCGGAAACGTAAATAGAGCCAGATAATAAGTGTTAAGAGCGCACGCACCAGCTTCGTTGTCAATTGGGAATTCCCACAGTATTCCTTCCTTTGTCCACTGGATCATTTCCTCAAAACCATTTCGGGGAGGCTGCTCAGTTACTGCCGCAATCTCCTTTGCAAATTCCAAATCCCAAATGGTTGGTGATGACGCTAAGAAAGAAAAATATGTATGGATTTTAAACATCTGACAACATGCTGAAGATTTCTCACTGGCTAAAATTACACATATCCTTTAACATTAATCTTTAAAAAAAAACTGGTTCTTTCAATTGTGCAAGTTCTTCTAGGGGTCAGTGGCATCTTTGTCATCAAGCTCCCTCATGCTGTTGAAATGTAGGTCTTAAATTCTCAAGTGTTTGATAAAAGTGTGTTCTAAACTGCTAGAGGACAGCTTATTTTAAAACCTTTTTTATTATTTTTCCCCTCCAGAGCAGGAATTTAATTATTCAAAAATTTTTTTTTATTTTTGTCTTCCACAAACTGCACATATAACAAACTTTGAGCTTAACTGTGACACTATTTGCTGTAAGTATCTTGCTTACCCCGGGAGTTTTCAGGTCCTTTCATCCTCTACACTCAATTCAGGGAAACAATTTATAAACCATTTATAAATGATGGTAACTCCTTCCACACGCTAATGGACATCCCAAATTTTGTTCCTTGGGCTTGAGAAGTCCCGAATCGTTTATTTCCCTCTCAATGTCAAACAGTTCCCTGAGGGATGAAGCCCTCTTGACGGAATTAAAGGGAATTTTAATTACAGAATTTTAATAAACATTAAGAAAGAATATTTTCCTCAAAGTGTACTCATATAGCAGCACAGCTATATGATATGACCTGCCCACGAGCCCTGAACTCTATCACCAAAACAAAGGCAACAAGTTGGAACCACAAGACAGGCAGGAACCACTGGAAACACCTCAGGTTGCTGCATGAAGCAGCACCAAGTCCTGCTTCCTCTGCAGTCTTGTCTCATGCCCTCATCAGCTCCTCCTGAGCTCCTAGGGATGGACATTCTGGGCTGAATTCAAATGTTACAGTCCATTTTTAAGTTAATCAAGGCTGATCAGTTATTTTTCTACTACCCTAAAGTATGTGACATTCAGAAATAATTATACTTTTGGCTTGGTGGCCTAGAATTCAATCAGATTAAAAAATGGATTTTCCTTCCTTTTAAGAAAAAGTAAAATATTAGGCAAACAGAAATTCTGCATGCTGAAAAAAATCACATTCTTGTGTGTGTCAAATGAGAAAATACTCTTTCAAAATATTCTTGCTTAGCACAGACACTACCAGAACTGCATTTCTCAGCAATTTTGAGCACCGGAGGCAGGAATAAAAACATAAATAATGGACAAGGGAAACACACCAGAACAGAATTATTGTCCACATGTTAACATATATCTTCTAACAATTTCTTACTAATAAAGTTACTAACACAAGACTCCAGAAACTTAAATTTTCAACCTCAGAGCAAGGTAATAAATATTGTACTTTCACCTCTTTGAAACAGAGGACAATAAATGGTATTTCATGGCAAGTTATGAAAAACTTGCAGGCTGCCAATTCATTCTGCAGTTAACATTTAGATTTGCAAAGTAAATATTCAATGCACAACATAAAACTTGCTTTTCTGTCATTCTAAACAATAGCTTGACTCATCATCTCCACTAATATTAGCCAAGAAGAAAGTGAGAGCAGATGAATCAAAGTTCAAAGTATCATACTGGTATTTCCTGAGATTATGGCAAAAATATATTGTTTTGTTATCAGGCTTAGTAAGTCCTGTATTAAGATGTCTAACTTCCAGTCTACTATAGCTTCCCTCAAGGCCAAGGGGGATCAAACATAGCAATGTCACAGAAAAAAAAAAGTGAAATAAATTATTTTCTTGATATCTAATTAATAATCCCAAGTCTACCTGCTCTCTCATAACCTTTCACAGATCTGGAATGTGCACAAGTTGCAGGCTTAATTTTATATTTAGTAGGACTGCTGTGTGTTATTGCTTTTACATGTGCTCGTGTGAAAGACAGCTTACGAAACCTTACTGATTCTCAGCATTTTACCAGAGCGTATTTGACTCAACTCAAGCTGCAGTTACTTAAATAAGACACTTGGTGAGCCAGCTCCAAGAGTACTGTATCACTCACTCTGTGTGCAGAATGGGCAGATTTTACAGAAATGCACAGTCTGATCAAACAACAGATTGAACCCCATGCTAGTCAGCAGCCTTCACAGTACAGAGGCAGCTGCCTGCAGTCAGAGCACACGGCTGCTCCACAACATGCCAATAGCCTTGGTCTGACATTTTACTGAGAAAATTAAGCAAAGCTTTAATTTCTCCCTGCAATTTCAAGTGTAAAATAAGGAAAAAAATACTCCATTAGAAGCCGGCAAAAACTATAAGTCTTACTCTTAAAACAAACCAATAAGTACTATATTCTAGGGTTTCTCTATTATTTCTTCTACAAGTGCATTTGTGGTCAGTCTCTACAGGATCTTTCAGGCTAATTCGGTATCTACAAGGTCACAAAGAACCCAGGTCCATGGTCTAGTTTGGGTCTGTGCTGCTTAAGCCTGGCCAGCCCTGGAGCACACTTGTTTCCCTGGGATTACAGCTTTGTGCTTCTTTGCTATAGAACAAATGCAATGAGTTTGCAACTTGAATAAATAAATACCTCACAGGGTATTTATTTACACACACACACTCCAAGCTGTTTTAATATGTACCAAAGACACAGCCAGTCCAGTGACAAAAAGCCAGTTTCACCTTCAAGTTCAGTAACAGTGTCTGATTATTTCAGAAAACACTGTCACTGTGTGAAGTTCTACATATTACAAAGCAGAATTACAGTATTCTTTTTCTCTTTTTGATTTTTACAGGTATGAAAGCAGGAAATTAACAGGCCATGGATCTCCTTTACAATGACAAATGCCCCGATCCTCTAAAAATTCAGAAGTTGTCTTCTCTGGATTTTTCATTATTGAATTTCCACTGACCTGCTGTCGCTGCTTTTTCTGTATCTGGAGAAGCCTTAGTGAAAATATTAAGCCTCTTTCCTACTTTGAGACTCCTATAAACAAGAAAAAGAAAAATGATATTTAGTATTTCACAACACTTCACAATTATGCCAAATTAAAAAAAAAAGAAAGCACAAAATATTCTCATGAAACTACCATATCTCTGGGGGAAAAAAAAAGTGAGATCGTGTCTCTCACTAAATCCTCAGGCTTTTAAGCTGTATTTATAGTTGACGTATTACTCTGTAACACAACTTCCCTAAACATTGCAATGTGTGAGAATGAGCATAAACTCAATGTAATATTTGCAGTCACTTTTCACCAAAGAAATTTGGAGTCTGAGTGAAGTTAAGCAGTATGAAACCACGGTACTTGAGCAATTTTACAAAGTTGCAGCAAGAAAGTGAATTTGGAGATTTCTTTTTTTCTGTATTGCACAATTCAGGAAGAAGAGGCAACAGCTAAATCAAACAATTCTGTTTTATTATATAAATAGCATTTCTGGAAGACGACCCTGCCATCTTTTCTCCTCTGCCACACAGCAAATGCTCAGAGGACAATTCTAGGATATATTTGAACACCACCACCTCGGTGCTTTCCTGACCATACTTTATTCTGACCATCTCTCTTTAACCATATTTACATTCAGCAGAGTCCCTACCCACTACCTGACAGCAGATGAACAGCTAAACAGACTGAACTTTAATATAAATAAAATGAAAAAATAACAAGTAATGCCTTGATTGTATAATGCAAACTGTAAAACAAATTACTGGGTCACTCTATAACCTTTCCTGGTTTCATAGGCTTCCACTGAAATTCCAGCAGATTCTACTTTTTATTATTCCTTATTCCCTGCTGCCCTAGCAACGAGTGCCTTTCCTGACCTTAAACTTCACCCCTCTCCTCTTCCTGCACATTTCTGATGGCCAGAACTACTACTGCAAAACCTCCTCTTGTCATATTACATTTACTGATGTAACCACCTTGGACTGGTTTCAGCACAGAGCAACCTCGTTACACAGGCCTAAAAGAATGTGGATTCGGGATTACATTTTCCTATCTCTGTGCCTAACTCCCTATAACATTGGCCCAAGATACAAGCCTGACTTGGAAGAACATTTATTTTAACAATGACTAGTTCAAATTACTATAAAGCAACATCATCCTTTTCTTTTTTTTTAAAATCTACCAACTCTATTTCAATATGTTTACATTTTCCTAGCCATTTACTTGCATATAAATCAATAAATAAACACAACTGTTCCACTTCAAGGCTCCAAGAGGAAACATAACGACTGCAGGTGGAGATAGGTTCTCTAATAGAGAAACATAATAAAATCTTTAAGGGATGGTTCCTAAAATTACATACCAAGTACAGCTTCATCACACAAAACGGGCAAGACAGCTCCTGGGACTTCACAAATTATTTAATAAATCTTCTCAAATATACCGTGAAATTTATTTTACCTTGCATTATTTTAATCAATAAGAACAATTTACAGCTTATTCTTTATAAAATAATATGCACTGGATAAGCGAAGAATTCACGTAGTTCAAGAAAGAGGAGTTACTCCAGAAATATTTCAGCAAATACGTCAAGTTCTTCTAATGACCGGGTTCACTTCTTTGGGAATTCTGCATGCTTTATATGGCTTAAGGGTGCCTGTGTTTCATTTTTTTTTAATAAATTACCACACTTTCTATAATATTTCTACTATACACAACAATAGACACCTCGAGCAAAGAGGGCAGAACACTGCACTTCTGCTCACCCATGGCTTTATGCCTATTTTTGCTTTACTTTTTTCTTAGATATCCAAATGCTGTTTTCAGCATTACCCACCTAAACACCAACCACCTCAGTTTCTAACCCCTCATCCCAAGTTCAGGAATGTGCAAGTCACTTGTAAAGCAGTTATCTTACTGAAAATGGAACTGCTGGAGAAGCAGTACATTGAGAAGCTGGGTAATCATGTGACTACCATGGGAAATCAAAGGAATGCAGGCATGAAAGCACAGTTTATAAGGCTAAAAATAAATAAATAAGAGCACTAACTTATTTCACTAAATAGTACGCTGGTCAGAAAAAGAGCAGCAAATCTCTCTAAAAAATGAAGTATTTTTAAAGATAGAACATTTTTTAAAGTTTTACATCATCATGTGGTAGTAAATCTTCAAAGCCTCCATCTAAAAATAGTTACCAAAGTGATATAAAATTACATCTTGCAGAAGGATGATGTAGTTAAATAAAACAAGACTGCATTTCAGATGATTAAAAAATGCTCAGTGCTAAGAGTTACTGACAAAAAGTGCAAGTTATTTCATTAGCTGGTTAACACTAACATGGTATCATACAATTTAATTTCAGTGCTGATAGTTTTTTTGTGGGAAAAAAAAGGCTAAAATGTTCTTTAAGCTTTGAAGAGTCATGAATTATGGTGACATGAATACTTGTGACTAAATTTAAAATGTCCTTTGGTAAGTTTTTGTATAGTCTGGGACATGGGAGAGAACACAACAGAAAATACCTTCTGGAGTCAGAAGACTGAGATCCGAGTTGTCCAGCCTTGATTCTTTTACCATCCTCTTCGAACTCCAAAGAAATGAGATTGGAGACCCTCACACCTCTCTGGGCTGGGGACTCTTTCTTAATTGTCATGTCTGAAATAACGTTGCTGAAATCAAAAACATGAGCACAGAAAGATCAACCAAAACAGCAAGGCAGGAAGTTTTATCTTGTGCATTTATAAGGCAAACTACTCCCTATCCCTATTCCGAACTATTTTATAAGCCTATAAAACAGAATTAGACATTCCTCACACACAGCCTTTTCTTTTCCCCAGTCATCAGATATGCAAGTCCAACCTTTTAGGCAAACTCATTGCTTGCATTCTACATATATAAATGAAAGGGACTATTTGAATCGATTAAACTTGCAACAAATTCTCTTTGAAATAATCTCCTTACTACCTAAAAAGAGAACTATCATTTCACACATATTAGGCATGTTTTACTCAAGTAAATGAGGAATTTCTCTGGATACAAGATAACAAGGATTTTAAATGACCGATTTCTGGACAGGAACCAGCTCCACTCAGGGCAGTGGAGCTGCCTCCACACATCAGCTGACACGGGTCACTCGTGTCACCCTGGTAAGTAGGTCACTTTTCCTGATCCCCTGCAACGTGACCCTGCACTGCACAGCTCCACGGCGGCATCAACAGGCCACATCCTCCCTCACAGTTCTGAAGTTAAAAATCCTACGTAAAGAACAAACACTCTGCTCTTTTCCAGTGCAGTTTGCATATAAAACCTCTCTGCTGCAGTCAGTTAGTCCCTTTAATTTGTATGTCTGCCACTTGGCAAGGCCCAAGCTGGTTATTTTCCCTTGTGTCTGCCCTCTTCTAGCTGCTACCAGGTCAAGCAAGTGCAGCCATCCAGAACAGCAATGCTCATGCTCTAAGCTATAAACTATGGGTCTGGCAGCTTAAGTCAAAAGAGATTTTAATACCAATAAATACTTCTGGAAATTGTAAAAACTAATCACCACAGCAACTCAGGGGGACTTTCTCTTCAGTCTTAGATGTGGTTTTGAAAGGCAGAACCAGAACAGCACTGCTCCTCAGGCATCTGCTCTGAACAAAAAGGCACCCGAAAGTACGTTGATGTTGGTATTTTACACTTAAAAGAAAGAAACACCCCCAACTTACCAGAACCTCTACATGGTAGAAGATGTTTATAAGGCGACTGCTGCCATCAGTGGCCTTCTGGGAGGCCAGGGACTTGAGAGGCCTCGCAGGGCCGGGCTAACACAACCCCTTAGGCCACAGTCACACTGTGCCCAGTCCAAGCTGGGCTTGGCAAAGCCCTGGAGGCTGCTGAGCTGCCCACAAGACGCTCCCCTCATGCTGCAACTGGGGCTATGTGGGGCTCTGTGCTGTGGGTCTCACTGCCCTACCAGGCGATTTGCACAGGCTGCTAACAGCACCTCACTGCTCATGGAAGCCTCCTGATGTCAGCACTGCGTTGCTGCAAGAACGTTAATGTTCTTACACAGGTTCCTATTTGCAATGAATGTTCAGATTTGTGTCTTCTACATTAACTACAAGCAAAGCCAAGGAGATATTTTGATTCCCTTCTGCAATGAAAAATGCCAGAGGACAAACTCATACTCCAGCTCCAGTGTCTACGGCGGTTGGGCAGCGTGTGCTATTAGCCCGTGTCCCAGCAGAAGGTTAAAAACATTCCTAAGTATTCATCCCTTCTGGAAAGATGTAGAGCTTTTATACCAAGTGGATTTTCTCTCTCTTTCCTAAATACCAACCAATAACCACAACACTAAAACCGAGACAGGGGGAGCTTAAGGTATACTGCAGCCTTAAGCTCTGATTCCATTTCTTCTGATTCACCCAAAACAGGAGCTGCAATCTCAACTGGCCGTGCCACTGGTTTTATTTTAATATACTGCTGTTGTAATTTCCATTGAGCGAAACTTCATCCCACACCGAGAAAAATAAATTCCTGTATCATTAATATTTTCCCCTCCTCCTGAACACGCTGTCCTCAACTGCGACAAAACAAGGCAAGGGAGAAGCCTGGGTGCAACAGTGACCTCTGGAGGACACATCGGATCCCAGAAAAACTCAATGCAGAGGGAAAACCCCAACAAGGCGTAATTTATTTCCTACCTTCCTAAGCCTCTGTAGCACTGCTCCAATTTGCTGCATCCGAGTGTTATATTAAATGATTCTAACAGTTGGGCAGATATCTCATTTTTAAATCGATTTTCAACTTTTGAATAAAGGATGAATTCATACTGGCTTTTTCAATTGTAAAACCTTTGAGAAGAAAATGAAAAGCTTAGCATCCCCTATACCCTTGTTGGGAAACAAAAATAAGGGCAAAACAGTCATGCTTGAATAAAAGAGATTACTTTCTGATATATTAAAAGCATTTCAGTCCCTTGGACAGGTTGACATATGCTGGAAGCTAAAGTTATGCCCAGGCAACCCTGCCTGCCTGGTACTGCTTTTTAGGAATCTTTTTTTCCCCCTTGCACTGAGCAGGAAGGGGAGAGCACAAAACTCACCTCAGAGTCTCACTGTGACAGGTCACCATTAACTAACTTAGCAGGTCCCCAAATCATCAAGAGTTGCTGCTCTTCCCACAGAACTCATCCACTGCTGTAGTTTCAAAATGTTCACCTTGCTGAGTACTAAGCAAACAAAGCTTTTCAGTACATAATGAAGATTAACATATATCCCCAGGTGGGAATACAGAAGAATTTGCCAATGCAAAGCACAGCAAACCAGCTATGATATTCCTAGAGGATCAACCAGGCTACCTACATGATGAAAATGCCTCTTTCTGACCGCAGACTCACCTGCAAGCATCTTATAGGACTTCATAATGACATATCTGAAGCCATCTAGGAACTACACAGCCACAACATGTGGGGACTCAAGCTTTTCAATTTCTGGAGAATTCAGGCTTTCTTTGAAAGCCACAAACCCTTTTCTGCTTCCCTTACAGTTTGCTTAGACACCTTCTGCCTAGAGCAGCCCGAGCTGGACAGTGTTTCAGGAGAAGAGCAATAGGGGATGAGGAAAGAGAGCCCTTGGTGCCTGGGGACAAACCAGCCACATCTGCGGGAGCACAAGCACCATGGGCACAGGGGCACATGAGATCTGGCTCTGCTCTTACTACTTTGATCAGTCTTAACAAGACCCCGACACTTTACCAGGGACTGAAGCAGGTCCCAGTTACACTTCAGTTGGTCATCCACAGGCTGCACCATTTCCAAGACATCCGTCTACTCTGCTCTTTTTAAAAACCCTAGTGATTTACATGGCATAATCTCACTGGTGATTACTAATAGAGTTTAATGAACATATTATTTATACAAAATATTTCCTTATTTATTATTCTTAAATTAAGAAGCGTCTCCTAACATTTTTGTACCTGTCAGCTCCCTAATCCCTCTTTAAAAGTTACTCATTTTAGCTCCAAAGCCCACGGAGACAAACATCTCAATTTCCTGAGATCCTTTATTTTCAGACTAAGAGGGGATTATTAAAAATTAGCATATATATAGCCTTTGGATGAGAGTACGGCTTGTGCATATTACCCAAAACCATATGTTCTTATTTCCCTTCCTCCTTAAATACCACAGACTTCACACATGTGGGGAGAGCTTCACCACCTGAACACCCATTAGCTCTCTCAGCAGAGAATTATGATACAGGCTACAGAGGAAGATGCACAGCTTCTCCCTCTTTCCTTCCCAACCTCTGAAGAACACACGTTCTGTTCATCAAAGTTGTCACTCACCAGGCACTGGGCTTCCCTTTCACCCCACCTTTCTGTAACCACCACACTCCTCCTTGTCTTCACTCACTTGCAAGGCAGATGTCAGCAGCAAACCTAACTAGTTTGCTGGCTAGGTCCAACTCTTGCAGTTCTCTATTTGCAGTTCACTAATAGATATACAAAGCAAAGATGAATTCTTCACTAAACCTCTACAGCAACCTAAAATAATAAATAGACCAAACTAAAATCTTGCTTTGGGGCAAATTCATTTTTACCAGTTGAAACCTCACAAATTAAAACTTTACATTGCAAATGGGCATAAATAAAGGCTACATGTTCCTATTCTGACGAAGACTGGATTTTCTGTTCCATTGACCATTTCATATGGACGTAACGATTTACTTTCTGAGCAGCTATCCGCATATTAGCTAAACAGGGAAGCAAAAGCCTGTCTTTAGCCACCCTCCCAAAGAAGGAGCAGTACGTGCAAGCGTCAGCTTCCAAACAAATGTTTCTCATCTGTTTGAAAGCCGCACTGGAAAGGAAATTAAGCCAAGAGATGAGTTTCTCGGGTTGACTGGAAATTTTTGAAAGGAAGGGTGGGGTTTTAGACTTGCTCTACTTCAGCTCAGCGAAGCTGTCACGAAAATTCACCAGGCCAGACAGAACGTCTGAAATGTCCACAAGTGCCTCCATTGTGAGACAACTTGAGAAGCCATGAAAAGCCCTCTGTAATTCTGCTAGCTCATCCAAGAAAACAAGGATCTTGGTCAATAGGAAATATCTATTTTTGCAAAAGCATTTTAGAATAAGAACGCTAAAGGTAAATGGGTATAACCAAATCAATGATATCCCCATTATGAGGATAATAAAACCAAAGTAACTTGTCCAAATGTATCTTTTAAGGTCCTTTAAAAAGTGAGAAGCCAAGCATCTTCAAGCTGAAACTACAAAATCAGAAAACTGGGTATGATTGAGAATATCATTCAATATACAGACCGTATATTAACAGTTCCTCCCTTCTTCTGTTTATCTGTAGTTTCTTCATGTCGTCTTAGTTGTGCAAGCAAATCAGACTCTGTCTGTTTCTTGTTGAGTGGTAAAGAAGAGGCGACGGCAGAAGCAGCTTCTATTAGTTCTTGTTTTAAAGACTTGCTTCTGTAAAAGACAAAAAATGTATTAAAAACACAAGAAAAGAATCCCCAGTATTTAAACTGTCATTTTCATTTCATGTCATTTTGTCTTCTGACAATTCCAAAATAACAGTTCCGCCTCATGCCAGTAATGGGAGGAAACTCGTCCCATGTTCCTCTACTCACCAGCTGCTAAATGACCTGGACAAACTGTTGCTCTTCAATCTGTGCAAACAAGAGCCCCAAGCCACTGCGGATTCCGAAGGGAAGCCGAGATGACCACAGAGGCACAGACTGCAGTGCTATAAACCTGACACAACACAGGGTGTGCAGCAGAGCACCCACAAGTAAGTCTTGATGCTGTTCTTAAAAGAACTTTTTCCTTCTCTCTTCAATTCTACCAGATTTCATGTGAACAGTAATATTTTCTCCCTCCTATTAAAATAACCTTCCATGGGAATGTGCTCATGCTACATTTCCAGAGCCCCCCTGTAGAAATAAGCAGTATACTGTAGAAAGCAAACCACCTTCTCCTCCAGATTCTCCCATGCACATTATGTACCCTAAATTCTCCCCAAATACTCATTTCTGCATCCAACAGCTTGTCTTCAATGATGACAAAGGCAATCTGAAAGTGAGGAAAACAAAAAGGAGGTGCATTTGTTCCACGTTACCCTTGGGCATCCTCTGCAGCTTTGGGGAGGGCACCACCTCTGCTGCCCAGGCCTTCCCGATGCTTGATGCTCTCGGCTCTTCTCAGCTCCCGGAATTTCTTCATGGAGCTCACTTCCACCTTCATGTTCCCAATGAGGTTCAACAGCTTCTGCTTCGGGGTTTCTGCCGAATCCCTCGGACTCTCCATTGCCGTTTTGGGGGCGCTGTCTGCAGAAGGGGTCGGTCCATCCTCCTTTGTGGACAGGACGGTGCTGGTGCTGAAGAGTTTCTGTATTTTGCTAGATAATATAGAAAAGGTTAAAAAAATAAAAAAAAATAAAGGAAATAGAGAAAAAAAAAGCAAAATCACAAACAGGCTGATCCAAGGCCGAATTTTGTTAGCTTACAGAAAAGCATTAGTTACAACTGCCTGGGCTTACTTATGCACAAACTGAACTAGGAACTCAAACAAGTACTTTTTGTTCTCCGGGGAGGGCTAAAGGCAATATTTATAACTCTCAACCATTTCTGGCTTCCTCTGCACAAAATCATGAAAGCAACTTTATTTCCTCCACAAATAAACCGAGATTAAAGCACGAACTGAAGCAAAACTGAAGAAAAATTACCCTACATTAGGTAGCAGACTGAGAATTTGAATTCCCCATATTTACCACAGCAGCTGGCTTTATTCCAGATTACAGGCTGTGACCATGTGAATTTGTGTAACCACGTGAATTTCAGTGAGTCGTATGCACTTTTGTAAATCTAGACCTCAGGTGTGTCTAAAATATATATATGTATTTATATAGCTTGAATATATACACACACTGGCACCTGATACTTAAATTCACTGGTACTACAGAAAATACATGTAAGTATTTAAAGCCATGCACCAAAGAAACCAACTCCTCACCCCTTTCAAAAAAGATCTGGCAATAACCAGACCATACACACACCTTTCCGTCCCACACTGTTTGCTGTCTGTAATCTGATATTTGGGAAATATTCCTACCAAGGAAACAACCATCTGCATTCCCTGTGCCCTGCATGATACCAGCCAAACATCTGTGCAGCCATCAAGGAGTGGAGCCTGCTGCAAAATAACCAACCCTGAGGCAAACAGAAAAGGTATCCTGGTTATTTTTCCACCTGGAATATCTCCTTCAACCAGTTCACCATATCCCTCCAGAGAAGTTCCTCCTGCCACAGGATGGGCAGGGATACGATGCCAGGGATGGGAGGGAGCAGGTTAAGATTTGGCTGAGACGCAGGTGCAGCTGCTCCCTCTGGAAAAACACCCCACCAAATTCCAGCTATTCCCAGCAACACTTTAGAGGTAAGCGTCTGAATATTTCAATCAAAAGCTATTTTTTGTTTTACGAGCATCGTCAGGTTGCTAAAAAACCCACAATGGCATGTTTATTTTGCAATGGAATATTTGATTCCCACGGGCCTGAAGCGATTTTGACGCTTCCTTCCTCCTCACACTCACATCCCGAATTTGGCCAAGGGACAAAGAGAAATGTGCCACAACCAGCAAGCGCCAGGTTATTGCCTCAGTCACTCTGCGCTTAACCAATGAACAGTGTCAAGCTGGCAGCTCCAGGCCCTAATTCCAAGGGCAACGAGAACCTGAAGGAAAAACCTCAGTGCAAGACTGAGAGGGATGTGGAGCTGCTGGAGAGAGTCCAGCGCAGGACTACCAGGATGATCAGGGGCTGGAACATCTGCCCTATGAGCAAAGGCTGAGGGAGCTGGGCCTGTTCAGCCTGGAGAAGAGAAGGCTGA
>JAUBOD010000939.1:184782-197469 GCA_032353885.1 Nothura maculosa
TACAAATCAGCTTCTGTGGCACTGTGGTCCTGTATGTTGCCTCAGCTAAGCTGAGCTCCTAATAGTCTTACCTTGCAGTTGGTCTGGGCAGCACAGACACACTCCAGCACAACTTGCTTTCTCACTATTATCTGCACTTTCATATCACTTCCGTTGCCCTTCCCAACTCCTAAGAAGAAAAAGTTGCATTATACCAGAGTGCATATGTAAGTGGCAATGAAAGGCCAGTGCAGCCCCACTTGAATGTGTCTTTCCAAAGGCCTTGCAACAGATTTTAGGAACTCAGATGCTCAAAGCAGCTCAAATTTCAATGGTGGAAAGCTCTCCTTTGACAGAGCAGCAAACCCTGCTAGGAGGAACCTACAGGCTCCAGATCTACTTGCTGTGGACACGAACAGTGGTTTAGGACCTCCCCCCAGGAGTGGGCAGTGCCAGAGCTTGTGCTCAGCCTTTTGCCAGGATTACAGCTCTCAAGGCACTATAGGAATATAATGAGGCTGAGGAACACAAGGGCATCCAGCTCCATATGCTGCCAGCCTCATGTGATAACAATCCCCCTCCCAAAGCAGACCAGGTTTGATGTGAGCCACCGTTTGACCTAGACACCCAGAGAAAGACAGAACACAAGAGGTGGGGTACAATTGCATTCCAGGGTGCCTCTCACTGCACTTCAACATTTCAGCTATTTGAATTCTCAAATCTTAACATGTTTATGCACCTATCACGGGCTTAGGAAGAGAGACAGTGCAGAGTTCAGTGCCTGTACGAGGAAGCTATCACCAGGTAAAGGAATGCCCAAATTCAAGAGTTCTTACCATGTATAGAGTGGATTTTGAGGTTTTTTATTTTGAGTTGTCTCTCTGGTGGGAGTTTCAAGTTATACTTGTTTTTCAGGATCTCATAATACCCCACATACCTACTCTGCAATGCAAAAAAACCCAGACACATTATGTACAGCTTGTGCACCTCAGACTGGTGCCAGTCAAAAGCAGAATTTAAGAGATCTCCAAGTTTGTAGCTCATTTAAGTCTATTACCAAGTATAAAGTACTTGGTTAGTCTCTTCCCCCTCCCCAGCTCAAGGAAACCTTTATCAGGGGTCTAGACAGGTTGAACTAAGTTTTAAACAGTGTAACTGGAATTTCAGAGGAAATCTATAGCTTTGAGTCCAGCAGAAAGTTTGGAAGCTTGGAATACAGGTGGAAGCTACAACTCAAAGCTGTCAAGAAAAGGGCTTAAAAGCTCTGGGGTGGTTTGGCCACTGCTACTGGGCCTAGCCAGGCTTACCTGGGAGGGAGTCTCAACTCCTTGGAATTTGGTGCTGGTACTTCTATCAGTTCTTCTCTCCCCAAAGTAGTCCAAACTCTCCTACATGGAGAGATTGCATTTGTTAAGACTCTCCCACCATTCCCCTTCTCATACAGCAGACAACAGCACAGTTGTTTTTAATTCAAATCTAGTAACAGTTTAAGCCAAGCATGCAAGTGAGAGGTAGACAACAGCTGTCTTAGTATCTTAGGAGAGTTTAATTAGATCAAGAATTAAAGACAGACACATTAGGCAGTGCTCCACCTAGGAGGCAGCTAAGGATTTCCAGCCTTCCAAGGGCCTGAACTTACAGATGTTTCTACACCAACTGCTCAGTACTTCTAGCCTAGCCCAGAGTTAATCACTAGTCTGCATCTCTGCAGACTAAACCCAGCAAAAAGGAAGAGGCCAGACTGACAGACGTGCCCCTTGGACAGCCCAAGGTGACCTGGCCCTTCAGCAACCCAAGGCTCCAGGGCAGTGTCCCAGGTCTGCTAGACCAGCACAAACCCAGCCAAGTGGTTCCCCATCCTTCTCCCATTTCCCAGAAGGGCTTCCTGCAAATGCTGCCAGCTAAAGCGCGGCCACCAGCAAGTCCTGATGCCTCTCACTACCTGAGGGCAGGGACAGCAAGGAAGCAAGAACTGCACAGGGCTGCTTAAAAGAAAAGAAGCTACTAGCTTTAGCCAAGCATGCTCAAAAGCCACCTAGAGCAAGACTTCATTTTAAACATCTCAGAACCCAAGTTCTATTTTTTATATTCTATTATGTCTTACCCTTTGAAAGGCTTCAAAGTTCATATCCTATCCAGCTCTACCCTCCCAAACCTCTCACCAGAAAGAGCCTTTGTCAGAATGGAGTTAATGTAGTAGCTGAGTTCTCAGAAAGCTTTTTTCCAGGGACTATTTACAATATCACCTTTTCAATAGAGGCTTTCTGCAGAACAGTAGTGCAATCCACCAGTTAAATACCAAAGGAGCACTTGGAAGACCAAAAGAGGTGGAAGAGAAACATCCTTTTTTACCTTTGCACTCTCAAACTGGTCACTGTCTATGAGCCAGGTACAGACCATTGTTCCAGTCCTGCCTGGAACGGGAGTGAGACATTAAACTACAGCAATTTTCAAATGTATTTATGATGTTTTACAAAAATGAAATTATAAACAGCAAGATGGAAGAGAATGAAATTAGTGACACTGAGTAAAAACCAACTTATTCCTCTCATAAATGGCTTAAAGATAAAACCTAGCAGTTGACTATGGCAAGAAACATTTGCTCCTTGAAAGCAGGACTCACAACTTTAATTATCAGATATTTAGGAAGCTGACCTGGATCTGGGGCAGAAAGCAGAGTGCAGTATCCCACATTAGATGAACTGTGGGCTGGTATCTCCATCTCTGCAAGTCAAGGTACTTTTCTGCCTCGACTGCTTTCCAACCTGGCTAAGGCAGCAATCATGCAAGGCTGCTACCAAAGATGGTCTAGATGATGCTAGACCATCAGTACACAGAAGACTTCATCCCTAAGTATCCTCCTGCTTTAATCCAAGTACTCAGAGTAGTAAAAGCAGGTGGTTGAAGATGGGCCGGATGCATGCAGGATAATTTGGTTTATTTGCACACATTTTGAAAGCTGCTGCACTACTCCAGACTGCAGAAAGCACCTGCAAGTCACCTCACCTGCCTTCACCACCTGTGTCCTGAGGAGCATCTTCTGCTCCCCTTATCACAAGGCCTTGTGCATGTAAGGTTCATCAGGACCCAGGATACTGCCATCCAAAAATCCTACAGCTCCAGCGACATTATCACACAGGATACTCAGTCTAGGTGACAGGCCCTCTGGAAGCTGCAGCAGTTCTACACTTCTGGAAGAGGCAGCTTCAGTGCCTCTCTGTCCCCAGCCTCTATCAGCTGGGACAGGATGGCTAGAAGTCACTGAAAACCATTTTAGAGACCAGTTCAAGAACTCATTTGGTCCACTTAGAAACAGAGGTGCACAACACTGAGCAGGCAGCTTTATACTAATGCTATTTGCAGTGTTAGCATGAGATGGGTTTAGTGTAGCTGGACAAGTGCTAGTCACACTGGCTTGAAGCTCCACTTGCACTGCTTTGGTTTCAGTAATTTGTGACATGCCCAGAAGACAGGTCCTACCTTTGCCTCCTTTGCAGTGAATGGCTACAATGTTCTTTTCATCGTGGCTCATCCACTCCCGGACACTGGCAGTGAACTTGAGCATGTCCCTGAACACGAGACATTAGTGTGGGTGAGATCCCATATAGAACCACTGCTGCCCTATTTGTTTTTTTTTGTTGTTTGTTTATTTTTGACAATACTCACTCTAGCCCTGGGACATTGTGGTCATCAATGAAGATCCTCTCCACTCTGTAATGGAAGTACTTGGGGTCATAGCCTTTTTCACCTTGGAGGGAAAAAAAAATCCAGGGTTATACCAGGAAAAGGAATATGTTTGCAACAGAAGTGTCTTTAGACCCCTGACTGCTGGTATGTGCATATATTTAAGAGTTCAAGTACAGTGGTGATTGATTCAAGGAGTAAATATATGAGCAAGTTTGACTGGAAGCCAGGCTATTTCTCCACCACCATCATCCTCCTTTCATTAGGAAGTCAGAGGTCATCTACAGAGAAAAGCAGCCATTCCTCCCCAGAGAGGCTACATGGGGATCAGAGTTAGGGCTCTGAAGCAGTCAGGGTCAATCCCTGCATCAGTCACCTACAGGCTCTTGAGGAGCTACTGTGACCTCCTCCATGACCCTTCCTCTCCGTCTTCTCTGCTGGCTAAGAGGCCAGTTTTGCCTCTATAGGGCTTGAATGACAATTTTGTGTCATAACTTTCCAGATTCCAGCTCCAGTGCTCTACTATTTAGCTGTGAATAGGCTACAGAACAGCTATTTTGTGGCCTTTCTCATTACTTCAGTCACCTCTTGGGGGGATGGGAGGGTCAGGGGAAAACAGGTCTCAACTCTTCTTACCCCATTATAAACCCTCCACTAAAACTCCCCCAAATTACCCTCTAGTTCCTAGTCTATCTACAGTACAGTGTTGCAGAAGATGGAAGCAACTGTTCAGCATGGGCAAGAGAGTCTGCAATGCAAGGCACTGAGGTTGTCGTGCTTGCATGACCTCTAGATGCTCAACATCTATAGTCTCTTAGAAGGCAGAAGGCACTGGTAGGTCCTTTGATGCTTTTGATTTGAAGTTCTTGGAGACCACACTGCCTGCATCACATTTGAGAGGCTTTCCATTTAGCTGCTAACTGTATATGCTATATTGAAAGGCTAATAAACATACTCACTGCACAGGTTGTAGACTTTGTAGTGGTCTTTGTGTTTGGTGTCCAAAAATCTTGCAACTTCCTGGAAAGTTAACAAGACACTGATTGCAAGTTCAGAGTAGTTAGTGCTTTATTCTTATTTTTACTGCCCCCTCACACTTTTTCCTGGTGTAATCAGCAACCACCTAAGCAAACAGCACGCAGGCAACAGGCTTTTATAGGCCAGCTGCTCAGCTTCTTGTCCCTTCTGAAAGCTCTGCTGTGACTATCCTCCTTTCCCTCATTTCTGCTTAATATAAGGCAGCACTGCTTCCCAAAAGCCAGAAGTGCTGGCCTCACGTCATTTAGAGGATCAGATAGTGTGAGTAGTCGGAACTATGGTTCTGAGACAAAACAGATTTGATTCTGAGGTTTTCACCGGTGTTCCCCCCAAAAAGGAAAAAAAGAGCACAAAATATGCCCACATTCTGCTGTGCTGCTCATGCAAGTCAGAGACTGCTATTTAATCACTGCAACCAGCAGGGCTACAACTTGACAATCTAACCCACACACAAGTTGCTGAAAGTTCACCTAGGAGTGAAGGTGCATTCAGAAACACTGAACTTGCCAAGAGAGAGGAGCTTCTTACCTTTATTGGGTTCCTATAGAAAGACTGCTTCCCTGAAGATGGAAATGACATGGCAATAATACGATCTGTGGAGAAAACAGGCAGTTCAGAAGACAGCATAACCTATCTCAGGTATAAGAACTGCCTGCCCATTTCTGATATGTTTGCTGTGCATTTAGCACAGCTACAGCAGGATCAGCTGTTTATATGGAATGGAGCCTTCCTGAAGGATCAACTACCACTTAGCAGTCTCCATAGGATCACAGATGCAAAAGCAGCACAGTAGGCCAGTCAACAGCTTCTTAACTCAGTTTCCTAGACCTCAGGGGAAATTTACCATTATGTATAGCATATAAAACCTCTCTCAAAAGGCTGAGAATCTTTGAGAAGGACAGAAGAATTCATATCCTGAAGTCCCAAGGAAGGGGAGGCCAGGTTTTAATATGCAGTTATATTTCACTAGTCTACTGAAAACACTTTCTTGTACTTCATCTGTGTTCAATTAACACCAATTATTGCAGTTAAGGGGATATTACAGGCTGCAAGGTGCCATTTGTTCCTACAGGAGTTCTACAAACCAGTAATGTAAGTGAGATCCAGATCAAAGCCATCCTTCATGTAACGCCTTTTGTTTTCTGAGACCTGCCGGAAAGGAGCAGAGTTAGGAGCAGGGTTAAGGACTGCCAAAGATCAGCCAGTGTTGCCTATTTCTAGGCAACACCATTCACCTGGACTTCGAGGTCAAGTCACGAACAGTAGAGCCTCATTTGGCTACAGCAAATTTAACACTAACTGCAAGTAGCCTTTGTTACTATAATTAATAGCAGCTCCACAGAGAAATTGTGCTCTGAAGCAAAGTTCATTCTAATGGAAGGAATGCTGCCAGCTCTGGAAGCTGCAGCGTGAATCTGCCATGGGGAGGACAGTGTCTAGGGGAAGGAAGGAGAGTTACTGGCAGCATTACCAAGACTGCTTGTTCCCAAGTACATAAAAAGACTTGAGCTACACTGAAGCTGGAGACAGAACTGCAGCACCCTGTCAATGACACAGGGACACAGCTTAAGCAACACTACCAGTGTCAAGCCAATGGTCTGTGGGCAGTCTTGCCACTCATGTTTTAATTAACGGACATGTGGGGAAGAAAATAAAAGGTGCAAATAGCAGGAGTAGGCTGGGTGTGTTACCAAGCCCACTTACCATCCTCCTGGTCACCACTTCGAGTTGCTGCTTTTGCGAAGCGAGGCGGAATATTCTTATGAGGATGACAATGCGCAGAACTCGGAGGATGGCGACCATCCTGCACGGGATTCAGGATCAGCGGGAGAGGAAGGAAAAGCAGGAGTGAGCCGAGGTGCAGAGGCATTTTAGAGCTATTTAAAAGTTGTTTCAGAAGCAGCTTAGAGCTTTATTTCACATACAAAACTAAAGATGTCTCATACTGATCTTTGAGAAAAGATAATAAGCTTGGAGAACACACGGGTTTATTGTTGAAGGTTTTGGGGACACATCTACTGAAGAGCTCCAATAGAACCAGGCAGCACCCTACCTGTCTGAACAGGCTTTTACTGGAATTTCTGTTGAGCAAGTAACAAGTTCTCCCAGTACTCATTATCTGTTATTAATCCTGAGTTTTTGTTCCCTGTTCTCAATCGACATGTAGGTATAAATAGCCACCTGAAAAGCAGGTGAAAAAGCTGGGCAGGCTGTGCATCAGGCCTTAACTAAGAAATGTGAGACCAGAGCAGCACAAACCCCATGTTTAATCTTTCAGCCATCTGATCAGATGACTTAGCTTTGAGGAACTTTGAACTCCTGCTGAACTTTGAGGCAGACAGGATGCTCATGTGAGTGGTTCTACAGAACTGAACAGAAAAAAAATGCTTTTACTGATCCTTAGGTGCTAAGGCAAATAATTTCTTACCTAAGGAGGTATGCAGCAGATGCCCATATTTCAGGTCATGACATAAGAATCTTACTACTGAAGTATTCACCTAGCAGAACCTTAAGTACAGGGGAAGCTGTTGAAATTTATTTCCTTATTTCTAGGGGAAAGCAGCATGTTTTCTGCTGATATACAGCAGAAATCAGGAGGATAATGTTGTCCTGGACACCAAGGTCAAGTCTTCATTTCTCCTATCTGCCTCCAAGCTCAGGATCACCGTGGTATTGTCTTGAGAGCTCCCTTGAAACTAGTAGCTAAGCAAGGAGATGAAGGAGTGGCAGAATAACAACTCCAGAGCCTTTCTCCCTTGACTGAACTGCTCTTGCAACAAGGAGCCCTGTGTATCTGTGGAATTCACCTGGTTTGTTTTCTGTCCTTTAAGAGCTAGTGCTTAACTAGCTGACTTCCCAAACAATCACCCAGCTCTCATTTTTCACATCATGCCTCTTTAAAGGCCAGGTGACTTAGGGAAAGCATTTTTCTGTACATCCAGTGGCCAGATAAGCTTTTAAGAGACAAAGTTATTTCCCACGCTGGTGCAAGTCTGTCTTACTGCTACCTCAAACCTAGCACAAGTTATAAATTAATCCAAGACAGGTTTTCTTTTTCCATCAGGAATGGACTCCTGGCACAGGAGTGCTACATCTCATCAAGCTAGAGGAGTCAGATGAACCAATTCAAGCATATTTCCATAGAGAGTTTATAGCCTCCTTTCCCAGCAGAGGACTGGAACTTCAGCACACACAACTGGGAGGCTTTTGCAAAGACAGGATCATCCAGTGACTCTGTTTCAAGATCCATTGGATGGAGATCCTCCCTCATTTTTCCCCACTTCCATGTTCCCTTTGCTACTATATTCCAGCCTTTCTCTCTATCAGTTCACTTCAGGCTCTCCTATCTTCAGTGGGGCTGTGCTCCTCAAAGCTTGAGGCAGCAGCACATTTGCTGGCATCACTGTTCACATCAACCCAAGCAGTATTTTTCAGTTTGTCCCTGCCTTTGAAACAGAGACAGTCTGGAGTAGAACTAAAGACCAAAACTGAGTCTCTCTCCTCTATTAGCCTGTCCTGTGAAATAACACTGCCCTCATTTGCAATACAGTATGTATCACTCCTAGCTTTAAGGTGTCCCAGGAAAGTTTCTGCAAGATATCAGTAGGTGACTGCACATTTAGCAGCTCTCATGCTGCTCTTACCTTGGTATCTGCTCTGCTTCAGCAAGGTCAGAGAAAGAGTATGTCATGTTGATTAACAGAGTGCCCACCACAATGAATGCGTCCAAAATATTCAGCTTGGACTGGAAGTAGTTCTTGAAGCTGAAACAAGACAACTTTTAAACAGATTTCCCCATAGCTATCAAAAAACCTCCAGCATAGGTTGTATGTACTTGCTAGTAGTTGCCCACATATTCAGATTAAAACCTATACCCAGACTAAAGTCCACCCTGCTCAAGGGATAGCAATGCTGATACAGTTTTCAGGTGCTCCCTTGTAGCAAAAGCCTATTACTGATTACCCTACAAGAGAGCAATAGCTGAGGCAGAGGACAAGACCCTTGCCTGTGACCAGGCAGTCGGCCTACAGAATAACCCACTAACACTCCCAAGCTTAAATTATTGTTCTGAGATTAGTTTAAGGTCTTGCCATGCTGACTTAAGCCTTTGACCAGGTCTTACCCTTCAACAAACACTCTCAGATGAACATCAATGAGGAAGAAGAGTGCTATTGCCAAGGAGACACCTTCAAGAATCTCTCTAACATCCCTTCTCTTCCCATTGAGGGCCAGATCCGCTATCACAACTGCGATGTCCACAATGATGAGCACAACTCCAAACACTCTGCAAGAAGACACAGATCAGCTTGGTAAGTTGAACACAGTTACTGACACAGCTGAGGAGCACAACCCTGGATTCATTTTACACTGGGACAAGCATGGGGTTTCTCATACAAGCCTCAGGTCTGCTTGTGCAAGCAGCTGAACTCAGCACTGCCTTTTTGAAGCAACCTGCCAGAACGGCATCGTGCACACACTGCTGCTTGCTCCCTGCTCCAGCTCAGCTGGAGTTACTAATCAAGGATTCCACAAATATTTGCCAGTGCTGCAGGCCCAAAGCACACAAGGATCAGTGTTTTTGAAGCTTGCTCCTCTCCCACTCACAAGGTCAGGCCCTCCCTCGCAAGGCGCCCTGTGGGGAGGCTTACTTTGTTTCAGCACACAGCTGACCAGCTGGCTCTTCAAGAGCTGCCATGCAACTCAGGGGAAGCCTTTAAGATCTTTTACCCAGTAGCATTCAGTCACCTGATTTTCTGCTCTTCCTAGAGAATGTAGTTATACCTGCGATTTAAGCTTCCTTTCTCAATCATATTTCCCTTTTTGAAGTCACTTTTTAAGGAGAGAGACAAGAGATTCAATAACTTTTAAAAGCAGCAGATTGGTGTCACTATTTTCAAGAAATCCCAAGTTTATATTCTGCTAGAAGTAACAGCTACATCTAACTCCCCCTATACCAGGGCATACATAATTTTTACCTGAATCCAAAGGACATCACAAACGGAGATATTTTTCTCCTAATGGTACTGTAAGAGAAGGGAACAAGTGTCAGGATAGATGACATTGTACTACGGTTTTTAGTATCAGTATTAAATACTGATACTTGAAGAGCAGTGTTGCTGCAGTACTTTTGAGTTGTGCATCACAGTATTTAATAATTCAGTTAACTTCATTAAGTTAAGGCAGTCTTTGAAAATAATACTTCATACATTTCCTAAAAACAGTATTTAAGTATTCTAGTCTTGGAGATTCATTCACAAGCACCAAATTCTTGCTTTAATTAAGCATTAGGGTAAGTTTATTCTAGAGAGTGATTTGCTGGACTGCTCTACTCAGGAAACTATCTGCTTTTTCATTTTAATTTTATACTCATATTTTTTTTTTTGAGGCAAACAAGGCACCTGGCTTACTTGGAACAGCTGTCCCGTTCATCATCCTCAGCACGACCATCATCAATCTTGACAGTGGCCTCTTGTGGAGGGCTGGCAAAGGAAGAGCACAAGATAATACAGATGTCAACTTTATACATTGCTGCTCCCCACTGTTTCATAGCAGGGATGGTTCCTTATTCCTAACCAAGAAGTGAGCAGCTGCTTGGGCCTCAGCACAGCCACAGTATCTGGGGAGAGGACAAACCTCCCTGTGTGTCAGCATGACAGGAGCCCTTGGCTTATACTGAGATAATTCCACTTAAGAAAACAATAAAATCATCTTTCTGTAGCATAAGGGAAGAAGCAGAGCACTCACCCAACAACTGGCAAGCGAGTATCATGACTGACTGACCTTACAACAGTCAAAAGGCACCTCAGCTTGTTGGATCATCTCATTCCTTTCAACTGCTCAGTGACCTGGGCTTGTTAAGAAGCTGCCTCCTCTTTCCCTCCCCATCTTCACTTGGGGGAATCTAAGTGAGATTTTTTGGGAGAATCAAATAGTCACTGAAGAAGCATAGTTGATCAAAGAGTCTGCTGATGCCTCCAGTGCCTAGCCCACACTCTAGATGTGTAGGAAACGTGCAGATGCAAGATTACTTCAGAAAGTAAAAAAAAAACCAAAACAATGCTATTTTAGTAAAGTACTTGCTCAGAAAGTGAACACTTGCATCAGGAAGGAGCCCCAGCACAGAAGTAGTTTTGTGCAGAGCAGGATATCAGACCGGAAACTGGAAGAGCAGAGCAGCCGAGTTAGTGCTAGGACAGCACTTCTGTCCGTGGCTGCCTGCCATAACGGCCTTAAAAAGGTCTCCTCAGTTCAAGTTTTCATTCAGTCGTTGGAGGAAGAGAAAAACAAATCGCCTTGAAGGCCCCAGGATGAATCCAGAGAAGGTGAAGAGTAACATCCAAAGCCAGAAATTTGTATTTCAAACTTTCCTGCAAAAATGAGACTATGCTGAATAACAGCACGGCCACAGCAAGTCACACTGTCTCTGGCATCACTGCCATCTGTGCAGGAGCAGCTGTGTGTACACACGTTCAATATTGATGCTTCCATGCTGCTCTGAGGCAAAATCAAGTGTTTTGGAAGCGTTAATGTGGCAACTCAGAAGATCCAAGTATTCTTCATCCTTCCCAACAGGCCCACATACTGGTGGTGTTTCTGCTGGGTGAAACATCCTTGTTTTTGTTAAAGCCTGATGACTTGTTACATCCTACAGGCCCAGCAACCAATGCTAATATTGCACCACCTGCATTCACACGAGGCTAAGGAAGAATGAAAGGTTCTCCCCTCTTCCAAGAGATTTTCAGTGTTTAAACTGTTTTTCCCCTTCTTATCTCCAGTGTCTACAGACACGTTTCCTCCCTTTTTTCCTGCTGTAAGAGATGTGTGGCCTTCAGCTGCTGCTGAATGTTTTTAAAGGAAGATTCACCTTGAAATTCCTACTTAACACAAGCTGGAATGGTTAAAAGCACCATTTAACTGCATGTTTCTGCCAGCACAGGATTTCTGCTGCAGGTCACGCAGCAAGTTCTGCCTTCCCCTTCCTGCTCAAGGGGCCAGGATTGCCCACACACCGAGCACCCAATGCTGTCCACCCAATGTGCCATGGAGTTACAACGTCCATGTGCCTTCAAGCGCCCAAGAACATGGATTTCTCCAGGTCTCACCAGGCAGGTGTGGACCTCAGGGCACAGCTTCAGACATGCAGAGGGGCATCGGTCACTTGAAGGCTTGTGAGCAGCAGAATTAGCCATTTGGGGTATTAGAAACACCCACTAAGAGCCAAGCCTGGTACATGGACCCACCAGAGAGCTTCCACAGCAGGTGAGGCAGAACCCAAGACACTTGCTCAGCACAGCTAAGGGGCGGCAACTTTTACATCTAATGAAGAGCTGCAGTTGCCTTGCGCTTGGAAGCCCAGTCTTTCACCAGAGAAGAAACCAGACCACAAGCCCAAGCACATGGTTTCCAGCATGCTCTCATGGGAGGAGAGCTCCGGATAAGGCTTTCTCCATACTCTCATGGGAGGAGAGCTCCGGATAAGGCTTTCTCCATACTCTCATGGGAGGAGAGCTCTGGATAAGGCTTTCTTTGGAATGAGCCCATTTTGGACACCTGCATCTCGCCTATGACCTAGGCTGAAATGAGCTCTGTCCCGGGTTACGGCACCTGGAAGGGAGGCACACGAGGATGCCCTCAAAGGGACCGTTCTCCATCCACGCTCCACACACACAGCACAAGGCTCTGCTCTGAGAGGGACCAGGGAATTTAAGGGCTGAGGAGAGTGGAGGAAGGTGTTGCCACGAAGGGAACTGGTGGCGATTCCCGAGGGCCAGCCTGGCTGCCACGCGCTGCCCCATGCAGCCGAGCCCTCTGCTCCCCAGGAGCAGCTCGGGGCGGTAACCGGGATCCCCGAGGGCTCCCTTCCCTAGGGATAGCGCTCCCGAAGGACGGGACGCAGGGGAGGGGACGCGGGGCCGGGCGCTGAGCGGGGCTAACGGAGCCGCGGGCTCCTCGGGGCCCGCGCGGCGCCGCAGGCCGCGTCCTCAC
>JAUBOD010000939.1:221682-232708 GCA_032353885.1 Nothura maculosa
TCCTCCTCACATGGAGATGGAACTGCCTGTGTTGCAACTTGTACCCACTGCCCCTTGTCCTGTCACTGGCCACCACTGAGAAGAGCTTGGCCCCTTCCTCCCTACACTCTCCCTTAATGAACTTATACATGTTAATCAGATCCCCTCTCAACTTTCTCTTCTCCAAACTCAACAGGCCCAACTCAACTCAGTCTCCTCATACGAGAGATGCTCCATTCCCTCAACCATCTTCCTTTCCCTCCGCTGGACCCTCTCCAGAAGCTGCAGGTCCCTCTCCCCCGGAAGGACGGTGACCGCGGCACAGGAGCAGCGGAGCTACGTACGCGAGCAGTGCTCGAGCGAGCACGGGGACGTCTCGGTCGGCGGCCCGGCGCAGCGCGCTCCGCCCGCCGGCGACGTGGGGCACTCTCGGACGCGCTCGCGGACGCCGTCGCCGCAGGTCACGCTGCACGCGCTCCACGCCTGCCACGGGCTCCACGTGTCTGCACACACACAAGCAATGAGCAACAGCGCCCGCTGTGCCGCCGCCACAGAGAAAAGCACTTGGCGGTCGTCGCTTATGTAAGAAAAACAGCAATAAATAGGCAGACAAACTGCAATATCAAACAAGCAACATGCAGGGACATGCTCCGGTACCCATCGGAGTTGGGGGCAAAGCTCTCCCGTTTCTTCCTCTCCTTGCTCCGGCGCCAGCCACGCTGCACTGCTCCGCTAACCAGGCCTGGCAGGATCCGCCTTGAGCAAATGGAAATTATCCCACAGATCCGCTCAGCAGCTCGGTAATTTATATATTCATAGGCTCCAATTCCTACCTGACAAATACTGGTTTTACACCGGGATAACCTCATTGACTTAAGTGGAGTTATTCCTGATTTATATGGGCATGAAAGGAGGATAAGCCTACAAGGCCTAATGAAAAGGCAATATTGTTTTTCCTCTTATTATCTTCTTAGCACATGAATGTGTTATTGAACCATTTATTTGACAGCTTACAGGTCCCTCTTGTTTTATGGCTTATGGTTAGGCAATTAACTCAAGATGAAAATTTGAGGGTTTATTTATTTATTTAAAGAGGAGACAGGCTCAGGTTTTAATGTTCATTCAAATATTATCATTCTTTAAAGTAATGAGATCCATTTTTTGCTTAGATAACATCCTTATCCAGTGTTCAACACTCAAACTTCACAGCAGTGAGAAGCCACAGACAAGAAGGGACTGTTTCTGGCAAGAGCTGAAAGCTGCAACACTGAAGCTGGACTATTACTTTAAATTCCAAAACAAAGTCTAGGGACAATTTTTAGAGAGACAGAGCCATGTGGAACAGATATGCTGGGAACCCTCCTATGGGTCAGATGACTTCAATGGTCTGGCTTTGAAAAGCATCAGAAATAAAACAAAGGTCTACGCCCGATTATTCCATTTAGCCGCTCACAGATAAAACAGAAAATCAGATAAATCATACAAAGTAAATTAGGTTTGTTAAAGCCTGCTCTTTTTTAACAGTTTATGATGCTGCTCCTGCCAATGCAGGTCATGGTATTTGATTTTATTACTTGCTCGTTTTGCTGCCAGCGCAGCACAGAGCGCCTGATCAGGGAGCAATTCACACTGCTAAGGCACTAGAGAGTGTTTCATGCCTGGCAATGGCTTTATGATTTCTGTATCGGCTGCTGTGTTGCTCATCATTTTTAAGGTCTCTATCAGAAACAAATGCAGCTGTGTTTTAATAAATATGAAATTTTGACTGCCTTGGGCCCTATCCTACAATTTTTTGCTGGTTTGCCAGTAAGTAGAAAGTTCCTATAAGACCACAGTGCCAAAGGACCAGTGGGGCTGCTCCTGCGTGGGAAGTTATCCATGTGCACTGCAGGATGGACGTGGTTCCTGCCACTGCAAGGTCCCTTCAGCCACTGAGCAGTTACCAGTGCGGGCAGCAAGAAAAGCAACCAGAACAGTAGCCCTTCAAGGGCCTGCTGATCCCCTCTCTAAAATGCTCCACGGCACCACGATTTTTGGGGTTATCAAGACACTTCTTTTGCTCTCAGTATCATGGAAGAGTCCAGCAGTGTCATCCACCACGAGCACAGAGTCCGCTGGCAGTGGGAGATGGAGAAGGACAGAGCTCCGTGTAGATTAATTCAGTCATGGGAATTAATCATCCCATCCCAATAATCCCATCATGCTAATGGGAGCAGCTGGGTCATTTAGTCCCTGTCATAACTTCACTAGTTCATTCACGTATCCCCACATTCCCCATGGGTTTTAGCTCTAGTTAATTAGAGTCAGACCTTTTACTGAGAGTGGAGAGTTCTCTGTGTTCCTGCCTGTGGGCTCCAACGTAAACCAACATTTAGGATGGGTAATTTCCTAATCTGGATGTCAGACCTACCATAGGCACTTCTCACTGAGGCACTTCTGAGGCACTTCTGAGGCACTTCTCACCGACCTCAGCTTCACCTGAGGGCAGCTCCTCTCCAAAAACACGTGGCATCTGTAGCTTTAGGGCTAAGACTGAGAGACTTAAATATGAGGGGAGCAGGAAATTCTCCAGTTCCTGAGAAAGATGGAGATTTAAGCTCCTGCAGCTTGTTCTGCAACCTCGTGCAATTACCAAGGCGCAGAAGAAAATAAAACCCAGTTTATTCTCCCCCAAGGAAACAAAATAATTAACTTCCACTTAAGACGAACACATCCAGAGTGCCAGGGGAGCAAACAGAAGGCACGTACCATAAACTAGCTCTATTAAGTGTGAAAGTGTTCATACACAATTGAGGAATCTATTACCAACACAAAGACACCTACCTGAGGAGTTAGCTTGAAACAGCCAACAGTTCTGCCCGTGTGAAGGATAAACACAATTAACTCTGTTAATTCTCACCCCGTGTGGCTCCTTCCCAGGATTTCCTGCATTCCCCTCGCTGGCCTGGTGGGAACTAGAGCATGTGGAGCCACCCCTGGCACAGCAGCAAGGGGTGCTCAACCTGCCTGCGACAGCCCGGAGCACTTCTACAAGACCATGGGTCAGGGACAGGAGCACTAAGGAATTTCTGGCTACTCCTAATGCAGCCTGGAGGGCTGCCAGCTATTTGTGGCAGTAGGGATCATGTCCTAGGCGCTGGGATTGGCTGCACCTGTATCCCATTGGTACAGGGGGGACCTGGGAATACATCCTTCTCGTTCATCCTGTTTTCTCCTATTTCCACAGAAATGAAGCCTGGGAGCGCTGAAGGAGTGACGTGCTCCGACAGGTTACTGCTTTGGACAACGAAAGGACTAGGATCCCTTCCAAAGAAGAAAACCCAGGCTCTGCCCAGGCAACTCATAGCCTTTACTCCACAAACGGGCACCTTTAAGACATGCAGGGGCACAATCTACAAATCCTTTTAGAAGCAAAAACAAGTCCCAGTGGGTTCATAACACCAGATATACCTTTAAAATGCTGAAGATGTAGAGATTAGGAACTCAGTGCTCTAAGGGAAGCAGAACTGGGCTACCAGAGAGGGCTGTAGATGCAGCCTCTTTGCATCAGCATTTCTTCAAAGAAATGGAAGCAGATGGATTCAGGCACTGGGACTAACTGGTCTCCAGATTTTCCTACAGTTAATAGGCAGGTCTGATTCATATGATGTTATTCAGGGAATAAGAATTTGTTGGGGGCAAGAATTTGATGGGAGCTTAGATGCCTGCCTTTCCTCTGCGTGCACAACTTAGTCCTTCCCCTACTCACTACTACTTTTTTCAGAAGGGCTTTTTCCTACTTTCCTCCTCCTCTCCCTTCCTTTTGTCCTGTTGCTCTGCCCTATGGCTCCTTTTTGATACCTAGAAGTCGCAGAGAGGAGGCAACTGAGCCCTGCTCTAAGCAAGTGCAAGAGACTTCCCCAGGAGTTACAACAAGGTCAAAATTTGTCTCTAGACCAGAACTAAGAACTATAAAAGAAAGCTAATTAACTCTGGAAATAACAGAAAAAAAATATTCTCATTTATATGCCATACTCCTACCAATTAATTTCATTGGATTTATCCCAAGTGTTTCCCACAGGACACTGGCTAGAGGTGGAGCATCTTCCTAAGGAAAGCAGAAGTCCCACTGCTGGGGACATTGAAATCTCAAATGAAGGAAGCACAGAGCTTCCAAAGACGGAGCTTCCAGCAGTCCTGGATAAAATGATCAAACGGAGTTTTTTCTTTATCTATCTCAGACATTCAAATAATCCAAACAGAGAGAAAAAAATAGCTGTATGATTCTCTCTAAATCATCTGCATGAAACAGTTAACACCCCACTGAGATGAATGAAGTGACTCACATCTCTGTTGTTTTTTCACGGGTTCTCCAGCTGGAGTCTGCAGAAAGCTGCACAAGTGTTGGCTCACATTTAATAGATATATTCCCCACATTTAACAGATATATTCACAGTCTTAAAAAGCAGAGGCTTTTTAATAATGCTTGTTTTGAAGCTGTTAGCCCCTACTGGAAGAGCTGGTGTTCTACCTTGTTGAGGGTTATCAGGAGCCTTCTGCTTCCTAGTCAAGGCACAAAAAGGGGACTCTTTTTCCACAGGCTGTACTAAACCTGTCAGGAATGAAGAATAAAAAGTAGGACTGATAAAGGGTCATAAATATCAGTGTTGAAAAATGGCTGCTGTAGCACAAACTTTATCTCATCCTCTGCAGTTCAGATGAAGATAATTTTAATGATTTAGGGACGTTAATCTTTTACAAGGCAGTATCATCATATCGGAATAATAAAACATATGCTAAATGGACTAAGAACTGGCTGAGTTGCAGATTTGGTCTGTAATTGTCAACAGAAAATCATCACCGAGTAGGAATGCATTTGGAGAGATTCCAGGGGGATCAGTGCTAGGCTTAATGCTATATAATGTTTCCCTCAGTGACAAGAAAGTAAATACAAGATTGTAAGGGAGAAAATATGCCACTACTGTGGTGAGGAGACAGTGTCATTGCATGGAGCAATTACTTGCCAAATGGAGACAAAGCAAAGTAGACTTTAAACCACCAAATGCAAAATTAAAGAGGGGAGATGATAGAAATTATACTTGCAGACTGGTAGACTGAGCACTCAAAGGTCACATGTAAAAGCAGCTCCAGAGGAGTTTGCAGGGTAAAAAAGCTGTTGTGAAATGAACTAAAGGAACTTGTACAAATACGAGCAGCAGGGCACGACGTGGGAGTAAGGAGGGTGCTGCAGCTCAGACAGCGCTGCTGAGAGGGACATCACAGCACTGCAGCCAAGGCAGGTGTCCAGGCTGTCAACACAGCATTGTTGAAAGGGCAGAGGGAGCAGAAAAGAGACAGAAAGCTAAAAGGATCCTAAAGAAAATGCTTCCCAGTTAAAGACTAAGACTTTTCAGTTTATTAAAAGCACCAGGATCATCTGGTAGGACTGGTACAGTTTGGATATGCATGTGCCTTCACATGGGCAAGACAGGGGGTATGAAAAGCCCTCTCATCTAGCAGAAAGCAGTAGGGTAAGAGCCAGGCACTAAAGAATGAAACTAGCTGATTTGTTGTTGTTATAAATAGCGCCAAATTTCCTTTTTCTTTATGAAGATGTGGAAGAGAAATTGCCAGAAGCTGTCAGCTCTCAATTTCATGGTGTCTTCAGGGAGAGACAAGTATCCGCCTGGAGGATGAGCTGCAGCTGAAGGCAGCGACTACACGTGGGGCTGAGCTGGAAAGCAGGAGCACAGTGCGAGTCCCTGCTGCACAGAGCCCACACTACATGACGCCCACCCCTCTCCTGCCCTCAACCTGGGCGGCTCCAGGAGGACCAAGGCAGCAAATCCCTGATTTAGGGGGAGATGCTTTCGTGCAGCGGCAGCACGTGCTACACCGACAGCCATGGGCCTGTGAGCACAGCCCCAAAGGGAGCACCAGGCACCTCTCCCAGCGCATCCTCCTCCTCCCAAACGCTGCCGTGGGCCTTTGAAGCCTGGCACACACAGCCAAGCGCGCCGCAGCCTAATTAATTTCAGTTTGACATTTTATTTACAGTTCTGCTGTGTGGTTTTGCTTTCATCGGCTTTGTAGACTTGACACTTCCAGCTTGTCAGCTATTGACTTCAAGCCATTCTTCACCCATGTAGCCTGAGCTTTCTTTCAGCTGCAGTTGTAAATTTGGTGCTACCACGGAACCCAATGGAACAAAGCAAACTGCAGGGAGTCATTGCTCAAGGCGGATCTTATCAATTAAAACAGCCAAGTTCTGGGTACAGAAACATACCTATGTCATATCCTAGGCATTCATCTGTCAGGATAATTAGTGAGATTGTATCGGGGTAACATATATCTGCCACCCAGGCACAAAGGCAGGATTTGAATTTTCTCTTCCTCTCTGCTTGAGGAAAATTATCTTGATTAAGAAAATAATATGTTTTCATTTTTTAAATGGGCTTACTTCTACCAAAGAAAGAGAGAGTGCCAGCAGAGAATATAGATGGAAAGTTAAGTTAAATAAATGAACTAGATACTGAGTTTGGCATGTGGCAAAAACAGAGGTCATTTTTAGTTTAGAATGTCAATTAAAGATCTAACAGTTTCAAAATTCCTGCAGCAGTACAAAACAAAACCAGAGGGCACTAGAAACATAATTAATGTAGGCCGTGTCTTGATTTTATCCAGTGGAGCATATCCAGTACTCCTGGTCTCCTGACTACCCCCCTAGAGACCTACCCAGAAAGCACAAGAACTCCTTTTTGGCATCATGTGGGGAAGTCTAACACGTTACAATGAGTACGAGCCCGGCACAGAGCTCGGGAGCGTTGGGTTTTCCATTCTGGAGTGAGGCGGCACCCGGTCACCGCACCCAGGCCCTCATACGCGCCCTGCCGGGCCCTCCGCGCCTCATGGCCTAACACAGTCCCAGGGAGAGGAGCGGGGACGGCTCCCGCCTTCCTCCTCTGTGCTCCTTGAAATGCTGCCCCAGAGACCCTGAGGCTACACTACAAGATGTACAGCTATAAAGAGAAGACATATCTTCCTTATACATGGCCAAGCAACGGGCTTAGGCTCTGTCTTGTGATCACTCCTGCCGCTTAACTGTGATCATTCAGACCCCTGGGCACAGGGACTCTGCCAAACCACTCTCTCCCAGAGCACGCCTGGTCCCAAAGGACCATATGGGCTGTCTGTGCTTGGCAAGATGCATGAATCACACAGAATCACAGAATGCTTGAGGTTGGAAGGGACTTTCTGGAGAACATCTAGTCCAACGTCCAACCCTCTGCTTAATCAAGGCCACCTAAAGCGTGTTGCCCAGGACTCTATTCAGATGGCTTTTGAACATGTCTGTGGATAGAGAAACCACAACCTCTCTGGCAACCTGTTTCTCTGTCATCTTCACTTTAAAGAAGTTTTCCCTTATGTTCAGATAGAGCTTCCTGTGTTTCCATTTAGGTCTACCGTCTCTTCCCCCGGCCCCTTCCTCTTTATACCCCTTCAGGTATCTATAGACATGGCTAAGGTCCCCTCTCAGTCTTCTCCAGGCAGAACAGCCCCAGTTCTCTTGGCCTTTCCTCATACAGGAGACGCTCTAGTCCCTTAAGCAGGTTAGTAGCCTCTGCTGAACAAGCTCCACTAAGAAACTCATGATCTGGCATTTGGCCTCATAGGTCAGAAAATGAACGGTGGCCTGTTTTCAACAATAGT
Source organism: Nothura maculosa (assembly GCA_032353885.1). Lineage (NCBI taxonomy): Eukaryota > Metazoa > Chordata > Aves > Tinamiformes > Tinamidae > Nothura > Nothura maculosa. The sequence continues at coordinate 229,351 of JAUBOD010000939.1, forward strand.
AGAGACATAGCCTGAAAGGCTGGTGACAGTAACAAAAAATAAGCTAAGTGACAAGAGACTGCCTTTTCACTATGTCCAAAACCTCATTAATCTAACAAAAAATATAGCTCTAACAGGTAGACATCTGAAGTCCTACAATAAACAACTAGGGAAAAGACACCTAGATGAGGATTCAGCTCACCTGGTGAATACACCTATCGTAGAGTGGGATGAATCACCCCTCCAAGATGACTAAAAAAAAACTACTAAAGGTTAAAAACATGGCTTTCAGATGCTTAAATGTAGATAAAATTAATCCTACCCTAGTGTTTCCAATAGGTCAGATCTACTGTAGTAGTTTCTCATGGCACTAGGAGGGTAAAGTTTCAGTTTGACTGGGAATATAGATATATAGACATGTATATACATATATATATATTTTATATATGTGTGTGTGTGTGTGTGTGTGTGTATAAAAATTCAAAATGCCCCAAACAGTTCTGGCTGGTACTTCATGTTAACAGTGTAATTTTAAACTATCATAGTTCAGTACCTTACGTATCCCTCTACTCAATGGTCTACTCCATTTTATTGCCATCAAGGCATTACCGTTATTTTGTCTGGTACAGAAGACCCCCAAAAAATCAGCTACTGATTAGAAGACATTGTAATCAAATTCATTTATCTTTACCCATCTTGGTTCAGAAGGGTGCTGATTTCTACTAGAAGAAGACAAACATCAGTACAAACCCATATTCCTTTGGATCATCATACACTCCTTAACTCTGGTTGAGAAATGGCTTCGGTTTGAGAAACTAAAGAGGTCAAAGCAGTATTTGTTCTTCCCCACATCAAACAAAGTGCAGTTAAATTCTGTCCTGTTGTCTCCTGGGTGAATAGTGTTTTCATACAGCCAAGTTGTTCTTTGGCTAGGATGCCTGAGAGCCTCTTTATAGACAGCAATCTTTCCACTGGTAGAAGTGCATGGTGGGGAGACCACAAAGACCTGAACCAAAGTTTTGCATGTTGCTTCTGGTGCCACCACAAGTTTGTATCCAAATTTGTGCAGGAGGTCTATGGGTCCCATGGAGGCAATGACTGAATGTGTTTCTAGTGATCTCAGCAAAACAGTGATATAAGTTTCTTGACCAACAGGTGGACAATCAAACTCTACCCACTGGGATCTAGAGAGCAAAATTCCTTTTCTAGTTCTAATGCCCAGTGTCTCATCAGAGCTTAATTTTCCTAGTTCATAAAGAGTGCTGCTGAAAATCACGTCCAGTGAAACTACCACTTCATTCAGAGCACACAACTGCTCATTTGTGAAAAGTCCAACCTGAAGGGAGCTTCCAAGCACCTCTGAGGTCTTATTCAAATCAATGTGAAATACAGGCCACTGCACATGGAGGGTGGACATGCTTCTTCCATTCCAGGGTACATCACTACTATTATCATTTGGAGAGACCATTTTGAACCAAAAGTCCCCAGCGCTCTTGAAGTAGAAACACTCAAACTCTACCATCCCGTGTGACTGATTTGCTGGAAGTTCTTTTCTTGCAATGATCTGGTTGCTACTGGCATCGAGCAATAGGATGGATATATTCTCTGCTGTCCCATTACCACCATCATAGTACCGATACTCCACAGAAACCTTGTCATTGCTGAAGGCTACATGATCTGGATGCTCCAAGAGGAGGTATTCCACTTCACCGAGAACTGAAAGAAAACAGTTCACAACAGTACTGAAAAACAAAGAGACAACTGGTAGTTTATGGAATTTAAGGAAGAAAATAAAGGTTTATAAAGTGCATATTTAACAAATGATTCTCAAACTTTTTAATATGAGTTAGTTCACCTAGACAGACCTAGACAGACTGTGGTAATAACATGTACAGGAAGAGAAAAAAATCCACATAAAAATTAATTTCTGTGAATAAGTCAGGAAAATTATCAACATCTTTCACTTGACAGATTTTTAAAGTTCACTTAACAGTGGCCAGCTGTTGTTCCACTTACTTGAGCTGTAATTCAACAAAAAGGATTGTAGCTTATTAATACAGAAACATGAAAAATGTCCCTCAAATTAAATAAAATAGGAAGCCTGCATGATGTTTTTTGAAGCCTCTTCTCTTGCTCTGTCTTATGAATCTTTCATTTTGCTCATTTGCATCACAGAGACACTTGAGTGAAAGAGCCGAAAATAACAGTGATGGTGACTGCAGCACTTTTCTTGTCTTAGATGTGGTGCAACATGTCTAAATGACATCATTTCATTATAAATGGGACAGTCTTTTAAAATTCATTTCTGGCATGTCCATGTTTGTGCAAGTTGCCAAATTACCCTGAGACATGCTGTAACTAGTGGGGATAGATGGTATCTAAAGCATTGGATTGGGAAGATCACATTTCAGTTCTTAGCTCGGCTGGTTTTCCTGCATAACTTGGAACTTAAGGATTTCAGATATAGAAAGTTTATCAGAAAAAAAAAATGGGAACAACATTCCTCTATTCCAGATCTGAAGTGTCCAAATATGAAATGATATGAGACATCTTTACTTAATTAATTACTTGGGTAGAGGTTTCTGAGTCTTCAATGAAAAGTGCTACAGAAGTGTAAAACTTCAGTTGAAGTCATCTGTTGACAAGCAGTACCAACTAATAGCACTCGGACTTGTTAAATCTGCTACACAGACTTTAAGCCTCAAAGGCAGCTTTATTGAAAAACACTGAGATTGCCAAGACAAGCACTGGGCAGTCAGGAGTAGTAGGACTTATCATACATGATATTAGACACCTAGCACTATAAGCTCTTAGTCACCTTGGATTCATTCCTTGCCAGTAGGGAGCATTTTCAGGAAGCAATTAATCTCCCCAGCTGAGGGCAGTTACACCAGGGTGAGGAGCTGTGCATCCTGGAAGAGCCTACTGCTCCTCATCAACTACAAGTGCCGAAGGTAACCCGCTCTAACCACATCCACACGCCTGGACGATGCATGCACAGCCTTCCACGTAGGAATCACGGGGTGGGTGAGGTTGGAAGAGACCTCTAGAGATCATTTAGTCCAACGCCCTTGCTCAAGCAGGGACATCTAGAGCATATACCTCATATATTTATATTAGAACTCGGTCGTTAATTTGCATGGCTTAGTCCTATTTATTCCAAAGGATTCTGCTTCCTTTGACAGATGGATGGTGCTTGCTATCAGTGTGCTCTTTGATTCTCCTTTTTTGATGGGTGGTCTCATGTTTCATTGACTGCACACCATCTAAAATCCATTTTGACAATAAAAAAAATTATCCTATGGAGTTTTCTATTGAGCTCTTATCATAGTACATGGTTAGTGCATGAGAAATACTAACAGGTTTATCCTTGCAAAGA